>OY292369.1:3867500-4467500 GCA_958496195.1 Timandra comae
TCCAATACAAGTTTTTCCGTTAATTTTAGTATGATATACTTAGAAATTGGTAGAGGTATACAGATTTAGCACTCGTAATGTTCATAGATTTAAATTTTATTACTTAGTAACTCGTTTTAAACGAATCCGGTTTTCTGTAAGCGGAAAAATTTGAATTAAAAAGATGGCCGAGTAATATGTTTATTGTATCTACATGTTTTTATTATATAAGGTAATTTCTCGCTGTGCTCCAAATATGTTCACTTTCACTTTGGCAGCACTTCCCGGTAAATACCGAAATATGTAATGATTTTAGAAATAACATGTTTGTTTTTAAGACATAAAGTATGAATTAGAGCTAAACGCCGAAAACTGCTTATTATAAGAGTTACAAGTGTATAAAAACCGATTATGTTTAGTATAAGTACTTACTAGATTATGTTTAGTATTAGTTACTAATCAAGTAAAGGAAGTTTTGTCTCTTTCTTATTTTATATCAAGTGACAAAGACAAAATATGTGAGTAGAGTACCTACTCGGAACGTTACTTGAAGATGGCGAAATAGGCCCTAAGTATAAATCTGCGATTTGATGTAGGTGAAAGACAAAGCATTGTGTGTTGTGTAGCCAGATTTTGGAGAAAAAAAATCTAGTTATAGTATTTATTTGATGTACCGTAATATGGTTACGATACATCCAATAAATACTACCTATATACTAAACTTTACTGATTTCAATAATTTCCATAACACATCGGATGGGTTTTATCCCGAATTTCCCACGGGCTCGGAAAATATGCGAGTAAAACTTCGGGGAACATCTAGTATTATAAAAGATATTATGTAAATAAAAGGTTTATCAAGGTCAACAAACATGTAGGTCAGAAAACATAAAAATAAATACAAATATTAGTAATATTTTGAAAGAAACCCGTTTCGTTGCTGACCTATTGTGAATTTACATAATGAAAGCTGGCAGAAACGATGACATGCGCACAATATAATGTAAGAAAAATAAATATTGGCAAATATCTGGCCAAACATATGTATAATAAATACATATTGGCAAATATCTGGCAAAACATATCACTATCAATACATAGTATAAAACAAAGTCGCTTTCTCTGTCCCTATGTCTCCATGTCCCTATGTATGCTCAGATCTTTAAAACTATGCAACGGATTTTGATGCGGTTTGTTTTAATTGATAGAGCAATTCAGTGGAAAGGTTTTTAGCATAATTATTAACATAATTTTATCTCCATATTCCTACTGGAACGGGAACTACGCGGGTGAAACCGCGGAGCACCGCTAGTTTATAATAAATACATATTGGCAAATATCTGGCAAAATATGTGTTTATTTGAAAGCCTAAGTGGATGGTTTAAAGGAATGCTGGGAAAACATCATCAACACATTAAAACCTGTTTAGTGTTTAGTAATTTTAATTTCAAACCGACTTCAAAATGCAGGAAGTTTTTAAAGAAGCTTTTTGAACATTTTGATGATGGAAGTCCTTTTAAGTATATATTTTGAGGATAATATATGTAGATTAGCTCTAGTATATAAGTACAATTAGACTTAGGGCCTATTTAAGTAAAGTTACTGACCAAGTAAAGTGACTCTTGTGTCTTTCTTACTTTATATCAAGTGACAAAGACAAAACATGTACCTAAGTCACTCAGATACTCAGAAAAGTTACTTGAAGATGGTGAAATAACTAGGCCCTTAGACTTTTACTCATTGAAGTTCCGATTAGTGAGGTTTTTCATAATTTAAAAATGCATTCAAAATTTTCGTCTCAGGACTTGAACCCGGAACGATGCATGTTTTTCATAATTCCAAATACTTATAGATAATTTGTAATTATGAAAAACCTTACGCGAGTAAACCCGTGTAAATATACCTAGTGAGGTCATAGGTATAGTATTACGTATCTCAACTTTGTTATCCCTGAAAGCAATCATTATAATTGACCAATTATATGAAACAACAGAGCTATTAACTTAATAGACTATAGAGCAGCGTGTCTAACAGAGCCCCCTATTGGTAAGTTGTTAAACTATTCGATATATTTCTCGTAACTTTATCGTGCACTAGCTGCGCCCCGCGGTTTCACCCGCGTATATCACAATCCCGTGGGAATCCTTTCTTAGCGGATGCCTACGTCATAACATCTACGTGCATGCAAAATTTCAGCCCGATCTGTCCAGTGGTTTGGGCTGAGCTTTGATAGTCAGTTAATTAGTCACTCAGTCAGACACATATGAGTTATACATATAATATATATTTAGATAACTGAAATTGTAAATAAATCGACCCTTCGCGATAGGGAGGAAAGTGGGTTCGACACCCGTGCGAGGTACTGAAATTGTTAAAACCGACCCTTCTTCATGACATCAATCATAGCGGATTCGACTCTCATGCAAAGTAATGATTGTGTAATCAACTTCTATTTGAAGTTTGTGTTGCTTGCGTCGTATCTGCAACTGTTACAACCTAATTAGACTTTAGTTCCTACAAATATACATAATCATAAACTATTTCGTCCCGCTAAAGACAAAAAATATTACGGAAAATTCACTACCAACTTTAGCTAATCGGAGAGTCACATTGAAAAGAAAAAGCTATAAAATGTTAGAGTGATTGATTTAGAACACAGAAAAAAAGAAAAGAAAAAAAAAATATAGTGTGGTCGATTTTAAATATCAAAACACAGATAAACAACTTGTAGATAATTAAAATACAAGGAACACCTATTAATGTCAATTAATACTCGTAATCATGCTCGTAATACAATAGTTACATGACAGACTACATAATGACAAATAGAATTCTAAAATCGTTATCAAGTGTGGGAAACCAATTGAATTGTCAACGGGTATGAAGAGTTAAACCAAATGAACAACATTTGGCACACGCCCAACAATCTTTGAATTTTTACTGCATCACACATTTTAGGCTGAAATGGGACACAGAATATCGAAGTAGGACTTTTGTATGTATTTACTGTATGTATTTGCATGTATCTACTGCGAGTTTGTATACATAGATGCGTTTAGTAGACATCCTAATGTTCTCATTTAAGAATAAATTCTAGAAAAATAGGTATCGTCTTGTAAAATTGTCTATATTTGCACACCATTGCGTCGGTGAAACATGTGAACTATCACTACATAGTATAAAACAAAGTCGCTTTCTCCGTCCCTATGTCCTTATGTCCCCATGTCCGTTTGTATGCTTAGATCTTTAAAACTACGCAATGGATTTTGATGCGAATTATTTTAAAAGATAGAGTGATTCAGTGGGATGGTTTTTAGCACAATTTTATCCCCATATTCCGACGGGAACGGGAACTACGCGGGTGAAACCGCGGGGCGCCGCTAGTGTACATATATTATTATTGTAACAACTTTATACCATGTTTCTAGCAAATAAAAATATATACAAAAAATATATGACATTCAGAGGAAGAAATTCTCTCTTGGTTCTTCTTGACAATATTTTGTGAAGATGTTGTTGAAGTGTTTAAATAAATAAGTAAATATTATTACTTTGAAAAGGAACATGCACATTTGCACAACACCACAGTTGAATTCATATTCGAGAAATCAAAACGGAGTCATATTTGGAAAAGAGTGAAAAGTTTTCAAGCGACATTGGTTAAACAAAGATTAAACAGGTAAACCTCTCTTTTTGCGTTACGATTGTAAATATAAAAGGAAAATGCGAATAAAAACTATAAGACAGCAGTTACACGCTTAGTTAATGGTGCACTGCGAAAAAATACCATCGATTATCACCAATCAAAATGTAAAATAACAATTTAGATTCAAAAACCTTGTTATCACTTCCATATTGAAAGTAGGTCTATTGAAACAGTTATGTTATTCTTCACACGTCACATTAGTTATTTCGGTACTTTAACCAATTGATTTTGTTTTATTTATCCTACCGTTATATGTTTTGTATGCATATGCACGTGGTTCCCATGACAATTAGATGTTATGGTCCATTGAAATCTATGTATCCATCCTTAAGAACTCTATGTTATTTCTAGTCCCTTGGTTTTACCAAGGTAAATCGCAATTCCTTGTGAATTTCTTTGTAATCTTATGGGTTATGTTCAAATATAATATGATATTTCTAGCCACATGGTTTTACCCAAGCGTACTTTGGTGGGAATAAATCGTTTTGATCTTGCGTCTTGTTCTTATTTCCTATGTTGTGGCAAATTTTATCTTTATTCGTTCAGTCGTTTTTACGCGAAAGAGTAGAACATTACATTATATTACAAATTTAAATTTTAAGTAAGGAATTTTTGTGATTTGTTTAAATGTTTTGATTTGTGTACTGTTGCTGTGCCTATAAATAAATAAATAAGTAAATAAATATGTATCCCTACAAACTTTCTCGTTTATTGTAGGATTAGAAGCTATGTGGCTTGTTTATATACAGCCCTTTTTGATATTATAAACTTGAAAGTACCTCTGCTCTGCTTGTTCCCTTTTTAACATCCGATGTTCCCTTTTTAAAAGACAGCCTTCCTTTTGAACTGGCAACGGTAAACTGCATACCTTTAAGTACTTCTACCAAAAAAGTTAACTTGATGCAGTTTACCGTTGTGAGGTAAAAAGAGTCTTTATTGAACCGTTCTGCTGCAGTGGGAGTTTAATCAGATTTTTTAGCCAAATTTGGCAAAAATAGAGTTAATTTTCATTCCAAAATCATAGAATTGCTAAGGTTGAAACTGCGGGCGTAATTTTATTCATCATTAAATTAGAGATAATATGTAATACGGACAGATACACATGATAGGAAAAACTAAAATATCTGACTTTAATACTCGTAATTATCGTCCTTTGTAAAGCACTCTTAAGCACTTCTCTTCAACAACACAACAATCAAAATAAAAGTTATAAAATGTATACTTACTAAAATAACATAATCAATAGGCTTTACATGTAGATAATCACCATCATCAGCTAATATTACGTCCTTACCGAAGGGCTCAAGCTTACCCTGAATAAAACTGTTAATCAATAACTAAACTTCACAATTAAGTGGAGTATTATTATTCTAAAGTATTAACTACCAAGTACTGTTATCCAACGTATTATTATCTTTACACCACCGTTTACATTTCCCATGTAAACCAGCAAAACAATTTTATTAAGCCGGTCGTGCTTTTGAATCAATTATGTGGCATTTTCCTAGAAATTACGACTCAAGTCATACTGAGCAATTTAAATATTAAAAGGACTAGCCCGGGGCTCCGTGATTATTCCTTACATATTTAATTGAAACACTGTAATTTTCTGGATGTACCGTTTTGATGAGATGTGTACAGGTTTACGAGGATTTTTAATCGGCCCGGTTATTTCAGGTCAGAGTAATAGTAATTTGTTTTTATTTGCTGTTTGTTTTTGAAGGAGAAATGGTTATTTACATGAGCGTTTTTTGGTAGGTGTGATATGGAACACATATCACTCGTGTACTGGAAAGTGGTTAAATAAAAATACATAATTTGGAATAAGTACTTCAAAAACTCTCAGACAGTATCACATAAGTGTGCCCTTAGCAGGAATCGAACTGGCAACCTTTCCGTAACAGACATACCTTTTAGCTAGCGTAAGTAGGTTGTATTAATAATAGTTTTATGATGATTGAAGAAAATCATTAAATTTTGTCTCAAGATTTTATTACCGAAAGACATTTATCCCATAGGACCATTATAAAATTTATAACCTAACAATAATAACTTCATAGAAAATCTATCAGATATTCTAGAGAATAAATAATTATAATTTTAAACAAACACATACAAAGATATCGTCAAACCGTCTTGTCTTGCTATTTTTAATAGCTAGAATAAATGAAATTATTGTTTTTCTCCACAGTTTTATTACACTACTAATATCTTTCCTGCATAAGCGGCTTTCAGCTTTCTAATGAAAAGAATATAACTCAATTCAGATTTGTATTTCCTAAGATTAACAAGTTCAAACAAACTCGGATACTTTACATTATAAGTACTACTAACTGTGAACCGCGGTTTTACCCGCGTGGAACCTTATCCCGTGGTAATTTTGGGATAAAAAGTATCCTATGTGTTATTTCTAGGTATGAGGAACATCTGTACCAAATTTCATTAAAATCCATTCAGTAGTTTTTGCGTGAAAGAGGAACAAACATCCATACATCTACACTCACAAATATTCGGCTTTATAATACCTATTAGTAGGAAGGATTGGATGTAATAGTATAATGAAAAGATAAATTATAATGATGAACTAAATAATAATATGATCTTTACCCGTAACAAAAACAAGACTGAAAGTCAAGCTAGCAAACACAATAACAAACAAAATCTTAAGACACTTTGAACTTTGCTCAAATATTCTTAACCCGGATGGGCAGTACATAAAAAATGACCATGAATTTTGTCCTTCTGTCGGCGCATCGGAGAACGACAATTTATATAAATAGAATGACATTATACATCTTTATTGCCATTCTAATTTATTAACAACTAGCAGCGCCCCGCGGTTACACCCGCGTAGTTGAATGTGGGGATAAAATTATGCTAAAAACCTTCCTCTTGAATCACTCTATCTGTTATAAAAAGCCACATCAAAATCCGTTGCGTAGTTTTAAAGATAGGGACAGACAAACAGCGACAGCGACTTTGTTTTATAAGTAAGAAGAAGAAAAAGACTATGTAGTGAAACTGCGACATTCTCGCTGGAATTGTTACGACATTGACGATTTATGTTGGGAATAATTATTGTGTTGGTTGTGTGCGGTTGTTAGTGTTGATAATCCTTAAGTATATTTGGGATAAAATAAACATTTATCTTATAGAAATCGAGGATAATATATCCAAATGAAACCTCAGTAAACTTAAAATTAAAAAGGTGGCCATTTGACGAGTCTGTTGAACTGATCAGTCCAGACATATACTCGTAACTGTGCTTATCTCCAAAAGTTTTAGGCCAACAAGAATTCCCCACTGGAATTTGGAATAGCTCCGGTGATGGACGACCATTTTTGGATGGACGTCAGTTTAACGTATCAGTTCAACTGACTCGTCAATGGCCACCTTAAGCTTTTTTAATTAAACCGCGAGGTCCATTATATATGGCGTCATTATATTATCAAATTAAAAAGTGATTGACTAGGTATTTAATAAAAAAGTATGAAAACAAAACATAAGTTTTTGTAACTATGCCAATTTTAATGTGCTGTGACTCATATTCACTAACCGAAGCACGTTCAAGGTTACTGCAGACAGTAGGGAATCTCGGTTGGTTATGGTGTTCTATGATGAGTGATAATAAACATTTGTACTAAGAACTATGTATAAAAACCAGCCAAGTACGAGTCGGACTCGCGCATGAATGGTTCCGTACCAAAAATGTCAAAAAACATAGGGAGCTCCCCTTAAATATTTATTTTATTTTGTTCTTAGTATTTGTTATAGCGGCAATAGAAATACATCATCTGTGAAAATTTCAACTGTCTAGCTATCGCCGTTATTGTGATACAGCCTGGTGGGAGATGGACGGACGGAACAGCGAAGTCTCAGTAATAGGGTCCCGTTTTTACCTTTTGGGTACGAAACCCTAAAATGGTTTTTGAACTTTTATCCTATATCGGATTGTGGTCGCTTTTTAGTTAAATTAGAACGCTAATACATGTAGGTACTATTAGGTGTTTATAAATTACTAATTGATCATTTTTTTTTTAATAATTTTAGACTTCTCAATAAAAAAAGATTTATTTATTGGTTATGGTATGGATTATGCAAGATATAAATAGTCGCTCATTAGCTATTCAGGTTTATAAGTTACATAGTTTTAGTGCTAAGGTCATCCTCTTACTCCAAGTATCAAGATTTATATGCAAACTTTAGCTTAGTTTGCTAATAAGATGAATATTAAGTTTAAGGTATATTTATTTATAAATATTTAATATTATTAAACACTTTATAAACTTCTTAATGCATCATCCTTATATAAGGATGATACATTTAGACCTTATATTTCAAAAGTTAATCATGACTGATCTATTAAAAATCAAAGAATTTGAAATGAGTTTATTATTTTAATTTATCTTTTTTTTAATGGTGATTCAATGTGAACTTAAAATCATTCAATACGACTCTTTTTGTCGTAAATGCTGATGTATAAAATGTTTATATTTTGTATAAGTATGTGTGTGAAATGTTAGCTTTTTGCATGCTTGCATCGAATGAGTTAATTCAATTCATTTTAAGCTTAAACATTTACTCTGCAGTTTCCGATCTCGTCGGAATTTTGCAATAAAAAATATCCTATATGTTATTCCTGTTCATAATAAACATATATACCAAATTTCACATCGGTCAAAAAGGTTTAAAAGGAAACATTTCAATTCGTCTAATAGTTTTTACGTGAAAAAGTAACAAACATCCATCAACACATTAAAACTTTCGCGTTTATAACATTAGTAGGACGGTTCAAGGATCAAAATACTCGTATTGTATAATAAAAAATATCCAACAAAAAAACAAGACAAAATATTCGGCTTTGCTATTTCTAACGACCTTGGCATATAAAATGGAGATGATTCTCGATATTATCTTTTAATCTAATAAGAAGCCATTATAAGAATATTTAATGTATTAACAATAATTATTTTAGAGAATTTGTTGTAGCTTGCAATAATACAATGGGAATTTTAATATTATCGTCAGTATAGCAAATATTATTACTTATTTGTCGTATGATTTTATCAGTTACTAGCGATACCCCGCGGTTTCACCCGCGTAGTTCCCATTCCCGTAGGAGAGTGAATTTCAACAAGTCCCCAAAAATCTTCATTTCCGTGGATTTTTTTGTTTTTAAGTTTTTTTCAAAAATAATTAGCGTTTATTATACTTCTTGATAATGTATGTATTCTTGCTTATTATCAAGCTGATTACTTAAAAAACTAACGAATAACACAAGTTTAAAAATGTCATGCCACGGCGATGAAACATGCGTGCACGGCAATGAAACAAGCGTCCACGGCAATGAAAGAACTGTCCCACGGTAATGAAAGAATCACCACGGAAATGAAAATCCATACATAAAACATTTTTTTTATATACTGACATGAGTATTATATTATCCTAACATACAATATACACACACCTGTCTCCGAGGAGGAGAGGCATACTCCCCCAGACGGGTTATCTACGCCACATCGAATGATAATAATTGATCGAATTTCTTAATAAGATTAACATAAAACCCTTATGATGTATGGCCTAAAGATTGGAAAGAATCGTTTTTGATCCCCCTGCTCAAGAAGGGGTCCACAAAATTACGTGCCTTATTAGCATGCTTTCATCATACGGTCTGCCTGTTAGTTTGTGTGGGTTTATATCGGACTTCTTGCAGGATCGATCGATAAGGGTCGTTCTTGATGGATGCTCGTCCGATCAAATGGCGATTAATGCCGGTGTTCCTCAAGGGTTAGTACTCATTGCAACACTTTTCCTGTTGCATATCAATGATCTGCCAAAGCCCAGAACCTATGAGTATGGAAATGATTGCACAGTTGTAGAGAATTACATATCCATCCCGCGTGCTAGTGCGGCCGAGACACAGTATTTAAGAGAGGCTAGGTCGATCACACGAACTTTCCCTTCGGGCAGTCGCATGCCAGTAAGATTATGTTGCATATCATCCCGGATGAGCAGGCTGAAAAAGAGTTCCTTTTTCTATTTAACATCTATGGCGAATACTATAGGATATACGAAAAATAAGTAGGAGAGTTCATCCGTGATCATGGCGCTTGCAACAGCGTTGAAATATCGAAAACTCGAAATATTTCAACGCTGTATAATCATAATAATTTGAGTGCTAATAACCATGATAACTATAGAAACTATATGGGTAGCAGAGCCTTAAAAGGGTGGGAGGGAGTCATTACTGTTGGCAAGAACAAGATCAGCAACCTTCGATATGCAGATGACACTACTTTGGCCGCATCCTCTGAGCACGAACTTGCTGAAATGTTCAGCAGAGTAGAACGCAAAACCGAGACAGTAGGACTTTGGGTCAACAAGTCGAAGACAAAGGTTATGGTCACTGACCGAGCTGAACAGATCACACGCACAGGAGAATTGTCAGACCTGGAATTAATGAGCAAGTTTGTATACATAGGCTGAACGATCAGTAATCAGAGAGGCTGCGAGAAAGACATTCAAATTTGTGTGGAGATGGGCAAGCAATAAGCAAAATGTTGATAATCTGGAATGTCCAAACCATCTCCAAACGTAACAAAGATGAGACTAATTAGATTTCAGGTATTCTCGATATTTCTATACGGCTGTGAGTCCTGGTCTATCCACGCGCTGTAGATCGAAAAAAGATTAAGGCTTTCGAGATGTGGTGCTGGAGAAGGATGCCACATATACCGTTAACAGCGAGACGTACGAATAAGTCTATTCTAGAACTACTTGACGAAAAAACAAGACTGTCTACGATATGTTACCTACAAGTCCTGACCTACTTTGGTCACATTTGGAGCTATAACGGTCATACAGCCTGGACAAGCTGGTTGTGGCGGGAAAGGTAGACCTACCCGACCTACCCGTTGGCCAAACCTGATCAAAACAATAACAGGGCTCTCAATTACCAGCTCTGAGAAGAGCCGAAGACAGAGCGGAGTGGAACGGCTGGTACACGACTCCATTACAGTGCATCAGAACGGACACGATCTTAAGGAATCAAGAAAAAGAGCTAGAAGGAGTACAGTAAATACAAATGAGTTATTTACTGTACTTATAAGTCTTTACTTAAGTCTTTTGTCGTATTGCAGAGATATTACTTGACGAGTACTGTACTGTCAATATTCGGTACACTGTATCACAGGTAAATATGTTTTCCTTGCCTAATCATACCATGGCGATGAAAATATAAGTCACGGAAATGAAAGACCTGGCCACGGCGATGAAAGTAATTTGTTTTAAAAGACACGGCAATGAAATTTTTTTCATTGCCGTGTCTTTTTTTTCATTGCCATAGCAAATATTTGCTATGGAAACCACGGAAATGAAAGCATGGCGATGAGAAACGAGTCGAAAATTTAAAATTACATAAAATCTATTAGGTATCCTAAGAACTAAACAATTCACAAATAAACAGAAGAGTATGGGCATTCTATCGAATGCTCAATCAAGAGTATAAACTTGTTCAAATAGAAGTTATACCTATGCACGGCGATGAAAGAAAAAATGTCCAGTAACAAAAATGGGATACACTTACATTTATAGCTTGAAAACGCAGGCACGTGGAGACGTCCTTCCACGTCGAGCACTGAGGCGGTACTATTGGGCAACGTTTAGCACACAGAGAAGGAGACGCAAGTCTTTAGTTGGAACAATATGTTTAAAAATGTTTTTGACATGGCGATGAAAGGAAGTTCTGGGACAAATGTTTTTCTAGTAACCATTCGTTGTATTGTTTAAATATTTGATTAAGTGTATTCCGTAACAATACCTTAACTATCCAAGTATCATATAAAACTAGGTTTCAATGTATTCAACCAATAGGTTTTCATCAAGGAGGTATAATACACATCAAGGTGAGTTGTGGACAGACACGGCGATGAAAGATTTCGAGGTTTAACATTTTTTTCTGGAGTACCTATTAATCCCAGTAATTAAATATTTAGTGCCTCACATAGGTGACTATTTCATCTAACCAAAAAAAAAGTTTTAAACATTATAACTATATTTTTTAGTACCGATTTCATAGTTGCCACGCAAATTTAGGCGCCGGGATATTCACTCAGGAATATGGGGACAAAATTATGCTAAAAACCTTTCCACTGAATCACTCTATCTATTAAAACAAACCGGATCAAAATCCGTTGCGTAGTTTTAAAGATCTAAGCATACATAGGGACATAGGGACAGAGAAAGTTACTTTGTTTTATACTATGTAGTGATGTTAACCTTTTTAAGGTTCCATACTCACAAGGAATCCTCATATAATTTCGCAATTAGTTTAAAAAAATGAGAAATAGAAATAATCATATGTGTATTGTATTTATATAGAGCAGTTTTCCGCAACAAGACTTTTCCAGTTTGAGTCTTTTGTGCGTGTTCCGATATTTCTGGTTTTTTACATTTGACTTTTAACAAAGAAGCAAAGAGGTAACCTAATGAAATAAAACACTTAAACGGATTTTTGTCGTGGTTGTATTTTATTTTACATTTTCTGACGTTTCGGATTCTTTACAGAACCCGTGATTACAGAAGACTAAGATGGAAGACGTCTGTACAAAGTAATGTTTTAAATTTTTAATTTCAATGTGTAGTGTTCGTGTAAATCAAAGATATCAATAGGTAACCTAATGGTTACTAAAATGTGTATTTTCATACAGGTGTAAATTATTTAAGGAAAACCGTGGATTAACTATTCCGCTGTTATACCTCACTTATTAATAAGTGAGCATAGTTTAAGTTGCAATTATGTAGGTAGACAAATAATAATCTTTCGTAGCTTAATCCAACCTAATAGCAGGTTTAGAAGACCTGTTTATCATAACATTTCGCAATCCTTAGGTTAAAGGTAACGTAGAATTATAATACTCGTACTTAGATGTCACTTAATGACCTCGAATCAAGTATCATATGAGTCAGAACTAACATTTACTTGTCTATGTAATTTAGTGCCAGTTTCGGATTATCATTAGATATACAAACTGTTTTGATGATACTCTATGGTTGATTTGCATAATTGTCAAGTTTGATGTGGATTTCTAAAGATGATAAAGCTGAATGTGAGGGTAGTGTATATAGCCACAATCTTTTCTGTGCCGGCGGCGAAAAATGGAAGCTACTATTGTCATTTTGATTCTAATGTCATTTGGATACATCTATACTAATATTATAAAGAGGAAAGATTTGTTTGTTTCTTTGTTTCTTTGTTTGTAATGAATGGGCTCCGAAACTACTGGACCGATTTAAAAAAATCTTTCACTAATGGAAAGCTAATTTATCAGTGCGTGACATAGGCTATATTTTATCCCCGTAATCCCACGGGGACGGGAACTACGCGGGTGAAACCGCGGGGAGCTACTAGTTTTCAATAAACTGAAAACCAAAAGATGCGATTACAGCGACGCTGTCACCGGCACAGAAAATATTGTGACTCAATAAGTTGGTGAAAATTCCGATAAATGGAGAACCTCCTCTTTTTAATTCGTTTAAAAATGTAGCCAATACGAGACCATATAACTCGGACTGTCAAAAAGTGATCACATCATGTAGAGCAAAGACTTCTGACTCTACACGCCCTTACTCTACAAGGCCTAATTTCGCCAACTCTACATCCTAGTCAAAATATGTACCCTAGTGAAACCACAGGGTATAGTGAGTGACACATACATAGGGAGGCAAACAATAACTATATAATAAATAGCGATACAAGTGCAAATTAATAGATTCAGAACTTTGTTCGAAAAAACTAACTAAAACTTAACCGAAACGTACGTCATTGTTTATCGCACTCATCCTCCTGATTTAAGTAAGTACTTATAATTAGCTGTAAGTTTTAATTAATGAATGCTGATTGCACCTTTAAAAGTATTGCACACTGTATTAGACTTGAAGTGTTATTTAATTTTGTTAATGTTATGTGTTAATGCTGTTGGTGTAACTTATTAAATAAATAAAAATAAATAAATAAATGATGGCCACCGGACGTGGCTGAAACTAGTCGAGGGATTCAACTTATAGGTACGTGTTAATATCCCGTAAAAATATTAATTGTTTGTAACACTTGATAAGTTTAGCATAGAGACACCGTTTATAAGGTCAAAACTGTTTAACTAATTTTTGAATTTCAATTACCACTATCAATAATAATTAACTAAGTATCAACTAATTCATTACCATCATTACAAAGGCTTTTATCATTTTGAAAACGGTAATTTCAAAATTATCTATAAAAAATTGCAAGCTGTTATTCCAATGGCTAAGACATCGGACTGGCTGTTGAAGGGTCGCGAGTTCGCTTCTCGCCACTACACTATTGAGGTTAATCCACTCCAGACACAAGCATACTTAGCTTAGCTGGAGAGGTTAACAAGACCACTAGTACATACAACTGACTTAGCTAGTAAGCTTCACTACATAGTATAAAACAAAGTCTCTATCGCTGTCTGTTTGTCCCTATCTTTAAAACTACGCAACGAATTTTGAAGCGGTTTTCTTCAACAGATAGAGTGATTCAAGAGGAAGGTTTTGACATAATTTTATCCCTGCATTCTTACAGGAGCGGGAATTATGCGAGTAAAACCGCGGGGTAAAAATATAGTCGTATTCAAATCGCTTGTAATGTGCTCTCAATTTGAGAGAGAGCGTCGCCAGTGAGTTCTCCTAACCGAGTTATAGTTGGCAGGTATAGAAAGACCTTTGCCCAGTTGTACAGATAAATAGGTTAGAAATTTTGAAATGCAATAAAGGTGTCATGACCGTAATAAAAGGCTGTTTGTATGTATTTGTGTGTATACAAGTATTTGATAGATTGTCACGCAAAACGGATTCTGTGAAAAATAATATGCTAATTATTTATTTTGAAGTATTTGTACTTATTATCACATTTATCATCCCATCATATAATATCTTTTTATAGGATAAAGTGACGAGATTTATATTTTTGTTACGATCAACCTCAAAACTACTGAACTGATGCACAAAATTCTTCCATTATGGAAAGCTACATTATTACTTAGTAACGTAGGCTATGAATTTCCTTGATTTGTCTACGGTAATACGGGTAAAATGACAATGCAAAGTAAGAAAGTAAGTACATTTTTTTATCCTGCTCAACACAACAATCTGTCCTGGGACATTTAGCTGTTCAATTGTCTGAAGTTGCTCTGAGATTTAAAGCATGTAGCGGTGAGGAGTTGCCCATTAACTTCTCTCACTTATTCTGATGGGAATCGGTGTACTAGAGATGGAACACTGTTTCATCTCAGTCTTGTGTAATTGGTACTTCCATCTCCTGCTAAATCAGCAGCCAGGATATTTATGTGGTTCATTAATTTTCTCTGATAATATTTACTGCGGTTAGCTATCTCTTGTTTTACTGTTTTCAGTTTCAGATCCTGCAGTATGTATTTACTGTGTATGCATTTAGGGATGTTGAACATGGATCTAATTGCTTTGGTCTGGAACCTTTCCAGGATTTCAATAAGTACATAATAAATAACATAACTTCAAACTACACACTACTAATTCTCAGTATACAAACTACCAATTTAATGACACGTAAAGTCTGTCATTAAAAGGCCTAATAGTATCGTTAACTATGGGCTCATAAATCAACAAACATATAATAAATTATGTCAACAGTTGACTAACTCCACCTACCGTTAATATATAACTCCACCCTTATATTTATTGATGAAGTTCAAAAAACTCATTAAGCCATTGCCGTCACTAGCCCATATACTAAGTAACATGGCTAATTAATGAATACATACGAATTTATTTAAATTGTAACATTCCGATTGAAATTAATTGTATATTTATTTAACCTATTAGAGCATTCCTTTCAATTAATTGAAGTTTTGGATCGTTTAGTTACTATCGATTTAAGATAAACTTTTTATGGAGAAAGCTTTTATTTAACTCGTGAGTGAGTTTAAAGAAGCTTAATTGAATTGTGCCTTTTTTATTTAGGATTCCGTGGTTTAGTCTCCATATGTACTGGCATGCGCAGCCTGAGGTACCGGATTCAATTCCTGGGTTGAGCGATAGGTACATGGCTATTTTTTTTAAACATGGCTTAGGATTGAGATCACCAATACGCATGGAGTAAGCATGGTGATGGTCTTAGAGCAAAAGTAAGTATATTTTTGGAATAAGTATACCAACAAATATACGTACCCTATTAAACAAATTTAAAGGGAATAAAATAATAGAGAAACAATAAAAAATGATCAGTTTTTGGAAAGTCATAAAAAGATTTAATATTCGAATGTGTTTACATAATTGATGCGGACTGTAAATGAGAGCTTTTTTCCAATTGATGTTTGGTAATTTAGATCTGAATACACCAGAAAACATACGAATAAAGACTTGATTAAAAACCTTAGCTTTGATTATAGAAAGCAAGATTTGTTTTAATTTTGACCTCGAAATTGACATGTTTTGTGTCATCATTTGTCAACTATGGCAATGTTTGTGGGCGTTACGATTACGTAGCGAAGTCATCGCCGAAATATTTATGATCATGCAACTACGAGTAAATGTTCTAATAGTCAACTAGGTAAATAAATGTGTATTTTTTTTAAGTTTTTGTATATTTTTTTAAATATAAAGTGCGAAAATTTAATTGTGTCGTGTGCGAATTGAAGATTGGTCAAAATTTTCTATTTTCTTATCAATATTTTCCAAAATTTCAAGATAAAATAGCGATTTTTGATTTATATTATTTACTAATAAGAAAACCTAAATGATTTTATAAATAAAATATCTAATTACCTCAGCTTCCAATCAAAACTACACCAAATTAAACGTAACGATCATCATTTTCACTACAATTCCAATTTCCACAGGCGTTTACGAATCACTATGAATTAAACCTTTATTAATTATAATAATTTAACACAAAAAACAATTTGTTTATAAATAAAAGCTTCACTAACACGAGCCGGTTGCGCAGTGCTCAGAATTTTGATAGAAATAACGGAGATTTAGTGAATACGTCTGCGCATGGCGAGAGGCGCGCCGGTACTGAGCTGACGAAGTAGGTATCGTATCGACCTTCCCCACATGACAATGAATGGGCGCTACCCGCAGTCGCTGCAAGCCAGCTACTGCACTGCAGCTTTATTTTCTGGCAACCACCCCAATACTTAGCTTATGAAAACACGACGGTTTTCCAAGCGGTGATTATGTGCCAAATAGACGCGGACTGTGAAGCGCCGATGACCTGGTTTTCATTTTTGTTTTTTGCAATGCTTTTTCGTAATTAGAACATTTGTTTTATGTTTAAAAAAGTGTAGGTAATTACTGAGATTTGTTATGGCGTTAACGTTATTTGTTAATATATTATTATAATAATATTTCGAGGTTTAATAAAAAAAAATATTTAAAAAACCTTTAAAAGGTTTTGAGAAAAAAATAGGTATGTTCTTAATTTATTGTTTTTGTTACCCTTTTTTCATTATTTTCGGGAAATATTTGGGTTCTATAATTGTTTCTTCCCATTATTGCATGATGATTGCATGTTTTCGTTTATTATTAAAAGTAAAAATGCATAAATGTAACTTGATTTTTTTTAATGTGCGTGAAAGACCAAATTCATTTGCTTTGGATTAAATCTAAAACCACACTTGAAAGCTTTTTTTAAGCGGTCTTTATGATATGAAGATTACGATTTAAATTTTCACAGGGTTTATTCGCGACTAAAGCCTGTTCACATTAAATTACTGCTTGCAACAAGAACCCAAAACTGAAGTAGTTAATTACGGATAACTGCCTGCTTCCAAGTAAAAGTACAAAGTGTAGGATAACTTAACGTTACGATTACGTTCTAACCTCATTTCACTACGAGAAAGCGTTTAAAACCGCAGCACGCCGCTAGTTAGTGTTAACTATACTGACGAGATTTAGTTACGAGAGATGATTTAGTTTGAGAGAGATAAATGAGAACGTCCAGTCCTTCTCTTCCTCCATACATTTTTTGGCCTAATTCGAAAGTGGCCAAGTATTTTTTTCACGGTATATCGATAGTACATTATAAGTTATTCTTTTAGTTATTCTTTTTATTGTATCCAAATTTTTGTGAATGTTGTACTCGTCTATAATTGGTATGCATATCAGAACAAATTTTGTAATACTTTTATGTTAATGTGTAATATGTAATACTGTTGACGTGTCATTTGTATAAATAAATAAGCAACTTTTATTATGGCATGACAGCTGTGAAGTCTTGACTTGGTAGTGCAAAACTTGGTAGTGCAAGACTTGGTAGTTCGATATATGGTGACCGAGACAGTAGTTGAAGTAATTATTTATTTCCTACCCTTATAACAGGTACAGCTTTCATACTTACCATAGTTAAAGTTGTTCAATCGATACCTATACAATGAAAAATGAAAATCCCTTTGCCGGTACTTTGGAAAAAGGCCTATTTTGAATGTTCACATTATGCTACGACCAATAATACCGGAGCTAACGCGAGCTAAACTGCAGAGCGCAGCTAGTTATAAATAAAGCTTACGATATATGAGGATTTATTTCGTTCGAAATCGTAGAAAAATGTATTCACGAGATATTTTTCTCGAGATTCTTGTCAAGCTTTTTAATGATACATTGTTTCCTGTAAGGAAAACGAATGAAAATAATATATGGGGATATATCTAAATACATAGTTATATGTATCTACTTATAAAGTTTTTGTAACTTTTGCTAGCAGATTGTGAATGTGAGATCATGAGAGCTTATCTTTACCATTTGCTACATTAGCAAGAAAAACATTTTATGGAAAATGAAATGTTTGTCTAGATGGCTTTGTAAATATTTGGTAGAATACAGCTTTTAGCTTTTATAATCAACATATAATAGATATCACCGATCGCAGATGATTTTTTTTTTTAATGGGAAGGGGGCCAAAAATCCTTATCCGTAAGAACTGACTTAAGTTAAGCTAAAAATCCTTTAAAGTAACTGACCAGTATCTAGCTATGCACCAACATTCATTATCAAATATTGCCCTTGCACAAGAATCGAATTTGAAATTATTTACCAAAGAAATGACGTCAAGAAAAAAATAACCTAAACATGAATAGAAAATCCTCTCTCAGTAAATCTACATTAAAAAGATTCCAATAAGTAAATAAATATAGATTGTTTTGAGTAAATATCAAAAGGAAATTACAGACAAACACGAACTCTTGGTATTAGAGGAATCGATCATTGACATTTGGTTGTTTGCAATGTTCACCAACCCACTTCTTGATAGGTCGGAGGTTAATAACGCCACCCACATAGCTTGGAAGATAACTTGATATTTGGAAAACCAAAATGAAATTAATGAGATACTTTCCTTAATTAACCTATTTCTGTCTTGAACTTTAACAAAAGAACTTAATTTTAGAATAGGAATAAATATAAGTAATATGTGTGCATTGTGGTACGTATTTGACTAACAAAAAAAAATAAATCTTGTATTTACTTACTTTCAAAATACTTATCATAAAGTTAAACAATATTATGAATTAGTTTATGTTTAAAACTAGAAACAGTTTTGTATTAAGTATAGATATTGCCAAAGGCGAGGGCGGCAGGCGCCATACTACTATATTTTTTTGTGATTGTGAGCTAATCTTTCTTCTTATTGCACTTGACCGCGGCGTACACATACATAATGTTTGAATGTTAAATGTATCAAATTAATTGGCAGGAAGTGGCATAATTGCGTACCTAGTTGGAAATCGTCTGGATTTGTCACGCCTTTTCTACGAGGGAGAGTCCTATGTAACTGCCCCAAGTCTTCCCTTTTCAATCAAGACTACGAAGGTATGCGTACAACTAAGGCATATTTCCAATGTAAACCATACTACAACTACAAAAGGTACTTATAGCTGTTTAAGCTTATGCATAGGTATTAGCAGAACGTTTTATAAATAGGTTCTCTACCAACACATCATACTAAGAGCCTATTTCACCATCTTCAAGTAACGTTCTGAGTGACTAACAAATTTTGTCTTTGTCACTTGATATAAAGTAAGAAAGAGACAAAACTAACTTTACTTGGTGAGTAACTTTACTTGAAGGTCGTGAAATTGGCCCTAAGTCTAAGGAGCACATACACATAATAAGTACCAAAAACTATATCTAAGTATATAGGTATACAAATCATAAGAACATTACAATAAACGGAACGGAGTGACCGACACCTATTTGTGACAATCTACGTGACTCGACTCCTTGACCGAAGGGGGACGTGTTCAAACACTCGTAACACTATATTCTTAACCACCTAACCACATTTTAAACCTTATCACTATAAAAATAAAGTCGAAAATTGCACCGTTGAATTCATAAGGTACACAAAACTTCCTGCATTATGAATGAAATTGTAGTTACATAATCGATTTTATTAAATCGATATGGTTTGTTTTAATAACCGTATTAAAGAAATGTAGCGATTAACGTGGTTATTATCAAGATGCGATTCGAATAAACTTTTCTTGTTATTTGCTTCTAACTGACTTCCGCGGTTTCAGATAGGTACGTTAATACTGTTTTCGTCAAACAAATGGTTCTTTATACTTTGACTAACCAAATAACTCAAAACACCTATCTGTACTAAATTTATAAAGAGGAAAACATTGTTTGTCTGTAACGAATAGGCTCCGAAACTATTGAACCGATTTTTAAAATTCTTTTACCATTAGAAATTTATCTAAGTACATTCACCCTGAGTAACATAGAGTACTTATATTTTATCCCTGTATTCCCACGGGAAAGGAAACTACCCGATTGAAACCGCGGGGCACTGCTGGTAAAAATAAAAGAATTGCTGAAAAAGAAAAGAAAAGTTACAGTTAGGTACACTTAGCCTCAAGTCTCCCACTAGTGCGCAATGGTCTAACTAAAACATATTTTTTAAAGCTATAAATAGAATAAATAGTTCAATGAATATTGTTCAAACCCGTACTATTATTGTTGAAAGGAAGAACCACTTGTAAAGTAGTTATTTTAGTATCTCCAAGATTCAGGGTCGCAGTCAAGTGACACAGTGCAGTGCTGGACCAAAATTTTACGATGTCTTATATTTAGAATGACCTAAATAAAATAAATTAAGAACCTAGACGTCTAGTACAATAATTGCTGCGTTTTATTCTGCATTCATTCTCTTCTTATGCAATTCATTTTACTTATGTAATCTAAATAGGTAAGTACCTATATATACTTAACTCAAAGTTGACTGACTGACTGACATAGTGAACTATCAACGCACAGCTTACACCACCGGATCGGGTTGAAATTTAGCATTCAGGTAGATGTTATAACGTAGACCCCCCCCCCCCCCCCCCTCCAAGGGGATAATAGGGGGGAAAACCCAAATTCTGCCAGAAGTCAATATTCCACGCGGACGAAGTCGCGGGCAAAAGCTAGTAGGTAGGTATAAAATGTGCTTATTAGGTCTATGCTATGTCTATCTGTAGGTAAGTTAGTAATTTTTATGGAATTAAAAATGGATCATTTTCAATAAAATTCTTTGAATATCTTTTAGATTATGAACTCACGCGATGACTTTTATAGTCGATAATCATTTTATATCGTAATTCACTTCGAATTTAATGGTGCG
This sequence comes from Timandra comae, assembly GCA_958496195.1. Taxonomy (NCBI): domain Eukaryota; kingdom Metazoa; phylum Arthropoda; class Insecta; order Lepidoptera; family Geometridae; genus Timandra; species Timandra comae. Next base: position 3,888,851 of record OY292369.1, read on the forward strand.
TTGTCATATTAAAATATTCTAGGTAGGTACTGTCGGGATCGTATTCGGATCAGGGGGTTTTTCTAGAATAAATAATAAGAATATTTATTATTAATATTTTTATATTTTAAATAATAATTGCCCTTAATACAAATTAATTCATCTGACATTCGAAACATTCTGTCAAACATATCTTTTTATAACGAAATCTTCTACTTACTTCTTAAAAGTTCGTATTGGCGATATAAGAAGGTTCATATCGCTACCTATATTTACTTAAAACAAATATATTCATAAGTACCTATAAGTATAAATTTATTAACACACTAGCAGCGCCCCGCGGTTTCACTCGCGTAGTTCCCATTCCCGTGGGAATACAGGGATGAACTATAGCCTATGTCACTCGCTGACAATATAGCTTCCCATTATTGAAAGAATTTTTGAAATCCGTTCAGTAGATCCCGAGATTACCCCTTACAAACAAACACACAAACTTTACTTCTTTATAATATTAGTATAGGAGTATAGATGAAATTGCGAAATAAGACTGAACATAGGAAATATAAATTTAGAGCAGATGTGTATTAGATAAGGTAAGTCTTGTATTTTATGCATGCCCAATTGCTTAGCAGAGGGTTGCGGGTTCAACTCCTGCGAATTTTAGATGTAAGTACATAGGTATGAATACCGTTGTGAGTCGTTTCTGATAGCCTAGAAACATGTAGGTAATAGTAATAGGCCTAGTAAAGAGCTAAGGGGCAGGGCGAATACTAAGATATTAGAGAAATCCATTATCGATTAAGATAATTACAGAGGAGAGATAGAACGGATTAACTGACTCCATGATCTGTAATGATAATAAACACTTACGACTGACTTCAAAAATATACCTATGTACTTACCTACTCGTGACTTGTCTATTTATTTATTTACTATGTTAGGTAGGTAAGTACTTATAATATAAATCCTTATATTGATCGTAACGATAAGTAATGTAACTATTTATCACGATTCTGTAAACTGAAACGCCATTAAAAAGAGAATATAAGTACACAATAAACTTTAATTCACATAGTTATCATGCCATCGTAAACAAGCCATAGGTACAGTCTCGGAATGAAAAGGTTCGTCACCTTAGAGTCGGTTTTCATTTGCACTAAGAGTAGCAAGAAACAATTATACAAACATACCAGCGTAAGAAACAGTGATGCTAACATTTAAATAAATAGAATGACGTTTGTCATCGAATAAGGATTTGCTTGATCTTTCTATCCTTTTTTAAACACTGCCTTGTGCGCGCGGCAAATAAAAACCTCTTTGATATTTTGCAATGATGACATTGACCGATTGACAATAGTTTTAACAGAGATGATAATGACAGGTTGAACCAACAAGAAGGTTTTAGTTTATAAAACATAAACATCTTGTTGACAAGATAAAAGTCAAACAACACTGATCGGAATAATTTGAACTTTATCAACGAACAGTAGAACATTATTTTCCCTAATTCGAGTCTATTTTGTAACATAGTTTCAAAAGGTAATATGTCATCGCGACACATTAATCGAATCAATTTGAAAATTGACGAACCTTTTCGTTCCGAGACTGTACCTTTAGTCTACGCGTGTGTCTAATTACATATACTTAGTGTGCTGATGAATGGGAAATTTTATACAAAGATCTGATAAATCATTATTATGAATCCAATGAATTGCATAAAAGACATGCAGTTTTATTTATTAATTTAAGTTTATTTAGAACTAACTGCGCCCCAAGATTTTACTCGTGAAAGTTTCTAAGTGCGACGCGAGACGCTGCAGCCCATCGCTCTTCTCCTGATGAAGGTCTACCCCCAAAATTATCTAAAACATTAAAAATTATCACAGATCATAAAATACTAATTTGTTGTATTGTACAAAACTACTTTACTAATATTTTATTTTTCGTTAGCTCGTAATATTGTGCTCAAATATCCCGCCAACACTGCCACTGCATCTAGCAAATAATGGCAATACTTGCTTGCCTTGCAAGTTGCAACACCGTATGAATTTTGTCAGTTTTGGCTCAAAAGCTTTGTAGTTAAAGCCTTATAAGCTCAATTAAAAAAAAAAACTGACAGTCATTTGGTTGACATCTGACCTAACATGACAGATGACATGACACTTCGATCGATCGATGTGCTTTTGTTTTGTTTGTTTGTTTTGAAAGTTTTGATTTAATGATGTTCTAAGTTTAAAAATCAATATATTGAATTTAAAATCGGTACAAATAGTATTTAATAATGATTCAATTGAATGATAACGTGCGGCAAGAAATAGCGAAACTAATTCCGCCATCTGTTATACCAGACATTGTTTGTTTTGTTTTTAACGATAATTTTCCACGTTCCGATGATCGATTCGATATTTCTTTTTGTACTAAAAATGGGATATTACTGGAATATTTACAGAGAGAGCTTTGCTTTTCTTTACAATTGGACACAGAGAAACCGCCGATAGATTTAAGAATTATGAGGAATCGTGAATTACATCTTTACTATTTGGTGGCTACCGTTGATGAAGTATTTATAGTGTCAAGAAAAGAAAAAAAAGTTTTTGAGAAATTGAGTAACGTTGAAAAATATTCAGTTAATGATACTTCATGCAGTGGTCAAGCATATTTGAAAGTGTACAGAAAGGACGATGCGGTGCCTATTGTTTTTGACGATAATTTTAAGAAATTAGGCGATAAAGCGCTGTTATTTGGTGAAGCTAGTCAAGAAGAAAACCTGCCATTAGTAAACCAATTGAAACAAAAGTTGGTTGAAGCACAGTATAATGTGAAGTGTAATACAAGAACTCTGAAAGAATATTCCAAGTTAAGACAAAAGGCAGCGCTGGCAGCTTATAATAGATCACAGAGTTCAAAAGATTCCATTTTTAAAAATGATAATAAAAATGTAAGTACTTATCTGTTTTTCTGTTCTTTTTTCTTGTGTGTGTGTGTGTATATACAATAAAGTAGGTATTTCTATCTATCTATCTACATTATAAATAAAAAAAATATATAAAAAATGTTACATTAATAAAATTTATTTTGAAATCAAAACCTACTATTTCAGAATCCAGAGGCACCTACAATCCATTCCAGTGACTCTTTTGTTAAAGTTTGTAATCAGAAACTTATAATAATGAAACTAATCACCAATGAAAATAAGGAGTAAGTATATCTCATTGATAATTAAATCATGTATAAGTCTATACTGAAGTAATATTTCAAAGAAGAAAGCTTTGATTGTTTGTTTATTACAATTTTACGCAAAAACTACTCATCATCATCAACAGCCTGCATTAGTCCACTGTTGGACATAGGCCTCTCCCAACTCGCGCCAATGTGCCCTGTCGGCGGCACGTCGCATCCACTCTCCCGGCTACCCTGCGCAGATCATTGCTCCACCTAGCCACAGGACGTCCTACACCATGTTTGCCCAAAAAACTACTCAACTGATTTCAAACATTGTTTTAATAATGGAATGTTATATTATCAACATTACATTATCTTTTTATTCTCATGGGAACTACACAACTGATGCTATTCTTAATAATATATTTTTCAACACACTTGCTCATAAAGGGGCTCTAATTTGTGCAAAAACAGTTGAATAATGACACGCATGATTCACTTGTGAGTTAAAGATTTTTTTTTAAATAGTTTAGTTTTAAAAAGTTTCGATACCAAAAAAAAACGTGTCCATACATTTTAAAAACAAACTTCAACTATGTTGCCTTACTTTTGGTAGGTCTATGGTCGATTCCATTCATTCATTCATTCGTTTTTTTTTTAATAAGTATATTCTATGGCCAATCACCATTGTTGTGTTGGATGCGCGCGAATAGAAAAACTGTTTATTTATTAGCCAAAAATGATAATTTCTTCGCAAATGTGTTGAAAAACGTTGTATGGTACACGCGTGTATTGATGATTACTATCCTCGGCTATCTTCAGACCCTCGCCTGACGGCTCGGGCCTCAATAGTGCCTCGGAAGTAATCACCAACTTACCTCGCTTGTACCATAAATACTTAACTAATATCCATCCAATTATGTAATGCTATTGAATATAATTTCCATTGTAATTTTTTACAGTATACATTAATATTACTTATGTGTTTTGTTTTCTATTTTATTTTAAGTACTAATAATTTTCCTGCCCTTGTCCCACTTAGGTGGGGTCGGCACAACATGTATTCTTCTTCCACTCTCTTCTATCACTCGTCATACTCTCATTCACTCCTTTCATATTCATATCCTTAAAGTAAGTTAAAGTTTCAAGTACTAATAAATCTATCATAAACAATTACAGGTCCCTAGAAAACGTCACTATTCTTCTAAATTCAAAATCTGGAACATCAACCTCCTTAGTACACAAAACAACAATATATGAGAAACTAATTGAACCTCCTTTTTGGCGGGAAAAGTCTTTACAAAATGTGTCACCTAATTGTGAAACGGCTGTAGTCTGTGTTATGGATTTAAAGGAAATTGAACTTTATGTTCATAGTAGATTAGAGTTTATTTTAGCTCTGTGTTATTATATTGAAGGGATTGAGTATTTAGTGCCGTTAGAACATGTTGTGATACCCCCTTCTGCCTGTATTAGTGATGAATTTGATGTTTTATCTAGTCAAAGTTTGTGTGGTGAGTTATCTATTTAATTAAATAATTTTACATTATAATTTGTTAGTGATATTAACTATACATTAGACTAAAGAACTGGTATCCACACTAATAATATAAAGAGGAAAGATTTGTTTGTTTGTTTGTTATGAATAGGCTCCGAAACTACTGAAACAATTCCAAAAAGCTACATTCACTTTGACTAACATTGGCTATATTTTATCCCTGTATTCCCACGTGAATGTGAACCATGCGGGTGACACCGGGAGACGCCGCTAGTGAATTATATGAAAAAAACTTTTACTTATAACCTGGAATACCATAGAATACTTCTTAGCTAAAAAAATCCACAGGGCCCAGTTAGTTCATAATAATTAAATTGCAGAATTTATTAAAAAATAAAATTAATTTACTGCTTCAATATTTATATTACACTAGCGGCGCCCCGCGGTTTCACCCGCGTAGTTCCCGTTCCCATAGGAATATGGGGATAAGATTAGGCTAAAAACCTTCCAACTGAATCACTGTATCTATTAAAATAAACCGCATCAAAATCCGTTGCGTAGTTTTAAAGATCTAAGCATACATAGGGACAGAGAAAGCGACTTTGTTTTATACTATGTAGTGATGACTTTTAACTAATGAAGACAATTTTTGTTCATTTTCAGAGAATACAAATACAATTCTAAGTACAATGGCTACAGCAGACAGAATTGATCTCCGATTGAGACACATCAGAACTGATGAAACGGAATCAAACATTTCATTTGTAAAAATGTTCTGCGAGTTAGGAATGGAAATGATAAGTGAGAACAAAATACTGATTTACAAGAAATCCCCGCACCATATACTCTATGGTACTATGATAGTATTTAGTGATGGGATATTGAATGAACATGTTGTAGATTTTGCTGTCTATGCCAGGTAAATCATATTTGTTTATTATTCGTATGAGTATGTTTTCAGTCTATTGTATGTACAGTTATAACTGTTACATGATAAATGGGATGGAAAATATAATCTACTACCTGTGCCCCGCGGTTTTACCCGCATAGTTCTCGATCCCGTGGGAATGTGGGAATTTAATTATGCTAAAAACCTTCCTCTTGAATAACTCTATCTATTACTGAAAACCGCATCAAAATCCGTTGCGTAGTTTTAAAGGATTTAAGGATACATAGGGACAGAGAAAGCGACTGTTTGTTTTTGTTTATACTATGTAGTGATAACATCTAGTTGCATATAATGTAGCTTTTTAGTATTGATAGAATTCAGAATTTATCTAATTTCTGAGTTCTACCAAATTCAATTTCAAAGCATGGATTATACTGCTCTATCCTTGCAACATAATATTTATGTTACAAATATGTAATATTATGTTACAAATATTTACTCGATAACCCAAAATAAAATATCTTTTAATCCCAAAATTCTCACAAAATCGCAAAAAACTATACAGCATTTATCTAATACTTTTCATTTTAAATCAAACGTTTCTCAACTTTTCAGGTCCCAAAATCAAGTACTATCTCTAATCCGTCTCATCTACGATACAGTACCAGCAAAACTACTTATAACTGCACAAAACTATGCTATTACAGCTAAAAATCCAGACCTATCTCATTACAACGAGATTGAAGACCAATATAAGTTGAACTATAAAGAATATGCATCGTCTGCATTGAGACGGACCAACTTAATATTGGAATATCTAGACAATTCTATGATTAAAATGAGTGAAAGTAAGAATTCAAGTACTTTGAATAAGATTGGTACTTCAATTGATTTATTTGCAAGCGGTGTTGAGAAATTTAAAGAGTTTAAGAGCGAGTTGATTAAAGAGGGTAGGAGAGGTATTGAAGTGTTGAATGTACTCGAAACTGATGATAATGTTATGGTTATAGATTGAAAAAGGTTTGTTTATATATATATATATATATATATATATTTTTTTGTTTCTTTATATTAAAGTTTGTTTATGTTTATTTAAATTATGGATAAACTAAATAAATAAGTTAAGTAAGTACATTTAAATTATTTTAGACTAGCTGTGCCCCGCGGTTATATCCGCGTGGAACCTTATCCCGTGGGAATTTTGGGATAAATCCTATGTGTTATTCCTAGGTATGAGAAACATCTGTACCGAATTTCATTAAAATCCATTCAGTAGTTTTTGCGTGAAAGAGGAACAAACATCCACACTCACAAATATTCGGTTTTATAATAGTACGATTAGAGTTCAAGTAGATATAATGTAGTTATTCAAAGTTTCATGGCAAAATTTTAACAAAATTATAAATTATTGATTTAAAATATAATTAAGTATTTCAAATTGAAGGTGATCAGTTTTAATAAATCATTCCTGTTTATACCTTTTCAAGATAAACTTAATAAGTAAATAAAACACATTATATTCATTTGAATCGTGTATTCGAAAATTAATTCACACTACATACAGTTTCCACTAATAGCAGTAAACATAATAGTAAAAATTCACAAAAAATAGCAAACAAAAAAGAAATAAATAACTTAAAATAGAAACATTTATCTAAAACAACAAAATATAATAATATTATACAACAATTGAGTTCTATGAATTTTATGCTAAGTAATATAAAAATACCAGTTTAAATACTTAACATACATCATCTCATTATAGTAACTGACCCTTAACTAAGTTCGTGACTTGTATCTAGGGTATCAGAAACTACGCACACACTCATTCACACACACACCCAGACCGTGACAAACATTTGTTGTTCACACAAATATAATCGAATCTAATTGAGTATTTGAAAAAAAAAACTTTTTGTGTTAAATGGAAAGATCATATAAAAGTTTTATAACAAACTATGTTTGTTTTTTGATTCTTTGCAATAATTAAAAAGTTACATTAAATTAAAAAAATGGATTAAAATCCAGTACCGAGAACACGCCGATAGCTGTCTGTGACGTCATAATGTTAGTTTTGATTATTGTCGCGAACGCTGTACCATAGATTACTAAATAGTTACTACGCTGTACTATAACATTATGACGTCACAAACATGACAACCAATTGTGGCGCGTTTACAGTCACGTGATTTTTATTTAAATTTTATCAATTTTTAATTGATTCTAATTAGTTTAAAAAAACCTTATTAAAGTTTTTAACATTGAATATCGATATAATTAAATATAAAGTATAAAAATTCATTAAAAAAAACAGTAGTTATTTTTTTTTCAAATACTCAATTGCGCGGCCAAGAGCAAACATCACCCATTTGGTGAATTAAAAACCTCCTCCATTAATATTCTGATAACTTCTTACATTAGTAAAGCAAATACAATTGAACGGAGTTCCTACCAACAATGTTACAATTATCTATAAGTACTACTAAATGTATTTGAAAGAGGAAACAATTGTTTGTTTGTAACGAATAGGCTCCGAAACTACTGAACCGATTTCAACGACATTCACCCTGAGTAACATAGGTATATTTTATCCTTGTACTCCCACGGGAATGGGAACTATACAGCTAGTGTACTATAAAATGTAACACCATTCTAATAAAGATAAATGTATAATAAACACCATTTCAATAAAACTTATTCCTAATTCAATTTAAAATTAGTTTATGAATAACAATAATCTATTCATTAAGTTTTTACAAACCAAAATTGTATTCTATGTCTTTAAGACGAAAAATAACATATTATCTACATAGTCATCATATAACATCATTCACTACATCATCTTATAGTAAATATTATCATATTGTAGCATCTAAGTAATTACTATTATCATATTGTAGCGCATCTCACCAAATATCAAAATGTATGTTTAGGTTATGTATTAAAACATGTTATATAACATAATCATTCACTACATCATCTCATTATAGTAACTGACCCCTAAGTTCGAAACTTGTATCTAGGGTATCAGAAACTACGCACACACTCATTCACATTCACATATAACCTAGTTATTTAAATATTGTAGATGTTTTATATAAAATTAGTTTTATAAATTGTCAAATAATCTAGATTCACCATAATAACTGAAAGCGTAGAAACGGGTACTAAGTAATACACTTATTACCTGTTTCTAGGGTATCAGAAACTATATACACAATCATACACACACACTATCACACATTCAAAATTATATAGATAAAATTTTAATAACACATTGGTAATAGAAGATTTTTCACAATAAAGACTATATTATTTTCGAATTAATTTACTCAAAGAATTCCTAACATATTTAACACCAATAAACATTTTGAGATAAAACTACTTTTATGCATTTTAATTAGGTAAAAAAAGAAAATATTCCTCTAATAACTTTTTTACTAAAGTTACATGCCGATACATAACTATTTGATTACCTATAACATAACATAATCATTCACTACATCATCTCATTATAGTAATCGACCCCTAACTAAGCTCGGAGCTTGTATCTAGGGTATCAGAAACTACGCATATACATATACATACTAAAATAAAATTGTATAAGTACTAATTTATAAAATTTGTATTGAAATAATAAAAAAAATAATTCTATATCGAAATAAAAATAAGGAATTTTCAATTCCACAAAACTTATATTATTAAACAACCCGGTATACCCTTTGCGTCATATTAGCACCATTCAATCAGCATTGATTACTTACTTAGTATTTATTATAATCGCTATCTTAAAGTAACAAAATATAAAATTGATTAATCAACATATTAATTATACAAAGTTATGTTAAAACAATAAGTAAATAATATAGTAAATATTATATATTTCAGTCTAATTAAATTCGGCTGAAGGCACACAATAAAAATCTCAACTGTGAAATGACTTTCCCTACCTTTTTAGATGATTTCCCATCAGAGTCACAGAAATTATTTTTGTCGTTTGTTTTTGTAAGATGTGATAACACCTTAATGCTAAACACGGACTGCCTTATTTGCGTTGTATTTTTAGTCTGGTTTAGCACTAAACCAGGTTTTACAATCAATTTTGAATACTGTCAAAGTGACAGATTTGACTGACAAGGTGTCAAATGCTTTGCCAGGTTTTGTTAAACCGGACTAAAAATGCAACGCAAATAAGACAGGGACAGATTACAGAATGTGGTTTATAGTGTTTTCTCGCTATTTGTTATTTTTTTATTACATTTCAACTTTAACTAAAATGTTATAAAGTTCAATTTCTATTCCAAGATTTGGCATTTTAAATTAATTCTTATTCTACCCACAACCGAAAGAAGAAATCCGTGACTGTTGGAAACAAGTAATCTACTTAGGTTTTGAATTATTATTCCAATCTTAGTCTTACTTGATGTGATTCTCAGTAAAATTTTGATGAGGATAAAAATATGTAATATTTTCATCATCAGCTCATATAATTTCCCACCGAGGGTCACGAGCTTACCCTGAATTAGGGTGATTAGGCCTCTGTCAACCACGCTGGCCAAGTGCGGGTTGGTCGACTTCACACACAACCCTAGAATTTCTTCCCAGGTGTGTGCAGGTTTCCTCACGATGTTTTCCTTCACCGTAAGTAAAAATATGATTATTGACATAGATTTTAAAATCTTCCTCAAATTATAAATTTACAGAAAATCCCATTAAATTGTTAGAATTAAACTGTTATTTATAAAATACACTGTTTTAAGAGGCAGTCAATAGATAATAAATAATTAACATTCAATAAAAATAAATAAAATAACGATTTCTTGTCTCCAACTAGAGTCAAATGCCACACCTTATGCTCTTACAAAGGGGACATTGAAATCCCTCTTTGGAGCAACATTTATCCAATGTCAGGTACTAGGAAGCTTCTTTTTGCCGCCCGACTCTTATTTATTATAATAAATATATAATATACTACTAAATAATAACGATATTATAGGAAATAAGTAGATTTACAATTTACTACACAACATAATCATTCACTACATCATCTCATTACAGTAACTGACCTCTACCCTAAGTTCGAAACTTGTATCTAGGGTATCAGAAACTCGCACACACTCATTCACACACACACCCAGACCGAAAAGATTTGAATGTTTTGACACTCTTCTAAAAACTAAATTATTATTATTAATATTGCATTGCACGTCCGGCCTTAACATTTTATATGTACACCTTTTTTATTAATTATCTAACTTATATTTTTACTAATTATTTATTACGTATCTAATTGATTTATTTGAATTTATTCTAAATATTACTCTATTATTATGTTTTACATGTTTTTATAATTACTTAGCTTCGAGTATTGCACTGTTTTAAACAGTATTTCCTTTAAAACATACTTATACTAACGTATTTTATACAATTTACGAGACCTATACAATTTTACGTGATCGTTACTTTAAAAACTTATTAAGATGGAGTTACGTATATTGCACGTCTTATTGCACATTTTTAAATAATATTGCACAATTATAATACAAATAAAATAAAATTTACATTAACATTTTACACCTCAGACCGTTTCAGCTTTCTACTACTATTCAGTTCAGTTTTAACGTTATTGTTATATCTGTAATCACTGTTTTCATTAACATTTGACTTTCTAAAGTTATCGAAATACACTGAATGTGTTTCAACACTCTCGGCACCTGATTCACTTCTAGCTTCGTTCTCTGTGTCGTCACTTTCACTACAACTCACTATTTTAGCTATCACCAGTTTTCTTTGCACTTGTCTAGAACTTGTAGAGTCACTACTCAAATACCCTGAATCCTGCACATTAGATTTCTTTCTCCTAAACCGTTTACTCTCAGTTTTGCCACTTTTCACAAACGTATCTGTGTTGATTCCATTGTTACTTTTGAATGATCTTTTCCTACTTGAACTTCTACAAGCCTCTCCTGGCATTCTCTGTTTTTCTGTTTCCACATTTTCGTATACCGAGGACTTTGATTCGACAGAAGCTCGTATAAAACTATAAGTTGGTTCGCAAGATGATTCGGTAGCCATTACTGAACTGTCACTTGTTATTGGTTCACGGCCCGGTTTCTTTGTAAATGTCCTCGGACTTAAGCTTCTGCCACACGAGTTTTTTGAATCGTCTATTGATATCACGTCAGAATCTACTCGTCTAGGTGGAGTATTTGGATGTTCATATATGGGATCTTCATCGCTGTTTAATGGAGGTAAAACGTCAGGACGTGCTAAACTTTTAATTTGTTTGATTGTAGGAGGCGTACTTTGACGTTGCCGTTTTGAATGCCTTAGTTCCAATGTTAATATTCGTCCTTCTTCTGTGCTCCATTCAACAGTTTCTTCCCAGTCTTCAGCATTATCTTCCAGACTTTTGGAACCACTATAAACTGTTGGAGATAATTTGGGACGGTTATAAATTGCACGATGTTCATATTCATTTCTTAGACTATGAAATTTTGGTGAACATTCAACTTTGTCAGCAGGTTTCTTAAAAGTTCCACTGCTCCTTAGTTGTATTCTTTGACTGGAACGATTCTCTTCGGTGTTCGAAAATGACATTGTATTAGAATCTACATTGTTTTTATTAGCTTTATTTTTAGGATGTTTTCTGTCTAAAGTATCTGGTTCAAAATCATCCGATTCTTGAATTTTTATATAGTTTTCAGGAGAATCCTTTACTTCTATTGTTAGACAACCTGGTCTTTCTTCCAAGCCATTACTAGATGTAGTAAACTTTCTGCTTCCCATTGAACACTCTGAACCACTTGGTGAAGTAGGGGTGCTACCAAAATTGTAGTTGTTATTAACGTACACTTCACTAACTAGACTATAATCACTTTTTTGTTTTGAAATAGGTGCGATGGTGTCTTTCTTAGAGGTTTTCATATTTCCAATTACTTCATAGTGATTTTGATCTATGCAGATTTCTCTGTGTGGGGAGGGTGTATTACTGTTGCTAGAATGAGTTTTATATACAGCGTTTCTCATTGTTAATTCTTCTTCTAATGGTAATGCTGTACTGAGGCTTGGACTGGCCTGTGATGATGGAATGTCAGGGTATTCTGTAGGAGTAAGAATTCCTTTTTTGTTAGAACTCCTTTCCAAACTATCCGTTTCATAATCGTTTGCCACTGGACTTTCAGAGCTATTTCTAATATACGAACTTTTCATACTTGAATTATTAATGAATCGCTCTTCGTCAGAACTATTATGATTAAAAGCTTTAGAACAATGTTCTAAGGCTATAGCTTCATTGACCATATCTGGCAAATCGCTTTTATTTCTTCTTTGATTATTCATATTATGTCGCAGACTGCCTTGTCGGTAGCCATCAAAACCTATAGGACTTATATTATCTGTTTTTGTAATAGTTTGGCCATAGCAATTGAATTTGTTGAAATAAGTCATATTATCGAATTCTGGTAAAGGTAAATTGTAATTGTGTTTATGTAGTAATGGCTCTGATCGTACAGACATCGAAGAAGATTTTCGTGATTTGGTTAAATTTTCACCTAAGTACATTGAGCTACAAGATGTGAAACTATTTTGCTTTTTTATTTTGTGTTTGTCTGTTAGTGGTAGAGATAAGAGCGAATTCGCTAAGTTATGTTGATTAGAATTTTGTAGATACTCATTGTATTGTTTTCCTTGTGGAATATTTTCTAACCACTTCCTAATACTGTTTTGTTTGTCACCTTTGGCTCCAATACAATTGTTACACGAAGTAACATATTTAACAGGATTTAATTCGCTTTGGTTATTGAGTTTACATCCTGGACATCCTACACAATCTTTCTTTCTACTATTTTCCCGCTTTAGACTGATAAGGCTACCGCTTCTTTGGCTACCCATTCCTTGATAAACATCAATACTATTACCAGCTGAGGAATACGTTTCTTCTTCTGGAATTTCATTCAGAATAGGTTGGAATCGCTTTGCAGCCATTTTGTGTTTGGCAATCGATATCACTTCTCTAATTTTCACTAGAAACTCTAAAGCGGCTGGCGGAGGCTCCTGAAAAGGAAATGCAAATTTTGCATAAATGTCATAAATATTGATTTTTAATATAACAATCATTCACTCTATAATCTCATTACAGTAACTGACCCCTAACTAAGCTCGACACTTGTATCTAGGGTATCAGAAACTATGCGCACACTTCTTCCCACACACACCCAGACCGAGACAAATATTTGTGGTTTACATATTTTTTCCCGCACGGGAATCGAGCCCGGAACCTTGCGGATCGCAGTCCGGCATGGTAACCGCTCTGCCATCGAGGTTGTCATATTATTCAAATATTAAGTATTTATGCTTACCGCCATTAAATGTGGTTCGAAATAAGCTGGGTTGAAATAAAGTTTTCTTCTCGTAGTGCCAACGGGTCGAGCTATTTCTCTATCATCTGTTGTTTCCACTATCGAAACGTGTTCGTCTGGCAATCTTTCAATACCTGACTCATCTCTATGAGATGGTTCTGAATTTTCATTATTTAATTTGAAATCACCGTGTTGATGGATCAATGCTGATGTTGTTTTTATCTGGAATGATATGCATTTTCTTACATTAGACTTCGATCTAGAATATAAAATTAGTTTCATGTTTATTACTTAATGATACTTACATTAAATATGTTTTCATCGCTCCTGACGCTTCTGTCAGTAAAATCTTCAGAATCAGAAATATTGCTTCCAGAGTCACTAGGGAAATTTTTACCATCATGAAATCTATTCATTGATAACAATGGATTTTTCTTTACTATAGTGGTATCTTGTACTATTGAAGTTGTTTGCAACCTTTCATTGTTTACTCTTACAATATCTCTTTCTGTTATCGATGATCCATCTTTTTTCTTCAGTCCTTTTAATCTATTTAGACTGTCACCTTCCTCCGATGCTGCCTTTCTTCTTTTTCGTATGTGTAAGAAGAGGAAAACAGATGCAACATAGATGAGGCCAAGTAATAGAGAGCTTATTCCAATAGCTACGTATTCGGTGACTGTTAGTCCGGATGTATTGCCTGTTGTTGAAGTGTGTGCGTTTGAAGCAAATTGGACTTCTGTCACATCTGAAAATAGTGGTATTTTTATTATCATCATCGTCATCAGCCTACCTCAGTCCACTGCTGGACATATGCCTCTCACAATTTATGCCATTAAGCTCACTGGTCTCAGTAGCATGATTATCGGATAACTTTTCAAATATGTATACTTATTATTTATTATGCACAAGGGGATTGGAAGACTGGATGAATTAGTAATAATAGGAAAATACTTACTAGACGACATATGAGGTGTTCCTTGCACTCGAAAAGCGACGCATGGAGTAAACACTCCCCGCAAATCGATAGGGGATATAGGAGTGGCATCGACATCCCGACAGAGTAGTCTTACAACCATAACTCTGCCTGACATTCGGGCACGGATATCATTTTCACCGTTCCACTGTAAAAACATGTAATTACTTTAATTATTGGACAATATTTTAGAATTACAAAAATCAATCATCATCATCAGCTCATATCCATTGAGGGGCTCGAGGCTACCATCAGCTCATATATGTCCCCACCGGGAGCTTGAGCTTACACTAAATTAGGGCGATCAAGGCCTAAGTCAACCACGCTGGTCAAATGCGGGTTGGTGGACTTCACAACCTTAGAATTTTTTCGCAGGTGAGTGCAGGTTTTCTCACGATATATTTTCCTTCACCGTCTTCAGAGAAAAAGAACTATAGAAATGTTAAAGGGTTTGTATCCTACCTGCAAAAATGTTCTTCCTTCATCTCGAAACAAATTGAACGGAACATCAGCATCGAGGGTGTTTCGTAGATCAAGAAATCCTTTGCGGGTGAGAAATTGAGCCCCCGATACAGCACATATCGGAGTTTTTACACCTGGAACGTTATCACATACTTGTATGAATATTTTGTTTATAAAACATGTATCATCTCTTGTTATTATCATATCTCTATCTTCAAAAATGATTATTTTGATGTAACCTTTCCTTTCATAACTTTTGAAGAATTTTCAGAAGGGAATGTCTCTTAGTTTCTATTTACGGTCTTTCTACTCATGCGAATTTTCAGTCCAAGCTAGCCGTAATAGTTTGAGATATATTATAAGTAATTTGATTTGTGAGTCAGTCAGTTTATTATCTTTTTGCGAGTATAGGTTACTAAATGCAAATCTATTATTAACACTAGGTACGCACTTGTGAAAGTGATGCACCATTATAGACAAGGAATCCATGATAGTGTTTGCATTGAGACTTGGAGACTGTCTTGTCTATTGCAATCTATATCTTAATGAAATGAAAATAAAGTTCAAATTACCTTGAAAAGTGATTTCTCTGGACGGATGAATAATTTGTCCCTTCAGAGGCAAATAAACGAAAGGTATTCGCTGCACTCCGGTGCCAGTACCAAAAGTTGCCAGCGAACATTCTAGAACGAAGAAAAAAATAGAATGAAATAACAATGATCACTATAAACTAGTAGAAAAAGCTCAACTGGACTCGAGCAAAGATTTTCTGCTCATATGTATTTTAGTTGAATTATTATAGTGATGCAAAGATAGTTGTGACGGAATCGTGTCTCTATGATTGTTCGCCTCGAGAAAGAATACCTAAGTACTAATAAAATTAATGAGAAAGATGTCTTCTACTAAGAGTTCTCAGGCTAATGTAGGTACAAAAGGTACAAGCATCAAATACTGTTCGTCCAGTAATAAAATAAATGGTTCCTTGTTAAAAACCCAAGCCCGAGGCAAACGTATATTAAACTAAATCGTTTTAACTCAAGATTGTCGATAACTCTTTGTCAAAATTGAATTTAAATAACGATAAATTTTGATTCAATCGAGCTGTGTCCACAAGATGTATTAGGTTTTCAAGTTTAATTTAATTTATTTAAATATTACGACGTTCATTCTGATTTACGAACAAAACTTTTACACAAAATAATAAATCAATGAAGTTTTTAAGCTACAAGTTCTTTCATCAATACATACTCGCTTAGAGCATATATACGTCAAGAGAGACAGTTGCTAACAAACGACGCGTTAAAACCCGACCTCGCACTGCGTGACATGTGTGAGTACGGCTCGTGTATTATTGTAGTCAAACTGTCAATGTGTGAGTGTTTGGTGATGCCAGCTTCAAATTGTAAATTTACCTTTTACCGTTATTAAATAAGATTAATAGTAAACAAAATAGGTTAAATAAAGTAACAATTTTGTAGTTTAGTGAATTATTTATTTTAATAACTAAAAAAATATTTACACAATACTTATCTATATAATCATTTTAACATTAGGTAGGTAACATATATTGCTAATTAGGCTAAAACAGTAGTAACAATATTATACTCTTTGAATTAAAATAAAAACAAACAAATACAACATTCCTATAAATTAGACAAATAATATACACTAACAGCCTTACCAATTAAAAATAACCACTGTGTATATTCTTGATATAACGAATTATTAATATGCTTCACACTCGTTATATCAAGAATAAACACAGTGGGTATTTTATATTAGTAAGGCTGTAAAAATATATAATTAGAAATATTAGGTTGTATGATAAATTGCACCATGGACGTAGAATTAATGATGTTTTAAATTTACAAACTTAGGATAAAAATTTTGGCACTCGGATATCGACGATCAAAAATACTTTTTGTGAGATGTGGGGATAAAATATATACTTACAGTTTATATTAAAACCCATCCCTTTGGGTTTGTTTTCTAAATATTTTTCTCTTTGATTTTAATGCGGCCCAGTAGTTTCGGAGCCTATTCATTACAAACAAACAAATCTTTCCTCTTTATAATATTAGTATATATTACCGTGACAATAGGTACTTAACGATGGTTTTTATGGAATTTTGTTACTAAACGCAAAAAATACTACAGACAATGTCAATCTAAGAATAATGGCACAAATTTTAGGACAATAACAACAGCAAGACGGCAGTTTATTACTCAGGTGTTTTTTTAGAAATTTCGGCACCTCAAAAGGCTGTTTATAAAAACAATGTGCAATGTGAAACTTGTAGTTATGATAATATTTCTTCGTAATAGGGAATGTCTTAGCGTTTTATTTTAATTTACTTGGGAAACAAACAGTTATTACTAGATCTTAATTATTAAGTACAAATATTACACATAAACCAGTGAAGTTTCCACTATTAAAAAAAAGAGTGAATGAATGTATGGGTTTTGTAGTAGACCAACCAATTTGAACCAATTTTAAGTTATAGAGAGGTTTTTGTAATAACGAACGACGCGCGACGTTATAAAGATTTTACTATGTAATTATTTGTATATACCTAATCTAATTTTATAAAACAACAGTGTTCACCTGATCGAAAAATGATGTAAAGATATTTGTATTTTGTCTCCCATAGTTTGGGCAAATCTCCCTAATAATAAACTGACAACACCGGCATGATCAGATGAAACAACAAAATTACATATAAAAAAATAGTGTTTTCGTAAAATAATAGTAGTTAATTAACAAAACTTACCGATGAAAGGTGATCTTGGTGTTAATATCCTTTTTTCCCCCATAATTGCGGCACAATTTCACAGCGCAAACCGGCATAATTAATTATTTTTCTTGAGCACATTCTCCGTAAGTCACTCAAATGACACTGACGTAAACAAGAAGCGAGTGAACCAAATATGGTCGATTTTCTTCGCGGTGTTTTAGTGCGGTTAATGTGGAATCTTTAGATATCAATGCATACTCGTAACTGTTTGATTTTAGCGCCTACACAGATATGTAGAGCAAAAGGAACATAGTACTTGATTGTACCCATGTATGTCTAGTCTAAGAATTATATAAACTTACTAACTGTACCTCGCGGTTTCACCCGCGTAGTTCCCGATCCCGTGGGAATTTCGGGATAAAATATAACCTATGTTCTTTCCCGGACCTTAAGCTACCTCTGTACCAAATTTCAAGTCAATCGGTTCAGTAGTTTAGCTGTAAAAAGGTAACAGAGAGACAGAGTTACTTTCGCATTTATAATATTAGGATTAATAGACATATCAGTTAATCAACGTATTGCTTTATGTGCAACAAATATTATATTTATCAAACAAAAAATAACTATTCAACATAAAATATGATTTAGTTTCTCCTTTGTTAATATATTTTTGATGACATGATAACCTTTTCAACTCGATGATATTGCATTTTAACACACAAACTTTCCAAACTCGCGAATATTATTGCGACTGAAATGCTAAATCTATATTTATTGTAAGATGAAATTGTTTTCGAAAGCTTATGTTAAAATGTTGTACATATGTACATATTTGTATGTAAAGCTACTCTAATCTTTCAAAATGGCGCCTTTGATGAATCCTAGGACCAATAAAAAGCGAATAAAATTGTATTTAGATAAGTAGGCCTTTGCAAAAGATTATGTCCGTATTATGATTTGTTTACATGGGAAATTACATACTTAATAGGCAGGGCTTTTTTGAAGACGCGGGTTCTCCGCAGTTACTCCTAAGGAAATATGCGCAAGAAAATTGAAACGAAAAATTAACACCAAAACTTTTTTTTTAAAGAATTTGATTTATAATTTACTTCGATTTTTTCCGCAAAACACAGTGGTAGGGAGTAAAAATAGAAGACAAAACTTTTTGGACTTACAGCGTTTGAAAGAACGCCCCCAAAAAGAACAAAAAATAACAAAAAAGGCCTACATATAAGTATGCTGTTTTGCAATTTGCGCTATTAGAACCTCACCAGTTTATATATTTTTTAGATATTTATTCGATATTTTTTGCTAAACTGTTAGATTTTCGTGGTTCTTACTCATAACAACTGATAATGTCAAATGAACGACAAACGGAACGGACGGCTTATAATGCCTTCCGGAGCACGGAAACGGTCATAAAATTAAAAGCCGCTTTGTTAACGGCCCCGTATCAATGTTATGACGTTTTAATTGTATACCTAAATCGTAAGTAATCCACTGTTAGTTCGAGCTTTGAGCATTGCACTTTATTTTAACATTTTATCCGGTAAACAGCGGAAACTGTAAGATTTAAGTACAAGCCAATTAATTCTCACTTTAGCGTTCTCTAAGTAAAATAAGTACTTATGAACAAATTATTATGATATGTCAGTTTATTTGTTCATAAACAATGGTATTTTAACAAGGTAGAGCAATTATTTATTACTGTAATTATAATAATTTCTTTGATTTACGCGATCACTACATTAAACTAAGTTACTTATTGTAACGGAATTTTGTCGTGGTTTTAATTTGAACAAAACTATACAGGGTGGCCCTAATAGATCGAAAAAAAAAAGAACTAAGTATATTCATACATTTAGATTAGAACTATAACTCGCTTCGGGAATCGAAACCGGAAGTTTTGAAAAATAAAAAGTAGGTACCTACATGAATGTAGTTTTTGTTTTTACTAAAATGGTTAAATGAAATGGACAAATCTTTGTATGTCTTATAGTTTCATACTTCCCCCCACAGACCGATCTATTTAGGCCACCCTGTATATGAGTGCAGTAAATTTCGTTTACCTGGTAAATCATCGACGCATAGCTCCCGATCTTCCCTGAAGAGAGGCGCGCGCTGCGGACAGGCGCAGGCGCATGGACCCAGTACATCGCCTGACACGTCGCCCGCGCCGTATTCTGTGCATTGTCCCGGAGTGCATTCTTTATCTGTAACATTATATATAAAACATATTAATTATTCATATATTTTTAATATAGGGCAAACGAGCAGGCGGGTCTCCTAATGGAAAGTAAATATCGTCGCCCGGAGAAACTAAGTAACTTTTGACTCCCATGGTCATCTGCAAGTCACAACTAATCATCTAAGTCAAGTGCGTTGATTACACATTACAAGGAGGAGAAGAAGAAGAGAAGAGTTTCTTGCCGATTCTTCTCGGCTGATGTAATTCCGAATCGGTGGTAGATTCAGTGACCTTCATAAGTGCCTCATTGAGGCCTTAATTGAATAAATGAATTTTGATTTGATTTGAGAAGAAAGGGTAGGGATTTGGGCTCCAGACCTCTGACTCTCCGTGCGAAATGAGCTACTACTTGACGTCCATATTCTGTGATAGTATGGTACTTGAGATAGTACATGTTTGAACTGTGATAAGCAATTAGATTTTTGCTCTGTCATACATAACTAAACTTTCTTTTTAAAATAGGTGATCCAGATCTAGATTGCGATCATTGATTGTTTTCGAGCTGTCAAAAAACTAATGCACTAATACAAAAATAACAACTTTGCACCTACTTGAAATTGTAAATGTTACTCATTTATAAAGTCAAGAGCTAAGTCTAGTATCCACAAAACTAAAATGAAAATACGGTTATACCGCAAACATTTGTATCAAGTGTTCACTCAAGAAAACTTGTATTACTTTAAAACATTATAAACTTGACAGTCGTTCCAGATTGTCAAGTTAAACTCTTACTAACGTTACAGAAATAAATGCTTTGTCACTTCATTTGTTTTCATATTACTGGACATGTTAGTTTTTGCTTCTAAACAAAGATGTGGTAAACTATAGATGCGTTGCTTGCACTTTGGAATGGTAACATAAATATGATCCCAAAAAAGATAAGTAAGTACTTTATAGGTTGCGGGTTCGATTCCCGTGCGGGGTGAATATTTGTGTGAAGCAGAAATATTTGTCTAGGTCTGGGTGTGTGTGAATGAGTGTGTGCGTAGTGCGTACCCTAGATACTAGTTTCGAACTTAGTCAGTTACTATAAAATGAGATGATGTAGTGAACGATAATGTTATGTATATTGTAATAAACTACAGATTCGTTGCTGGTACGTTGAAATAGGAACATAAATAGGGTAATTACCAAAATTCTGCTTAGTTACATTTCTTACAAATGTCGCTCCGTTAGGCTTTTCTATTCATATGCAAAGATGTTATGCTTATTCTCGGACAAGAAGTATCCCGTAAGGTGGAATCAATTTTCTTTTCCTTTCTTATACCTACAAACTACTTCTTTAGTATTTACGCTATATTTTAAGAGGCGCATGACGCATCTATATTTTATTAAGTCATTGCTTCTAAACAGTTTCTTTCTAGAGGTTTTACAACTTAGGTGAATACTGGCGCAAGTTTTCGAGATTTTAACAAATATTAAAGTTAGCAAATATGCCCACGTAGTCTACTATTCTGATTGGTTTACGCGTTGTCGGATTATGTTATTTTTTACGAATTCTCGAGGAGATTTAGAATATTTGCCTTGTAATTGTGGGTTGGGCTAGTTTTTAAATGAATTCAGTAGGCGATGATGCGATATTTTTTAGATTTTCTATGTTATGATCGGATCATTTTAATAATCTTCTCACTAGCTGTGACTTGTGGTTTCCCTCGCGTTAGGGAATACTGATCCACTTCTATTGTTTGCATGATATTATTTAGTATTCAAGGCCAAAAAAAAAACAATTCAGAACAGTAGTTGCTAAGATTAGTGCCTTTAATTAAACAAACAAACTTTTCAGTTGTATAATATTCATCAAAGTGGTTTAATAAGTAAATAAAATTAATAGATACCTAAGAATACACAATGTTATAAACATTTTTGGCCATTATAGTTTCGTTTATAGTATTTTTATGGTCTTTCCAGTTCCGCAATATTTAAACCTTTTAGCGGTCAACGGATTTGTTATCCATAAATATTAATGTCTTAATTCTGATTTTATTACCTTGTTACTAAAGTACACTGAAAGGAAGTTCTTAAAAATTTATAAACATGTCTTTATTGCTTCTTTTCTTAATAAAATTTTTGAATGAATACAAAGAAATAACGGTTTTATAGGGCAGTTGATAGTGACTCAGATTTAAGACCTAAGTCACTGAAAAACAGCATTGACAGACATCCTAATGTACCGTGGAAGGCTTTTTTGTGTTATAGGAAATATACGAGGTATCTAAACGAGCTGAGGTGACCCCTCAGCCTGACGGTAAGTTAATAACTATTGTGGCCCATTGATATCTGTACCTCAAAAGTCACAAGTAAGTCGGCCTTAGGTAAGACGTTTGGGCTCCAAGCTTCTCACTCACTATGTGAAACACAGTACAGTTTGGGCTACTATTTTACGCCAACATTATATGACAGTGTGTTACTTCCCCGGCTAAGGGCGGGAAGATCATTTTCCCAAACAAAAAAAGGTGTAGTTGCCTAAAAGTGATTCGCTTTTCGTTCCTTACCTGCCAGTTTGAATATATCTCCCGAGTCCCTCCTGGCGAGGTCGCCGACCCGGCCTCCGGCGGCGGTGGCCAGCGTCAACAACAGCAGGGCAGCGGCCATGCTACCCCGCGCCGCCCGCGCCCCAACCCCCGCCCTTCAACATTTCTTTGTACACCTACAACAAAAGAAAAACACTTATTAGAGGGGAAAAATAGAGCAGATATATTGAAAGAATACTTAGTTTAAATCTTGGAAATAGGTACATTATAGGTAAGTAAATGAATTGTAACGTGTCTTCTCAGAAATTATCCTAATTCGATTTGTGTATAAGGTTACATTACAACGGTTAATAAAATTAGTAAATACAGGAACATTTTACTCATTTATAATTATTTTTTACGATAAATTATACTAATAAATAATAGTTTACTACGTTGCAACAAAACTAACATGTTATTCTCATACAATCAACTAACTATCATAAATCAAATTTTATATCTACTAATAACAAACCTATTAATACGTGTAGTTATAGTTAATATTAAAAACAATATTACCAGTAAAAGTGAAACGGTGAAAATAATTATTAATAGCTATAAAAATAAGAAGCTACCAAAGTGAGAGTCTAGTGCAAAAATGCATCGCCATTGTTCGATGTTTGATTTCACTTAGTTCACATAATTTCCTACCATGTTTGGCGTAACATTGGTATTTACATGAGAAAATATTATGAGATTAGTACCCACTTACTAAGAAATGTAACGTAACTATAGGGAAACTTTGACGTGGATGTGAAAGCCCTACTGTCTCTTGTCGTCGATATGGTATAATTATTATATTCTAACCATGCTTTACCCCAACCATGACTGCGTGATAAAATATATCGATACCACGATATAATATCGATTTCGCGAGCATGACCAAATGAATTATGGCGTGCTACGATATGATAAATTTAAATATGGCGGCTATATTTATTATATTTTGACAGTTGGATGTCGATAAATAGCTATATCGATTTTGCGAGCATGACCAAATGTCATAAAATTTATTACGTGCTAAAATTAAATATGGCGGGTATTTTTATCATATTTTGACAGTTGGATGTCGATAAATCCCTATATCTATGACGTTTTCGAAGTCATGCTAGCCCGGCAAGGTTTTGCAGAATTAAAAATGAATATAAGTACCTACCTATAATGCTATGCTTATATGTCGACCACACTGGCCAAGTGCGGGTTGGTCGACATCACACACGAGGCCTTATCGCCCTCTTGCAGGATAGGCTCGAGCCCCTCGGTGGGGTCATTATATGTAAGTATATAAGCTGATGATGACGATATGCTTCGATTACCGTGCGGGGTGAATATTTGTGTGCCACAAATATTTGTCTCGGTCTGGGTGTGTGCGTAAATGAGTGTGTGCATAGTTTCTGACACTCTAGATACAAGTTTCTTACTTAGTTAGGGGTCAGTTACTAAGTATAATGAGATGATGTAGTGAATGATTATGTTATGTTATTCTAAGATTATTTCTTAATTCGTAATATTAATTATAAATATAAAAGTTGTTTGTTAAATGTTACACGATTTGAGATTCATAATACATCTAATTTTAATTCTAATAAACATCACTCTAAATTAATTATGTTCGTCACGCTTACACTGATCAAATATTTAATATAATATACAAAATATTAATTAAAAGTTCAATAATATGTAACCTAATAATGATTAATGCAAATCATGCCATACAAATTTCATGTTTCTTAATTACAGTCAAGTGCACGTTTCATATTAGATTGAAGTATCGTTACCTACTTGAATTACGATACATTGGCGAAAATTTTTAACTAAGCTCACCTACTTATATGATAATTTCGATATACCTACATTGTAGAAACTCACCTACTAATATGCTAATTTAGAAAACATTGTAGAAAACTCCTCTGATTTGGCCATAATTTTGAAGTACCCCCTCAAATACATTTTGAAAATCATCGAAAATACCTACTCACAAGAAAGTCGTCGGCATAGGTATTTTGTATATACGTATTATGCATGTACTGACATACGTAAAATTAAAGCACATTAGTACCTACGACTACAAATGAAACTACTAACAAAAAGTCATCGTACATCTATACTATAATAATAATATCCCTACTAATATTATTAATGCGAAAGTAACTCTGTCTGTCTGTCTGTCTTTTCACGGCTAAACTACTGAATCGATTGACTTGAAATTTGGTACAGGGGTAGCTTATGTTCCGGGGTTTTATCCCGAAATTCTACAGGAACGGGAACTACGTGGGTGAAACCGCGGAGCACAGCTAGTAATATTATAAAGAGGAAAGATTTCATTGTTTGTTTGTAACGAATAGGCTCCGAAACTACTGTACCTATTTCAAACATTCTTTCACTAAAGCTATCTGCGAGGGACATATGCTATATTTTATCCATGTATTCCTACGGGTATGGGAACTACACGAGTGAAACCGCGGGGCGCTGCTAGTACATAATATATTTGCGTAGTTTCTAATACCATAGATACAAGTTTCGAACTTAGTTAGGGGTCAGTTACTATAATGAGGTGATGTAGTGGTTGATTTTATGTTATGCATAGGTACGTATTTGTATGCTACTTAACGCGGCACGCGTCGTTATATTTACTTACTTAAAGTTTCCGTGCTCTACAAGTTTTGTGGCTAGTGTTTAATTAACTGTTATCCGAAAATCGCACTTAAAACCAAAACGGTATTTAAAAGTAACGAATCGAGATGAAAGGTGTAATGACACGGACAAACTAGCTCTCGCGGTGGGCCGTAAGGCGTGTTATACACTGAACGTGATATTTAATAGTTATATTGTTGAATTTATTTACTTAACTGTGGTTACCGTGATTTGTAGAAAATATTTTTGTATGCTATATTGCATTTACTAACAATTTGTTTTCGTAAGTAGTTTTTTTTATTTTAGTAATTAAAAGATATCTTAAGGCCTCTATACACAAAACTCTGCTGCTGGTTTTACTTGGCGTTGTTTGCCTTTAGTGTACCTTTAAGTAAATAAAAAATCATTTAAGTATATTATCATGGGAAAAATTCCATAGAAATATGTTATTATGTTTACAAAAAAACATAATTAATCTACTTTTCTTTAAAATAACATCTACAAATAAAACAATCACTTTATAATCCAACTGTACATATTACAGTAATGGAAACACACCCTAACCAACTCGTATTGTGAGGAATAGTCAATCATACGTCAAAATATCATTTTCTCGAGTATTAGCGATGGAGTTTGAAATATTGAAACTCGTATCCACGGACTGATGGCGATTTATAGTTTACATTTATCCTTTGAAATAATATTATGGCTGCACTTCCGTCGTAATTATTTTATTGGAAAATTCTTGTAAAGAAAATTAAAATTGAAATACTTTGAAAGTGATTTTGTAGTAAAATGGTTGTAAGTTAATTGTAAATGGTTTTGTTTCGAAAAGAAAACAATACTTGTTCAGTAAGGTTTTCAAAACTCTACTTGATTATAAATACGAATTTCCCTGAAAAATAAATAAGTACTAAAATTTTATTTTGGGTACCTATCTACTTATTACAATAAATAAACGAGATGACTAAACAAAACCTATCATTTCAACACTCCAAAACGTAGTTAAACCACGGTATAATAATGAGTACTAGCCTAGTTAAACTAAGCTCCAAAACCAATTTAAATAACAAAAAACATACATCATATTACTGCTAGCACCTTCATCACATCTTTCATAATAAAACGTAAGTCTTCGTCAGGAAATTGAAATAGTCTATACACAGACTAGACATACATATTTACAGTTGTCTATACTCATCTGCAAGTAAATAGGCTATTGTTACGAACCCAGATATTTAGTAGAAGACAAAGATTTACAAAGATTCATTTATATAGAGAAGGCTCTTGCGGTGAAGAATGAACTATTCGAGTATTCACATGTCTAAGAATACAATACACTACATAGTATACAACAAAGTCACTGTCGCTGTCTGTCTGTCATATGTATGCTTAAATCTTTAAAATTTTGTAACGGATTTTGAAGATGTTTTCTTTAAAGGTGCTCCTTTACTGGGAGCAATCGCGTGTAATGTAACGTTACAGATTTGAGCATTACATCAGTGAAGGAGGAGAACCGAGCATTATAATGCGCACCTTGTAATTTATTAATAGTAATTTGTAATTATTACACGCGAATGCTCGTTTATCTCGAGGTATTATTGTAATGTAATGCTCGAAGACGAATCTGTAACGTTACATTACACGCGAATGCTCCCGGTGAAGGAGCACCTTAATAGATAAAGTAATTCAAGATGAAGGTTTTTGTTATTATTTTATCCTTGCATTCTTACGGGGGCGGGAACTATGTGAGTGAAACTGCGGGGCGCTGCTAGTATTACTATAAGAATAACTTTAGAAGCGTGTCTATACTCTTTCAATAATATTCAGTGGTACAAGAATCAATAATCAATGTTGCGTTGGGTTGGATTGGACATTGTTATGACGCTTTGTGGAGACGAGCTTGTATGTGTTTAAAGGATTTCTTTGAGTCATGCGAAATGAAAATATATGTATGATTGTCTGTAAGGTATTTATGGAGGGCAGGAGAGCCATAGCACATGTTTTATCTAATAATATGGGCTCGTGTCTCTAAATTAAAAAAAAAAAACGTGTGGCACTCGGGGACTGCCGCGGTAAAGCTATTGCATAGCAATTTTATCAACTAATTGTTTTTTTATTTTTGTATTGAAATCCTAACCTTAAAAATTTTGATGTCGTACTTGGGACTTCATACAATAAAAACTTTGTCTACATTACTATAAAAACTTTTTGGAAAATTTACAAAAAAAAAAATGTTTTCGATAAAAAAATTATAAAAACGTGAGGTTTTTTTTCGTTACGGAATTTCTGGATTCGGTCCCCGCGCTCAAGGCCCGCGATAGAAGCTATGCAATAACTTAATTAAGATTTATTTTCTTTGATTTAATAATAAAAGGTTTACGTTTATGTAATGTCTACTATTTGTTTCCACCACAATTTATTTCTAGTACCTATGTTATGATTTATTCATTATACATTTTGCATTCAGATACAATTTCCACTAGGTAATTTTCTATAAACCACGGGATCAGAATTAACACAAGTGAAATAGTGCAGCTGCTAATTATTCCACTAGCTTATTTATACTGAAATTGTATTAATATATAAAAAATAATGTCTCAAAAACACTCCCCATTATACATAACACTACAGCGCCCCGCAGTTTTACCCGTTTAGTTCTCGTTCCCGTGGGAATACAGGGATAAAATATATATATATATGTTTCTCCCTGATAAATAAGCTTTCCATTAGTGAAAGATTTTTTAAATCGGTTCAGTAGTTTCGGAGACTATTCGTTGCAAACAAACAAATCTTTTCTCTTTATAATTTTAGTGTAGAATAATCTCCAATCAAAATAAGGTATAACCAATGTCCGTTATTATGGTAGCCATTCAGTTGTATCTGATGCGTATTCCAGATGTTTCTATGATTGCGCGTGTAGGTTAATAGTAGTACGAGTAGTAGCGGTCGATTTTGTTCTGGAATTTTTGAATTGACGTTATAATAAGCGCTTAGTTATATGAAAAGGTTCGGATGTTTGTGTAGAGTTACGCGGGGGACATAATTTTGCATTATTATAGTTAGATAAGTATTATTTTCTCTTATTACTTGTATAAAATTGCGTTTCTGCCTACCTAGCATGACTGTGCGTGATAAATGATATAGACACCACGAAATAATATCGATTTCGCGAGCATGACCAAATGTCGTATAATTAATCATGTGGTAAAATTAAATATGGCGGGCATTTTTATCAAATTTTGACAGTTGGATGTCAATAAATCGCTGTATCTATCGCGTTTTCGAAGTCATGCTAGCCTAGCTAATAGGTACTAGATACAGGTAATAAACTTGATTGTCAGTAGGGGGTGTGGTATTTATCCCCAAACAATGGCCCATCTTTTAAATTGACGTGGATGTCCTTACACCTGCACACGCAAGGACCTTTACAAGGCCACTGATAGTGCCGTATCGGTGGCTGAGTTCTGGTCCTCAAAAATATGAGTTGCTAAGATGATAATGAGATTACACAATCAAGGGAAACTGGAATTTAACATACCTAATAGAATGTCGAAATTCCGTTACAGCAAAAACGTTGAATCCTATTTTTCCTACAACTTACAAGTAGCTGCAGCAAAAAAATCAATTTCCAATAATACTCAAGTAACATATTACCGTAATACCTGTCAAGGAACATCCTCTAACACAAAAAATACCTAATTAGTTAAGAGACTTAAAGCAGGGAGTTACATAACACATTACCGAGCATTCCTCTAACATCAATTATTGTATGTGGAGTAAATTCTATGGATAATGACTTGACTAGACCTTCACAACGTGCCATTAGGGTCCGTCCAGGAAACCGCCGTCTGTGTTACTTAGAGAACTATTCTATATCATTCAATTTATATTTATAGAATACGTACTTAGCGCATCTTTTGAAGGTTTTTAATAAGTTAATAGGTTTTGGTTTTCACTTAAGATATGTGGTTTTGTGTGCATTAAACAATATGGATATGTACCTATTGTCTGTTTGTCATGGTATAGGTATTTTCTGTCTATTCTAAGATGTATTTACAAATATGTTTATCTGTTGTCCTGCATCTATAGTACAGTTTTTTTCTCAGTTGGGTTATGGATACTAGAGATTAGATTGGCTTCAAGTCGCCTAAGAATGAGACAAGCATATATTGAAAGAGACACAAAGGTTTGATATGATCTGAAGAAGAGAAATAGATAGACAACATTAAAATATGTAATAGTTCCGCATATGTATTTAAATAAAGGTAATTGTCATACTTAAATACCACTAACTAAAATTAACTTTTCTCATCAAACAAACAAATCTTTATTCCTTTCTCATGTAAAACGGTAAAACTATTTCAATTCCATTCACTAGCTAAGCTAGCTCACATGTAATGTAGCCGTGTGTTAGGCCCTGGGCAACAATATTGACACCGGCAAGACTGGTTAATTGTGTACCATCATTACTGATGTTATGGAAACCTCTTCATACAGGACTTGACTGATGAATGGCTTGTGAAAAATTCTAGGCTAATTAGTTCCGGAGCTCAAGGGCGAATATGTATTACATGGCTTGTGTTAGACTTGACTTTAGTAAAATGTTATACTGCTAATGGAAATTGGAATTGTGTGGTAGAGTTTATACTTATTTTATTTTATACAAGTAGCTCCCCACGGTTTCACCCGCGTAGTTCCCGTTCCCGTGGGATTACGGGGATAAAATATAGCCTATGTCACGCACTGATAAATTAGCTTTCCATTAGTGAAAGAATTTTTGAAATCGGTCCAGTAGTTTCGGAGCCTATTCATTACAAACAAACAAACAAACAAATCTTTCCTCTTTATAATATTAGTATAGATTTGTACTTATGTTTTTAGTTTAGGAACTGATTTTGGGTGAGTTTTTCGTAACTGTGCGGATGATATGATAGTATTAAGCCCTCCATGTACTAAATTTAAGAGATTTTATGTACAAAAGTATCAGAAACTACGCACATTTATAGCATATTATAGCTCATATAAATATTTCCCTCCCTCACGTGGGATTAGAACACACAGCCTTGTATTTGGTAGTACGACATTGCATAGTTACCAAAATATCAAGATGTTTACAGTAAACTTAATGGATATTTAAAAGACTGAACTTATCTATCTCCAGAGCGAACAGACTGTAGTCAATAAACAATCAAAAAATCAAACAACTGGAAATGTTCATCCAATCCTTCTGACGTCACGATATCATACAAATATAACCACAGAACACAATAAAACAAGGCATCATCAAACAAACCGTAACTACATCAATAAGAGCACCTATGTACGAAAGAAACCTACATCCAATAGAAAATTAATCTCACAACTACAATTTCTGCACAATTAGCCTCAAAGTCCGTTAACTAGACAAGAAACATACTCTTATCACCATTAGAGATTAGAGATAACATGATTGATTACTGGGTTACAGTAAAAAATTACATCAGTACGGAGTATGGAGAACTAGCAGCGCCCCGCTGTTTTACCCGCGTATTTTCATCTCCCGAGAAAACGCAGGGATAAAATTATGCTAAAAACCTTCCTCTTGAATCACTGTATCTAATAAAACAAAGAATAAATTATAAAAAAACTTTTTAAAAGAAGCTTTTTTAGCTTTTATTTCATAGTCATGGGACTTACATAAGTATGTCAAATTTCAGTTCAATCGGATAACCAGAAGTGGTCGAAAAATTGCTTGCAAGATTTCATTACAGACAACGGGACAGGTGAAACTAAATAAAAGCTAGGAGTGCAGTAAAAGTGCAGAGCGAGACGCCGACGGCGCGGGCGTATCGCACTCCTCCTGATGAAGGCCACCGGATGTGGCTGAAACTAGTCGAGGATTTCGACTTCAATAAGTACGTACTAATATCCCGTTTAGTTAAATAATTATAAATAAAAGCTTGTAAAAATCACTCTAAAATCCGTTGCGTAGTTTTTTGTTAAATAATTATAAATAAAAGCTTGTAAAAATCACTCTAAAATCCGTTGCGTAGTTTTAAAGATTTAAACATACATAGGGACAGACAGACGGCACAGCGACATTATTTTATACTATGTAGTGATGATAATAATCTGTTTTTATCAAGACCACCCTTTAATACTAGGTGTACCTAATAACGTTGTATTAGCATACTCCATTTATTACCGACACCTAATGATGTTAGTGCGCATGCGACGATGTAATCACATTCTGATTGGCTACGTGGGCTTATAATATTATATTGGACTAGTTGTTGTCCGTGGCTTTGGATGGAAATAGGTTTATTCGTGACATAAAAACATTTGAAATAGATAATTAACTGTCACGGAAGGCAGAACTATCACTCACATGTCATAATAGATAAACTTATACATTTTATTCCGGATTTCAACAAATTAAAAAATTACCCAATATCTGAATAAGATAAAACAAAAGAATAATTGCCCAACTCAATGTACCTGGGAAAACCCCATGAAAATCTGTTCAGTAGTTTTGGAGAACAGCGAACAACTTAAAAAATATTTTTTTTTTGTTGTTCCTTTGTATTTTATTTCTTAAATTTTTGGTAAATACGTTCACTATACAGACACGCAGGTTCTATTGTTTTATTATAGTTACATTATTATAGTATATTTTCTCGTAATAATATTGTATAGGTCAAGGAGTTTACAAGGCCGGATGTATTTTGATGATAATGTGTTGTTATGATAGTTATCTAGTGTTTGTGGTTTGGGCATTGTTTTGGTTTTAGAAAATTGATGGAAATATTTTTGTTATTTCTAAATTATTTCTAATCATTGTTAGAATAGTTTACCTTATAAAAATCTAACAAATTAATAAATGAGGATGGAGATGTAGATACTACATGTTCATATCTTTGATTTACACGAACGCTACACATTGAAATAAAACACTTAAACGGTTTTTTGTCGTCTTCTGTGATCACGGGTTCTGTAAAGAATCCGAAACGTCAGAAAATGTAAAACAAAATACAACCACGACAAAAATCCGTCAAAGTGTTTTATTTCAATACTACATGTTCGTTGATGTCTTTTGTACCACACAAAACTAGTTCATTATTTTTATCACAATATCACCCTTGTTTCAATATTTTACAAGCAAATGGACATAATAACATTCCAAGATATACTCGTAATACTTTTTGAAAAATAATAGTTCGAGCTACTAACAAAACAAATGAAATTAGGTATTAACAACTTTCTTTTGTTTCACCGCGTTGATCTTTATTTTTATAACCGGCCTATAACATCATAATGTCTATTTTTGTGGCAAACAACTCAATTCGTTCTGTGCTTTAAATTGCGTTTGATAGATCAGTCAGTCAGTAGCGGTTTCCTTTTATATAAACCAACAAATAATTGCGGCATCTAAAAGGAAAACAACCTCAAACACTACTTCTAATCCTATCAAACGGTAGCTATCCAAACACTGACCACCGAAGTCCCGCACGACGTCTGACTGGATCCCGCGAGCCGTATCTAATGATGTCCTCCACTGGGCTGAGGGCGGCATTTCAAACCAATACTAATATTTACAGGACCTCTGGTGATTGCTTAGTCTTAGGTCAATATTGTGTTGTTTGTTTTTTTGTGCACCGCGGTTTCTTTCACGTTATTTTATTATGTTTTTATGGACTTCAAAATCTTTTGTACTTATATAATAGAATAAGTGTGCACCGCGGTTTCTTTAACGTTATTCTATTTTGTTTTTACGGACTTCAAAATGGTTCTCGCTACTCCTTTTAGCGTTTTGCGAACTTATAGTTTCGGATTTGGTCTTCTACGCCGCTTAAAAAACCATCCTGTATAACTTAAACTCACTATTGTTTTTTTTTTTAATTTAAATGATTCTATTTTTAAATCTACTTTATGAAGAAATCAAATATTATTTTAAACTTTAAGTAGTAGATCTCTAGTAAGTTGAAATAACAGTAAAGTTTGAAGAGTATTGTTTTTGGTGTTTAAAGTGGAATAACCCGACAAACGCCATTTTTTTTCTAATTCCACTTAATCAGAGTAAACTAATGATAATGTAGTTCATCATTAAATAAACTACATATTCGTAGTTGTAGTTAGCTGTAATTATACAGCTACAAATTCGAAATTAGAATATGTCAATTAAGGTGGCCATTGACGACTCAGTTGAACTGATCAGAAATAAAACTGTGGCGTCACTCCAAAAAGTTTTAGGCCAACCAATTTTCTCCACTGGAATCTGAAATCGCTCCGGTGATTGACGACAATTTTTGGATGGATACCAGTTCAACTGATCAGTTAAACTGACTCGTCAATGGTCTTTAGAATAGAAAAAACAAATAGGCCTTAATTCAAATTTAATAACGTTTGTTTTTGAATGTTTATACAAATTAGATTTGGCTCTTAAAATCGACTTCACGTATTAAAAGAAAATAATCAGAAATCCCTTCTATATTAATATTTCGAGTGTCCAACAATCAATAAAATAGTATTTTGATTGCACTAAAGTCATCAATCATGTAACGAAAATAATAAACTGGCTGGGTAAGTGCGAGTCGGACGCGCGCACGAAGGGTTTTTTAATATACCTACTGATTGAGTTTCAAAAAGTGGTTCTGTACCATAGTAATGGCAAAATTCACGTTTTTTATGAGAGCCCTTCTTAAATATATATATAGACTCAAATAGAGCCCGTTTTTTTAAATTTTAGTCTATTTTTAGCCCTTGTAGTTAAATAGTGGTAAAAAATACTTCATCTATCAAAATGACTAATGTCTAGCGATGATGACGGTTCATAATCATATAATACAGCCTAGAGACAGTCTGGAAGACTCTATTCCTCTAATAGAGTCTTACTGTATTCGGGTCCCGTTTTTATACTTCATGTACGGAACCCTAAAATTAGAACAAGTTGCTCTCGGCGCGTGCGCGTCGACAAACAACTGATTATTTTGATTTCCTACGACTTCCATTATAACGTGCTTACGTTAAAGCAACGTATTTATAAAACTTAAACAAATAATGAATTATATTTGTTCTTCAAAGATTTTTAACGCACCATTACACATTTGTGAATACTTGAACATTTTCGGTGAAATGTTTGCGTGACGATTGTGCACGTTTTGTACTTGTCAAACGGGTTGATTCTTAAATAAAACCTTCTTTATTTTTTTGAGTATACTTGTTAAAACTTGGTGGACAGGAATGGACAGTTCTTTGTTTGTTTTTAGAGCGTAATGTTTTTTGAAATGGTTTAGTTCTAAACAAGATTTGTTATCGTTTTAATTTGGTTTTGTAAGTTTTTTTTATTCAACTCATAGACTTTAGGATAGGTAGTCTATGGTTCAACTGTATTTAAAGGATATTAGAGCTTCCACTTTAGATAATGAGAGAATTCTGGACGTGATCCTTATTCTATGGCTTCCACTAACTATTCATGTAATAAAATATGACTATTTCATAGAGTAAGAAATATAAGGCATTTTTATTTATTTTTAATTTATGTCATAGCGACTTTAAAATGTTAATGTCTTGAAGTCGCTACAATTGTTAAAATATGCGGCGGCCAAAAGTGGACTTGATTCTCATGTCATTTGGTGACATTTTCAATAAACTGACAACCAAAAGATGCGATTACAGCGACGCTGTCACCGGCACAGAAAACTTGGTGACTTTATAAGATCTAGATAAGTTACTTATAAGAAGTCTTATATCCCAAACTACACCATAAACCTTTATTTGCAACAAAAAATGCTTTTCTAATTTAAACGAATAATAAATTAACAAAACCATTTAAAGTTTAACATTTAATTTGAGTGAATCAATCAATATTAGTGTAAAGGTTCGAAGCAATCACAATCAATCATTTCTTTTCCAATTAGTGGAGACTTATTATTACTTATTTCTATTAGCGTCACATATATAAAAATAAAATACTAAAAATGCATTGGCACGTGGCATGTCCATCTGCCTACTAAGCTGAAGATCCGGGGTTTGATTCTTATATAGACTGATGATTGATTAATGTTTGATAATAACTACTCGTAATAATGCCTCTGATTTGAGATCACTGGGTCCATATTGGCTCACCTAAAGTTCTTAACACGAAAATGTTTTTCCTAACTATTTGTAGGCCGAATGATCATTCTTCCTAAAAATTTTCATCCTAAAGTTTTAATTCATACTATTTGTAGTGCTACCGACGATGCTCATAACACTGATGTGTCCGAAAATTTTAATTACTAACATCATTAATGTAAACCTATTTAAACTCCTACTGTTTATATCATAACGCTTTTATCCCTAAACATACTTACCATAATATTTTCACTCATGCTCAGAAAGAAACATTTACCAAGTGTAATAAAAAATATATGTGGGTAGAAGATGATA
The DNA here is from genome assembly GCA_958496195.1 of Timandra comae. Taxonomy (NCBI): domain Eukaryota; kingdom Metazoa; phylum Arthropoda; class Insecta; order Lepidoptera; family Geometridae; genus Timandra; species Timandra comae. The sequence goes on from OY292369.1 coordinate 3,924,714, forward strand.
TTTTTAGTTTTAATGATTAATATACGACTCGTTTACGGTTATGCTTATGGCCTGGGAGTTTACCATAACCATAACTAAAGGACCGATTCGTTACTGGAACTTGACTGAATGATTAGAGCAGGACTCTGGTTTTGCTCGCTCGGCTCGTGCGTTATATGTTATACCTACATGTTATGTAAAAACAAAGTTACGAAAAATTTATGTATATAATATTGATTATAATAAATAAAAATAAATCTAAACAAAAAAGATATGACTTTGAATAATAGTATGAACGATGGTTATGTTGAGAAAATATAGGAAAACAAATAAAAGTGTAAAAGGTGTTTATTTCTACTGACTTTATGCAGTTGAATGTTTCGGAATTAAAACATTAGTGACAAAGATTTTAGGAGTTGCGATTGTTAGGATAAAAAATGTTAGGAAGAAAATTTTCGGATTTCCAATTATCGGAGTTGAAATTTTAGGTGAACTTTGGCGCACCCGAGATCACTAACACTGCACCTGCCTAATAAGCCGGAGATTCTGGATTCGATTCCTGGATAGAATTATGCATGTTTGATAAATTATCTAGTAATCATGAAAATGATTTTAGATCACTAACACACATTTTACGAGCGTGTGTATTCCTTTATGGTGATAGTATGATGCATTCTATGCCGATTTCGACAACGACGACCGTCTTCTGTATAATAGGGTTATGGGTTACTGGTTGGATGCGTCCTCACATGACTAAGGTACCCAATTTTAGCAGTTAATGTTTTAAAACAGTTGCTACATGTGAGGACGCCATTTACATACTTAATTATACGTGATGTTGGAAGGCGGTTTACTTTTAATGTGTTCCCTTTTTAAATCTAGATCGCGCGATCGATTTTCAAAATCATGAACTTTACTGTGAACCTGTCGCCGCCCTCTAAGCGATTGGTAGCTTGCTGTTTCCACGTGGTGGGGTCAATCCCACACCCCTTCATGTGTCTCTTCAGCACATCTTTATACTTAAGGAGTTGACCTCCACCTTAACTATTTGCAAATATGATAGGAATTATGTATTGGACAGGTTTTTATAGTGTCTAACAGTAATCATAGTTCACACTACTTTGAATTCCAAAACTAGTATAAAATGTCGTTTTATTAAAATAAATGCTTATTTTACAAATCTTTAATTTGGTTGCGTCCTTGACATATTGGAAAACCGTTATTTAGTATTTATTAATGACTTGTTTTATTTAGTTAATTCTAGTTTGCTGTCCTGTTTCATTAATGGTTTGAGCATTATTAAATAAAAAAAATTATGATTGACTATACAGGGTGGCCCAGATAGAACTTTCAGTGGGGGAAGTATAAAAGTATAAGCGATACAAAGATTTCGTACGAACCATGTCATCAATTTTAGTAAAAATTAAAACTGCATTCATAGATTTAGAAAAAACCTATTACTCACTCCGGGAATCGAACCCAGAAGTTTTGAAAAATAGAGATATACTCAAGTAGAATGATATAATCCTTTTAAAATTAAGTGATTGAATTTTTCCTTATTTTTATTGAACAATAAAATCTAAGCTTAAGATATTTCTGATGCTGATTTCTTTGATTTGCACGAACACAACACATTGAAATAAAACACACTGTAAAAGAAAGCTAAACTTAACCACGGTGAAAATTCGTTATAGAAGTTTTATTTTAATAAGATTAAGATGTCCGAAGACTTCACTTAATTTACACCAACATTACAGATTAATTAAATTAAAAATTTATCAAACCCCCTACACAATTACTTTCAAACCCTCAAACTTTTAAACGGGTGAACCGATTCATCAAACATGTCTAAGAACACTCGCACGTAAGTCCCCTTTAATACAAAAAAAAACTAAATTGAAATCGGTTCATCCGTTCGGGAGCTATGATGCCACAGACAGACAGATACACACACACACACACCCATACACACACAAACACAGACACACACACACACAGACACGTCAAACTTATAACACCCCTCTTTTTGCGTCGGGGGCTAAAAATAACTAATTTAAAAGTAATCAATTTGCAATTTGAATCACATTTAACCGCGCAATTTTCTTTACATTTCTGACGTCTCAGATTACCTATTATAATACAACATTAATAACAAATTAATACATAAACTATACTTATAAATATTATTAATAACATGATTAAATATCCAAAGTTCAGAGTACAATATCAAATTGATATTTAATAGTTACGTGTCGGTAATGTACCGATACAGGTGGCTACTGACGAGTCAGTTTAACTGATCAGTTGAACTGGCTTCCATCAAAAAAAGGTCGTCAATCACTGGAGTGATTCCAGATTCCTGTGAGGAAATCTAGTTGGTCTAAAGGTGGCTATTGACGAGTCAGTTGAACTGATCAGCCCTGACATAAAACTGTGGCGTTATTCCAAAAGTTTTAGGTCAACTAGATTTCCCAACTGGAATCTGGAATAGCTCCGGTGACTGACGACCATTTTTGGATGAACGCCAGTTAAACTGACTCATCAAGGGCCACCTTTAGGCCAACTAGATTTCCCCACTGGAATCGCTCCGGTGAGTGATTTATATTTTTTATTTTATTTATTTATAATAATAGTGAGCTCACTAAAGGTTTTGGTGTTAGACTGTAAGCTTATATCTAACACCAAAACGCTAACTGTCTTAAATGTATGGTATAATATTGACTAATACTAGAGATTGACATATGATGATCATTTTTGGATGGACGCCAGTTAAACTGATCAGTTAACCTGACTCGTCAATGGCCACTTTAAAGTACCGATACCATAGGCTCATTAGTGCCTTCCATCTTGACATAGTTCAAATTAGATGAGAAAAAATGGCAGCCATGTTCGAATAGTTCTCTATCGAATTAATTGCGATACAATCAATGTCATGTCAGGTGTAATTTGCCTAGTTATCTCCTATACAATGTAAGGGTGTTTGCATACTAATATTTTAAATGAATTTATATTTTGTTTATTATTAAGTGGCGGGAAAGAATTGGATGGAGAGAGCTGAAGACCGAGTTCGGTGGCGTTCATTGAGGGCCTATGTCTAGTCCAGCAGTGTACGAGAACGGGTTGATGATGATGATTCTATTATTAAAATAAAGGTTTATAAAAAGGTTTTTTAAAGTTATAAAATTTCTAATGGTTTAGTTGCGAAAAACTTTTTACATGTAAAAGTATGGTCAGAGTCAAACATTTTTTGTCGTATCTCGCAAATTAGGTGTACCGATATTGATTTAATTTTCATTTCTTAATTCATGATCGAGAGTATTCTTAGTTTTTATAGAAATATTACAATGTATTTCAGTTTTTAACTAAATTTAGTTCGTAAATTACCTTTTTTTTTAACGCAGTGAAAATGCATAGAACTGCATACCACCGTGAGCCGATATTGGGAGGACCCACGGGAGTTTGTAAATTACCTAGTTATACTATCTATTGTCTTTTAAACTAAATTGTGGCATCACCTTTAGAAAGAGCCGTGTGAATGTTATATCGTGATGTGTGACGTATACAATTGTCGATCGCCCGTCATCTCGCTGGGTTCAGCCTCCTTATGAGATTCCCATGAGTAGTCTATTATTTCGCGTTTACATGTCATTGAAATTGTTAACAAGACACGATGTTTTTAGCAATTGGCTATAAAAAATAGCAATCTGTGGCTTATTTGTTTCAATTTTAGTTTTGGATAAACTGTGGTTGATTGGCGCTATTGTTTCTGTTAGTGGTGATTTATTAAAACAGTTAGAGAAAAACAAACTAATTTAACATAGTTCTAAAAATGAATAACATAACATAATCATTCACTACATCATCTCATTATAGTCACTGACCCCTAAGCTCGGAGCTTGTATCTAGAGTACAGAAACTACGCACACACTCATTCACACACACACCCAGACCGAGATAAACATATGTGGATTACACAAATATTCACGTACGGGAATCCAACCCGCAACCTTACGGATGGCAGTCCGGCATGGTGACCACTCTGCCATCGAGGTCGTCTTTTGAACATTGATTTTAAAACAGAGACCCAAATCTTAATTTATGCTTTACATTTTTACTACCGAATTGTCGTTCTTAAAACATTTATTACAGTTAAAACATATATTTTTACGTATTGTTTTATAACTTTTGTAATAAAACCCTGCTGATGATAAGTACATACTTATTCAATATATTTTTAAGCGTCAATTTGTACGGTAGTCGATAAAATAAATTATTTTTCTAAAGGGTTATTATCATTTTTTTAAGTTCGGTATAAAGTTGAGTTAATAAATTTTTTAATACGGTGCTAAATGCTTGGGACAATATAAAGAAGATCGTTTCATTGTTTATTGGTAATCAACTTTAGTATACGTTGTCAATTCTGGTATTTCGGTACAATATTGATTTTATTTTGTAATATTAGTACTTCTGTTCCTCGGTCATTTTTATATCGATTTGTTTGTTTACTTTATCATATTTTTATTATAAAATATATTTGTTTTCGTTTTTTTTTGTTTCACATGGTGTGCATAATGATCTCTTTTAAATCGCATAAATAAACCTGATTGTAGTAGCATAATACGCCTAAACAAGGTAAATATTTTTTATAATTTAATTTAAGCATATTGTAAAGTATTTTTAAACGTGAATTTTATGTTATATTTGTATTATTTATGAATGTTAAGAAGAATTATTTAAATAACCTTATTATATAAACAAAAATTAAGAACACTAGATTGATAGTAAATAGGTACATAAGTATATGGCGCTAAATATCAGGTAAACCGAAAAGCTTTTAAATCAAGTATTTGTCTACAAATTAAAACTAAATTAAAATATTTATGTAAATTACATAAATTTCCATGCCTTTCTGCTTTTGTTTGCCGATTTACTAAACTTACTTTAGTCCAATATTATCAGAATTGGGTCCATTTACAAACATAACAGTTACTACACTTGTTCTTATCGAGACATTTATTGTGACACCTTTACGTACGTTTTAAGTTCTCAATTTTTTATTTTATTTAAGCATTTATTTATTTTCTTTATTTAGCTTATTGATAATAAGGTGTAATTGGTTGTATTGGAAAGAAATTCCTTTCTTTAGTTGTAAATCTTGTTCTAAATTGCTCGCTTTGTTTTTAAGTGTTTACTTAAATTAATAAAATGTTTTCATTCCCAATTTCTGATTGGGATTTATTTTGTACTGTAGCACGGGTATTTTTTATGTCAATAGTTATTTATGGTACAAGCGAGGTAAGTTGGTGATTACTTCCGAGGCGCTATTGAGGCCCGAGCCGTCAGGCGAGGGTCTGAAGATAGCCGAGGATAGTAATCATCAATACACGCGTGTACCATACAACGTTTTTCAACACATTTGCGAAGAAATTATAATTTTTCGCTAATAAATAAACAGTTTTTCTATTCGCGCGCATCCAACACAACAATGATGATTGGCCATAGATTAAAAGAATATACTCATTAAAAAAATCGAATGAATGAATGAATGAATGGAATCGACCATAGACCTACCAAAAGTGAGGCAACATAGTTGAAGTTTGTTTTTAAAATGTATGGACACGTTTTTTTTTGGTATCGAAACTTTTTTAAAACTAAACAATTTAAAAAAAATCTATGACTCACTAGTGAATCAAGTGTGTCATTATTCAACTGTTTTTGCACAAATAAGAGCCCCTTTATGAGCAAGTGTGTAGAAAAAATGTTTTATTAACCGCTAACTGAAATAGAGGGGTGTTATAAGTTTGACGTGTCTGTGTGTGTGTGTGTGTCTATCTGTCTGTCTGTGGCATCATAGCTCCCGAACGGAAGAACCGATTTCAATTTAGTTTTTTTTTTTTGTATTAAAGGGGACTTACGTGTGAGTGTTCTTAGACATGTTTGATGAAAATCGGTTGACCCGTTTAAAAGTTATGGGGGTTTGAAAGTAATTGTGTTGGGGGTTTTTTAAATTTTTAATTTAATGTTATTATTATAATTTTAGTCTCACGAGAGCGGGAACTACGCGGGCAAAACTGCGGGACGCTTGTTCTTATTAAATAAGAATTATATTTTAAAAGCGACGGTAGTCACTTACCAACGGTTGACCCATCAGCTCATTTGCCCATTATATATAAAAAATACTACCATTACAAAGGTCATCCCATTAACTTTGACCCTATTGGGCGTCTACAATACAAACATAGAAAATACGCGTCAAATTAACGTCAAAAAATAATTTAATGATCCACCAAAGTCGAAGTATGAATGACCAATAAAATATGAAAGGCGATAGTAATAACATCGGATTGCTATAGAAATTGATTTTATAATAACATTTTTAAAGAATCATCAATTTTTATAAAGGTATTTAAATTGTAACTGTAAAAAACTTTGATGAAGGTACACATGTATAGTTTGTTAATGAATTAGTTTTATTTAGACTTACAGCTGTTATCAGAAGAAAAAAATATAATGTTTTACGCCACTACGCAAACAATACTGCCTGCCTAGCATGACTGTGCGTGATAAATGATATAGACACCACGAAAAATATCGATTTCGCGAGCATGACCAAATGTCATAAAATTAATCATGTGGTAAAATTAAATATGGTGGGCATTTTCATCAAATTTTGACAGTTGGATGTCAATAAATCGCTGTCTGTATCTATCGCGTTTTCGAAGTCTTGCTAGCCTAGCAGGTCCTATTTGATAGCGCGAAAACAGTGCTCATTGCGTTGTTTTAATTTTGTGACAGAAAATAATGGTAACAAGGTTAATTATCACTTATATCTAAAGTATCAGAAATTACTCTCACTAGGCTTTAAATAAAATCTTATATACTTATTTACATTGAGTAGTATTAACAGCCGTATGTTATGTATATGTAGTACTATCGGCGCCCCGCGGTTTCACCCGTGTAGTTCCCGTTTCCGTAAGAATATGGGGATAAAATTATGCGGAAAACCATTCCACTGAATCATTTTATCTATTAAAATAAACCGCATCAAAATCCGTTGCGTAGTTTTAAAGATCTAAGCATACATAGGGACAGAGAAAGCGACTTTGTTTTATACTATGTAGTGATTGATAGTCTATGTTTGTATTATGCTTTCAAAATGTTATTAAATCAACTTTAATTCAGCTTAAAAACACACTCAGTAATCAGAATCTTTGACCTTTTTTCTATTTGTTTTTTGAACGATACTCAAGTATCAAAACGAGTGGTGTTTTATTATTCTTTCTGATACTACATGAGGTTACACGCTACCTGAGTTACACTATCACTCGTAGATATTTTTTTTGCAGACATTGCACCTGCTTAATCAAAAACTTTTTTGTGATAAGTCTACTTAGAGGGTAAAAGAGACTATAGAAGAAGGATCACGACCAAGATTGTCTCTAGTTGATCAAAGAAGCAGACGGTTAATCTGATAGTTGTTGAGTTGAAGGTTTTTAGCATAATTTTATCCCCATATTCCTACAGGACCGGGAACTACGCGGGTGAAACAGCGGAGCACCGCTAACGATAAAAACAGTTCTTTTTAACCCACATTATCCCAGTTACTCTTGAGAAAACTTACAAAATAGAAAATATTATTAAGAACAATAACAGCTAATTATAGACTATAATAACTGTTGCGTAATCTGTGACCGAACGAACGGCACAAAATATAATGGAGGTGTACGACAGTAGGAAAATAATGATTGGTTCGAACTTACCGATAGAACATTGAAGATGGATTATCATTGAATAGATAATACTGTCGTGTATTAACCTAATAATACGTCCAGGAGAATGTTCGCAAGAAATATATGAACGTAATTATTGACGTCTAACATTGATGTTATTATAAATCACAGTAATGGTAGTTATAGTTAGAAATGTATAAAGTAATTTACTGATTTTCATTTACTTATTATGTTCAATGTCAAGAATTTCATTCAACTACCTGTGGTATGCTGTATCACATGCGTTAATGAAATATGTATTTATAATACCTACTTTGTTAGTCGTATGGAACCTGAGAAGTGGGCGCACATAACAACAGTATGGGTTCCCGAAGGAGGGCGTCGTCGGGGTCGGCCGAGAAAGCGTTGGCGGGATGATCTCGTCGCCTTCGACAGTAGCTGGTGGGAGGCTGCGAAGGATCGGGAGAGTTGGAGATGTCTGGGGGAGATCTTTGTCCAGCAGAGGAACGATGTGGGTTGAAAAAAAAATTGCTTAAAAAATTAATCATTGTAAATAATGTTAAAACAACAACGGGACCGATGCCTTAATTAATATGTGATATAAAGGACGGTATGATATAGAAACGCTCATAAAATTAAAAGATACTTCGGTAACTGCCCACCTCTATAAGGGTGACAAATCTACATCGTGCTGTGCTGCGCTGTACTTGGTTGAGCTGTGCTATGTTTCTGAAGCTAGGTTATTTTTACTCCAGACAGAGCGCAACTTCACCCAGCGCAGCACAGCATGCTTTGATTGTATCCTCATTCAAATATATGGCGAGCGAGTTAACCAAACATAGCACAGCTCGACCCAGCGCAGCTCAGCTCGATGTAGATTTGTCACCCTAATGATGGTGCTAAACTATGTAAGCTATCTACGGTTATCACAAGTTTATGAGAACTTCCTACGAAGAAGTATGGTATCTATTTATGGTTCTTGGTACATAGGAAGTTAGAAATACTTATATGTATCAATCTCTTTTCCGAACCTTTATCCCATGTCTATTTGGGGTCGGTTTTCAGTTTAACCAGATTTGGCGGAATGCCAGTATTTTACGTGAAGCGACTGCCATCAGACCTTCACAACCTAGAGGGCTATACGACATTTTTTGGTTAAACCAAATGTTAGACTTTTGAGGGCTCTAACTACCCGTAACGACTGTCGAAGATGTTAGTACGACAGCCGGGACCGACGGCTTTACGCGCCCTCCGAAGCATATAGAATCTCCGACATATTTTGTACCTTAGAAATATAATTTTATGTCACGTCGCCCATCCATGCGTGTGTAATCTTGGACACATTACAATATAATTAGACACTAACGGCGCCCCGGGGTTTCACCCGCGTAGTTCCCGTTCCCGTAGGAATATAGGGATAAAATTATTTAATTAAAAACCTTCCCACTGAATCACTCTATCTATTAAAACAATGCGTTGCGTAGTTTTAAAGATCTAAGCATACATAGGGACATAAGGACAGAGAAAGCGACTTTGCTTTATACCATGTAGTGATACCTGTCCCTAACAGACAAAATATCCCGCTTTAGTCTCCTAAATATATAGAAATGACTTAGATATAACAATTTATTAATCCAAAAATAATAACATTCATGATATTTTTTTAAAGTACCAAAAAACCTTTATTACTTTATTTTTTTAACCTATTTTAATTCATGTAAGAAGAGGTTTTTAAATACCGCGGGCACAAGGCGTTCAAAAAAGCTGGCGACCCCCCACAAAGCCTAACTAACTTAGCTTTTACTAGTTTTACTACCTAGTTATTGATAAAATAATCTATTAATTATAACTCGTTTATCACATCGGTAAAGTTAGAGTTAAGAATTTAATAATATCGTCTTTATAAACCATCTTGACGTTCCATAATCATTAACGCATTATTTACTTACCACTATATTACTCGTTAAGAGGTAACTAATATAATTTTTATGTACTATTTATCCCTAAAAGATGTCTGCAACATTAATTGAGTGAGTAATAAACAGTTACATTGTATGTACATACTTAACGTAACTTTGTATTGAAAATCTCGATTTCTCTATCGCTTATTTTTTAACCCCCGACGCAAAAAGAGGGATGTTATAAGTTTGACGTGTCTGTGTGTGTGTGTGTATCTGTCTGGGTTCCATATTGGCTCACCTAAAGTTCTTTACCCGAAATTTTTTTTCCTAACTATTTGTAGTCCGAATGATCATTCTTCCTAAAATTTTTCATCCTAAAGTTTTAATTCATACTATTTGTAGTGCTACCGACGATGCTCATAACACTGATGTGTCCGAAAATTTTAATTACTAACATCGTTAATGTAAACATATTTAAACTCCTACTGTTTTTTATCATAACGCTTTTATCCCTAAACATACTTACCATAATATTTTCACTCATGCTCAGAAAGAAACATTTACCAAGTGTAATAAAAAATATATGTGGGTAGAAGATGATATTTATAGTTTTAATGATTATTATACGACTCGTTTACGGTTATGCTTATGGCCTGGGAGTTTACCATAACCATAACTAAAGGACCAATTCGGTTCTGGCACTTCGCCGGCCGCTGCCGCGGCACGCTCGCTACGCTCGCTCGGCTCGTGCGTTGGGGTCACAGTTCTAACATAACCTTAACCAATAATTAGGAATAGGACCGATTCGTTACTGGAACTTGACTGAATGATTGGAGCAGGACTCTGGTTTTGCTCGCTCGGCTCGTGCGTTATATGTTATACCTACATGTTATGTAAAAACAAAGTTACGAAAAATGTATGTATATAATATTGATTATAATAAATAAAAATAAATCTAAACAAAAAAGATATGACTTTGAATAATAGTATGAACGATGGTTATGTCGAGAAAATATAGGAAAACAAATAAAAGTGTAAAAGATGTTTATTGCTACTGACTTTATGCAGTTGAATGTTTCGGAATTAAAACATTAGTGACAAAGATTTTAGGAGTTGCGATTGTTAGGATAAAAAATGTTAGGAAGAAAATTTTCGGATTTCCAATTATCGGAGTTGAAATTTTAGGTGAACTTTGGCGCACCCATCTGTCTGTCTGTGGCATCATAGTTCCCGAACGGTTGACCCGTTTAAAAGTTATGGGGGTTTAAAAGTAATTGTGTTGGGGGTTTAATGTTTAATGTAATGTTATTAATTTTATATGCACGAAGATATTTTAGTAAAAAATACGCTATTGTTCCAAGTGTAACGCATTGACAGTTTGACATAATCATAAGCCAATACAATTACTGCGATTATATACTTTACATCGAAAATAGCTATATATTTCTATTTTGCAACTCATATATTTGTGTCTTTATTTAGCATACACTGAACCATATCTATCATCTTTCCATCATAGTAAATTCCTCAAAAGTCCCTTACCTAGACATGAAATTACAACCATAATTCAATCGCCATTCCATATCGATACCAATGCTACGGTACACACTCGCGCGCATCCGTTACGTGAAGTCCGCTAATGTAGACACGTAACAAATTCAAGAGCGGATCAAATCACTTGATTTTAGACGCTCATTCGTCCAGATTAGCGGAATTAACCGTCGGATTGGAATTGGTTATTGTATCACAAGCGCGTGCCTCGTACCCGTACTAACTGTTACAGTAATTGCTGACCTATATTGTTTTATATGTGAATTTTAATATTTTAGACGTATTGATTTTTTTACGTTATAACTAGCTCCGCCCCGCGGTTTCACACGCGTAGAAACCCGTGGGAATATGGAAAATAGCCTTTCTCGATAAATAGGCTAACTAACACTCGATGAAATCAATGAATTTTCAGTAGTTTCCGAGATTAGCGCGTTCAAACTCTTCAGCTTTATAGACTTAGGTAATATAGTATAAATACTTAGTAGTAGTTAAAAAGTTTCATTTTTAAAGCACCCGTAGGAAATTCGATGAGATCGCAAGACGATAATTTTGTACTTGACCTCATAACACTCGAAACACAAGATTTCATCTGATGAGTCTCCTTTAATATAATGTCCACTCATCTGATGAGTCTCCTTTAATACAACGTCCAACTACAGCATTTCACAAGCTAAGTATTAACTGACTGATAACATCAAAACCGGTAGCTGTTTCATTTTATATTGTTTACAAACAATTAAATTGTTCATAAAAGGATTACTAGGAATGTTTAAAAGAAGATGGTCGGTACTGCATTAAAAGTTATCTATAAGCTACCACAGCTAACGTGCCACGAACCACGGAAACGCTATTAAAATTAAAAGGCACTATTGTAACATCCACCTTAAAAATATTAATTACTAGCAGCGCCCCGCGCTTTCACCCGCGTAGTTCCCGTTCCCGTGTGAATACAGGGATAAAAGCCTATGTCACGCACTGATAAATTAGCTTTCCATTAGTGAAAGAATTTTTTAAATCGGTTCAGTAGATCCCGAGATTACCCCTTACAATTTAACAAACACACAAACTTTACTTCTTTATAATATTAGTATAGATAAAAAAACATTTCTTACTCTCACAGACAGGCTTATATGTTGTTGTACAAAAAAATAACAACAAGTGGTTTTCTAGGTACCTTTATAGGAAATATTAAATATGTCTTCCATATTTCAAAATTCAAACATACAATAAGTAAAGTTCCGTTTCTAGTTCTTAAAAATCAAGTTATATATATTATAACCGTGTACCAACAATGCCCAGGTCATGAGGCCAGCCTCGACGCCTTAACGATCATCATTGTGAGTACAATTTCCACAAAACTTTACTTGTAAATCTCACATGACAACAAAATGTATATTTCGTCATAAAACCCGTTTAAAGTGACATGATATTTTGAAACAGTTAGAAATAACACTTCAACGTGTCAAATGATTTGTACAAATTGTTTTTATTTGAATATAATAAAAATACGCGTATTTATGTACTGACTATTACTAAGTTCTTATATTATTTAGTACTAGCAGCGCCCCGCGGTTTCACCCGCGTAGTTCCCGTTCCCGTGACAATTTCGGGATAAAAAGTATCCTATTTTCTTTCCCGGACCATAAGCTACCCCTGTACCAAAGTTAAAAAAAAATCAAGTCAATCGGTTCAGTAGTTTAGCCATGAAAAGATAACAGACAGACAGACAGATAGACAGACAGAGTTACTTTCACATTTATAATATTAGTAAGGATATAATCACCGCGGTTGTACCTTTTCAAATTGTAATTCCGCGAGAATTTAGGGAAACAAAATGTCTCTATATAATATTACTGGTTTTAAGAATAATTTGTACAAAGTTTCATCTAAATCAATTAAGTAATTTTTGCGTGACACTCGCGCTTTTAAGCTTTTATAAACATTTATTTGTTCCCAACAACTTTAACATCCAAAAATTCAAATTATTGAAAGAAAATTACGTAAAACAATCTCTAGAGTAACTATTATTATCCTTCTAAGTAAACATGTTCTAAAATTAACTAAAGTCTATTCAAAAGACTCTCATTTAACTTGTTCGACTAATTCGGTAAACATAGACTTTACAGGTTCTTTCTTAGCTCTCATCTCTTAGTACTATTCTAGTATATTCCATGCAATGTTGACATATATGGAGTGGGATTTTTCTTTGGACTTTGAATGGAAAGTCCATGGGAAAATGTATTATGGAAATATGTGGTGTGTTTACTTAATGTTGTGTTTTGTTTACTAGGGTTTTGAATGAATGAGACAGTGCTGGACAGTGCTGGTGCTGGATGTAAACCTAACTAGGATACAGTCATTTTGAAACAGGTAGGAAAAAAGGAAATAATAGGTTTGAACTGTTAGTTTTGTAAAAGAAAATATGGTTATGAAAGTCAGCAAAATTTTATGTTTCGAAGAGACACATATGTTGTACTTACTTACTTATTTCTTGGTAATTACGACTATTAAGTATTCCTAATCTATATAAAATGAAACCCGTTTCCCGTTGTGACGCCATAACTTGAGAACGGCTAGACCGATTTGGCTATTTCTTTTTTTGCCGTATTTGTTATTGTCAGGAGAAGGTTCTTATGTAAAAAAATCTGGAAAGCAAACGGGAAACTTGGACCCGTGCGAAGCCGGGGCGGGCCACTAGTTACTAATAACAACGTACTCTATACATATTTTTACATAGCATTTTTTATTCAGTAGAAATCCATAGAACGTAATTATCAACAGCGATCTAACATCAACCCGTAATACTTTAATTTACGAAATAGAAAATTTGCAATTGATTTGCAATCTACACTCAACCTTAATTCTAAAAAGTACACAAAAACGCGTCTACTACAATATTTTTATAACTGTATTCATATTTTCCAATACTATTCATTGTATCAGGTAATAGACGGTTAACATTGAATATATTTATTTAAATCCTTATAAAAAGATGTAATATCAAAACGACAAGTGCAATCAATCATGTTTATTGGGTCGTGTCAATTATTGGAAATGGAATAAAAACTTAAGTATCTAACGTCTGAGTACGTATTATCTAGTATTAAATGACTACAGCGGCTATATTCGTTGCTAGAATTTTGGTTTAGGTTAAAATTTGAATTTGTGTTTTTTGGTGATCGTACTGCCGGCTTTCGGTCGCGGCGAACTGCGTTCTACTCCAGCTACTTATATGTTGATCGAGAGTTCTTTTATGGCTAGTGTGACCAATGTTCTTAAAGTAAAACTTATTTATTTAAAATCATACACAATTAAAATAGAAACAGAAAGCCAATTAAATAATCTCACGGATAAGAAAACTAATTAGGGTATATGGTCAGTGTGAGCGTATGTTAGACTCTACATTCTTCTACCTTCTTTTTTTGAATTTTTATCCCATATCCTTCTGAATGAGATATGTGTTTTGATTCCTTACGGTCGCAGATATAACAGCTCACAACCCTTGTTATAAAGATCCTTATCCTCTAAGGATACCCGTTTCATAGTTAGCTTCTTAAATTAGAGTTAGACATTCTGTAATTCGATTTGAAGTTTTTGTTGTCATACGATAAAAATGTCTAGTCACTGTTCATATTTAACCATTATATTTAATCTAAGATATTGCAAACACATTTGCCGGCGACTGTATACAGGTGTCATCTCAGGTCGGAATCGCGGCATTGTACTCTGAACTCAACAATATACTGTCATACCATTTTGAGAAACTCTTGGGAAAGTGTTAATGATAAAAACATTATTATTAGCTAATTATAGGTCGGTTTCTTTAAAGGTTAGCTGGTCAATTGTTGGGATTTTGAGGGTTAGATTTGAGTTAGATAGTTTATTTAAAATCTGGCTTCATTAAGCAACCGAAACTGAATGCCTTACTGACAGATCTAATCAATACACAGGTCAAACCACACTGAACTGTTTGCATTGGACAGATGGCAAGTTATTGTGATGTAGACATCCGCTAAAAATATTAATAAACACGGATATAACCACGCCTAAAATGCTATTTCTATAAAAAAATACGGGTTGATCATCATCATCAGCTCATATACTGTCCCCACCGAGGGGCACGAGCCTACCCTGAATTAGGGTGACTAGGCCTTAGTCAACCACGCTGGCCAAGTGCGGGTTGGTCGACTTCACACACAAACTTAGAATTTCTTCCCAGGTGTGCAGGTTTCCTCACGATGTTTTCCTTCACCCTAAGAGCGTCGAAATTAACGTACATATGAATTCGTAAATTGAAAACACATTGGTACGTGGCGGGACTGATGGGGTTCGAACCAGGCACCTTCCGATCGGAAGTCAACGGCCTTATCCCCTGCGCCACCGACGCTCTATACTCTCTATACGGGTTGATACTTAAGTATAAATATGTTTAGGGTTTATGAACATGACAAAGAGTAAATTAAAGGATTTGAAATTACCTACGTAAAATATAAAAATTATTACTTTGCTCTACAAAGAATATTAAGTAATATTTTTAATTGTTTTTCTTAGCACAATCTAAAGCTTACAGGCTATTAAAGAACCATACACTCGCTTTGTTTTAACCATCCATTATTATAAAGTATCATTTTAGACAACACATCAGTAATAACATTTTATTTGCTTCTTTTCCAATAACTTTAGTTTAAAACAATAGCTAACATTTAGTATAATTGCTATCCTTTCTAGACAAAATGATTTTAGTTCTTCAATTAGTCAAATCATTAAATTTTATGTATTTCTAACTAAGCACATAGCAATCAAACTTGTAGAAAAGAGAATTCAGTTTTTTGTGTATTCTATAAATAACATAACATAACATAACATAATCATTCACTACATCATCTCATTATAGTATCTGACCCCTAACTAAGTTCGTAACTTGTATCTAGGGTATCAGAAACTACGCACACACTCATTCACACACACACCCAGACCGAAACAAACATTTGTGGTTCACACAAATATTCACCCCGCACGGGAATCGAACCCGCAACCTTACGGAAAATAGTAAACTATTTGAGTAAGTGAACTATTTGACTATAATAATCCTCAAAGAGGTAGAAATACTCGTAATTTTGCAAAAAAACTCATCTCACAAATTCCAAATTCAGGAAATATTTACGGCAATTCTGAAAGATGCAGAGCAATTGTTGCGTTGTGTTTAAAACAGTTTTGTCACTTTCTTGCTGCAATGTCTGCTCATTGCAGCAAGAAAGTGACAAAACTGTTTTAAAGCTCCTTTACGTACCAAATAATCTAAATGATAAGTACATAAAAACATAATAGGTATCAAAGCAAATTTTTTCATTTAACTTCTTACCATTTAAAACCATGGAAAATATGTAATAATCTTGAATCACAGCAAAAGACCTGACATATGGTGTCCGAGGCCGGTACTTCGGCACTTATCCGTGTTATTGCAATTTTCTGCAATTCACATGTCTCGCGACTCTAATGTGCACTTTTATTATGATGTTTTACTTTTATTCTAAACTAGCAGCGCCCCGCAGTTTCACCCGTTCCCGTGAATACAGGGATAAAATATAGCCTATGTCACGCACTGATAAATTAGCTTTCCATGAGTGAAAGAATATTTGAAATCGGTTCAGTAGATCCCGAGATTACCCCTTACAATTTAACAGAGATACAAACACACAAACTTAACTTCTTTATAATATTAGTATAGACTATTATAGATGTATCTCATTTTACTTTAGTTTTAGAGAGTGTGTTTGTAAAACATACATTCTAAATGCAATATAACCCAGTGATATTCAATAAACTATAGATATTATGTTGATACGTTGACCGCACTCTTACTGAAATGGTAAATTAAATGAAGTCTATTACCAACATTCTACTCAGTTACACACCAGCTGTTGCGTTGATAAAAAATGCAGTGGTCAAAATTAGGATTTACTTTAGATTTTAACCAAAAAAAAATACAAAAAAAAATCATGAGAGCTGAGTGATATTCTAGTTTTCGCAAGTAAGATCATCGAGTACAGCTGTATTCTAAAAATAATTTAAATTAAGTTTAACTGGGATTTCTTATGCAAATAACGTTTGACCGTTTTCAAGTACCATTTGAAATTAGAATGTACTGATCAAAAGCTTAAAATCAAACTGAATTATATTTGCCGTCAGTAAATAATTACCGTCAACTCAAGTACCATTAATCAGACAGCAATAAAAGACGAGAAATTTGAATAAACTAGCAAAAAAAGTGATTGAGATATAATTGTAGATTAAGCTAAAAGTTTAGACAACTAAATTTTATACATAGGTAGGGAGAAAAATCTGAAGCTGCGGATATAATTGAAATTAAACATTTAGACAATTTATTGACTAGGATAAAAATGGGATGTTTTCTTTAATACCTTTAGGATCATAATTAACGCGAATGATGTCCCAAATACAAAATAGAACTGAAATATGAAATTTTATGCAATTCAAATAGGAACACAAGATATAAGAAATAAAAGATCCGTCTATCCATTTTACACCCACGAACCAATTTTCAAAGATCATCCTCATTAATCAAGCAATCAAAGATACATCAGCTGACTATCGCCACCAATTATGGCGGGAAAGTTGGTCAAACGTCTAGGCTATAGAGCTTTATGGTTGACCCCTATTTTAGTACTACTCGTATTGTCTCACAAACAAATGCTTAGCAAGATTTGTAATGCATTGTTACTATAATGAGATGATGTAGTGAATGATTATGTTATGTTATGTTATTGTTTAGGGTGAGTTTTGTAATTGATATCGAGATTGGATATTGGATATAGATTAACGTCAATCTGTTTTGTAATTACATTGGAATTGAGGAAACTGTTATGGAGTAATTAAGTTAGGAAAAACAGTAACATTTCTAATGC
Source organism: Timandra comae (assembly GCA_958496195.1). NCBI lineage: Eukaryota > Metazoa > Arthropoda > Insecta > Lepidoptera > Geometridae > Timandra > Timandra comae. Next base: position 3,942,801 of record OY292369.1, read on the forward strand.
ATTTATTTCTAAAATGCGTATACTATAGATATAGCTTCAAGTTTTGTAATGCATTGTTTAGGCTGCGTTTTGTAATTGATCGAGATTGGATATAGATTAACGATAATCTGTTTTGTAATTACTTTTGAATTGAGGAAACTATTATGGAGTAATTAAGTTAGGAAAATCAGTAACATTTGTAACGATTTTATTTCTCAAATGCTTATACTACTTATTACTTTATGATTTTGACTCCAAAACTCGGGTTTGAGTCATAGGGATTTTTAAACTTAAGTATATCTAACTGATAAACTTTAATACGCGATGTTGTTTTGTTTTTAATGACAGGGAAATTACAGCAAATTACACAATTAGGAGCCACAATCTCTTCTTTGCCGGTGACAGCGTCGCTGTAATCGCATCTTTTGGTTCTCAGTTTATTGAAAATGTATCCAAATGACATTAGAATCAAAATGACAATAGCAGCTTCCAATTTTGGCCGGCGGCATAGAAAAGATTTTGACTCAATATATGCAAGTTTATGCGTCATCATGGCGTCATCTGATGGTAAGTAATTTAAAAACCTACTTGACAATTATAAGAATAAGAATAATTTATTGCTACTAAGAAGAGTCACAAATGCATTGCCAGCCTTGGACGAATAGCAGGTTTCTAACAATTTTGCTCTAATGCTATAAACCAATTACATCAATCAAAATTATACCGACACAAACAGACATATTTTGACGCACACAATTGTCTTGAGCAGGAATCGAGCCAGTAACCTTGTCAAATGTTATATTAGAAATCACTTTGATCTATAATCATTTGTATTTAGAATACTTATGTATATAGCATATAATATACCTATTTTCTGTTAATGTTAGCCACTTAACGTTCTGCAGTGTGTTGCCACTTCCTTCCACGCCCTTAAGTGGTGTATTAGGGTTTACACTTCACGATAAAATTAAAAATTTAAAAAACCCCCAACACAATTACTTTCAAACCCCCATAACTTTTAAACGGGTCAACCGATTTTCATCAAACATGTCTAAGAACACTCGCACGTTAGTCCCCTTTAATACAAAACATTGAAATCGCTTCATCCGTTCGGGAGCTATGATGCCACAGACAGACAGATACACACACACACAGAGACACGTCCAACTTATAACACCCCTCTTTTTGCGTCGGGGGTTAAAAATATTCTGATCGTAGTTTTTATAGGGTAGCTGTGGAGCGCGATTTTCCCGCGTAATCATCGTTTTTTTTTAAACTTTATACCTATATATCTGAGTTTCGAGGCGACGGCGACTTAACAAAATGCTATTGACTTTAATACATTTTATGAAAACGTTTAATTGCTGTTTTATTACATCCAGAAAATATAAGTGCTTACTTTAAAAGAATAACCTGCTTGAAGTTATTATAACGAAAGAACTAGCGTAAGTTGTAAAGCTACAAGGATTTTTTTGTATCGTCATTCTTAATAAATTTTTTTCATTTTATAATTAATTTTCTTAGATATTAGGTGTTACGCAGAATTAAGTTATAAACGAATAGAATTAATATTTAATTGGTTTCCGGATTTAATGGACTGGTTTTGTTAAATTAAAATTATTTTGTGTAATATATTAATCACGATAAAGGTTTACTCACGGATATACTAATCTTTATGTAATTCCCATTTATTTTATTCGATCAATAATCTGTCCATTGAAATAAAACACTTAAACGGATTTTTGTCGTGGTTGTATTTTATTTTATTTCAATGTGTAGTGTTCGTGTAAATCAAAGATATCAATACAATAATCTGTTTCTTTTTTAAGTTTTTAAACTCTATATATGAAAGAAAGAATATACGACTTAAATCTGAGTAAACTAAAAAGTCTTAAAACGGGCTAGAAATAGGATATAAACGTTCAAAAAAAGAATAAAATTAAATAAACTAAGTAACTGACAACCCTATACAAGTTCAATTACGGTGCAACTGTCAGATTGACGTAAAAACCGCATACCGCGATAGATGGCACATGCGTCGCAAGCGCATGCCACCACAAGAACATTAGCCATGCATTGTTGGAGAATCTGCCATTCATCAATCATTTATGTCACTTTGGTATTTTGATTTTTTTATCTGTATTGTTACGAATTATCTGTGCAGAATGGTGATGAAAATGTGGTACTGCTGGTATTGAGTCACAATCTTTTCTGTGCCGGCGGCCTAAATTGGAAGCTAATATAGTCATTTTGGCTCCAATGTCATTTAGATACATCCCTACTAATACATATTATAGGTAAATGCGAAAGTAACTCTGTCTGTTACCTTTTCACGGCTAAACTACTGAACCGATTGACTTGAAATTTGGTACAGGGGTGGCTTATGGTCCGGGAAACGTTTTATCCCGAAATTCCCACGGGATCGGGAACTACGCGGGTGAAACCGCGGGGCACAGCTAGTTTTCAACAAATTGACAACGAAAAAATGCGATTACAGCGACGCTGTCACTGACACAGAAAAGATTGTCACTCATTACTCAATAGTTCTGCAAGTAGTGTTAGTTCATAGGAGTTTCTTCTTCTTCCGATCTTTACAGTATGTCTACTTGAGGCTAATCAGTTTAACCAGAATTGGCGGAATGTCAGTTTAGGGTAGGTATATCGGTGATATGTCAGTATTTTATGTGAAGCAATTACCATCAGACTTCCACAATCCATAAGGTGATACTATCATTTTTGCGACACTAAACATTTGTAGCATAAAATACGGATGTATTTTGGAGTTTCACAAGTATTCATTACTACTGCTAGTTCTTTGTTATATAGGCTGTCCACAACCAAAATTATTTTTAAACTAGAAGCGCTCCGCGAATTTCCAAAATATTGCCTACGTCATAATATCTACATGCATGACAAATTTCAGCCCGATCCGTCCAGTAGTGATTTGGGCTGTGCGTTGATAGATCACTATGTCAGTCAGGCAGTCAGTCAGTCAGTCAGTCACTTTTGAGTTTTATATATTTAGATTCAACACGGTAGTTCCTAAGCGCCTTCCACCAAAAAGCAAACTCTCCAGCTTTATAATATCAGTATAGATAGATAACACAATCCAACCAGTTTTAGAAATAGGAACTTATCTACTACTTCTTACATAGTACCAAGATAATGATACCTATGTTCTTGTAGTTGCGTAACACAAAACGATTTCGCGGTTTCATCGGAAGCACGTGGTCGGCAGATATTTGCAACAATATTATATTCAAGTACTTTCAACTTTAATCGTCGGCCGGCGATTATGTTTGTAGCTACTGTGAATATATTGTAAAGTATATTCACAGATAGATAGTATCTAAGTATTTGTAAGTAAAGAGTTAACAGTTTTTCTTGATTAATTCTGTTAACTTACCTTTCTAAATTCGAACCTTTATGCGTACTGCGTTTTTTGTTCTAAGAGCTCACTACCCCTAATGACGTTCAATGATATAAATCAAGCAACCATTGAAGCAAGAAAGTATATAAGACAAAGCCTGCTAGGCTAGCATGACTTCGAAAACGCGATAGATACAGCGATTTATTGACATCCAACTGTCAAAATTTGATAAAAATACCCACCATATTGAATTTTACCACGTGATTAATTTTATGACATTTGGCCATGCTCGCGAAATCGATATAGCTATTTATTGATATCCAACTGTCAAAATATTATAAATATAGCCGCCATATTCATTTGGTCATGCTCGCGAAATCGATATTATTTCGTGGTGTCTATATCATTTATCACGTACAGTCATGCTAGGCAAACTGGTGAGTTACACTATTTACTACTCAAAACTGGCTGGATCGACTTCTTTTACTGATGATATAAGTAATTATGGTAAGGAGCATAAAGATTCTGATACATACAGGAAAATCTAAAAGTACCAGTCACTTTCGACTGACTAACTTAATCAAGGTTCATCATATTTTGACAAATAAAATCTCGTAATAAAAAAAAAAATAAGTATGCATTCCGATCTAGAAATAGACGTTCTAAAAACCACCATTCACTTGTGACAGAATGACAAAACAAGATATTATCATTTGTGACAAACGTACAACGAGTTTGGACAACCTAAAAAAATATTATTTAGTTTTAGCAAACGTAGAAAGTATTTATTAGGACTATTTTTTTCTAGCGATTCACACAGTTAGGTAATCTAAAAAATTGAATTTGGACTGGTATTTACCCAAGGCCAAGCTGAACCCGTATGGTTTAAGGTCTATCCAAAACGTAGATAAGGTAAAACTTGTGAATGTTTAAAAATCATTTTTTCAAGTAAAATATTATCCGACGAACCTACGTGATACATTTCAGCCAGGGTCTTAAGTTATAATCTCAGCTGAGGTGAAATTTTTTAAATCAATTCTTCAAGTAAAAATCCGAACGCCATATGTTAGATCAATTATAGACTCGAGTGAAAAAAACCAAGTGTATGGTACCAATCACGTCACATTACATATCAGTTGGCAATGCATGCGTAAGCGCACTTACCGCAGCGGTAGATCGATCGCGTGCCGATGCGCGTGCGTCGGTAAACGCAGCCATTTGCGGTTGGACACAGCGCCTTTGTGGCACACCATGTGGCTAACTGACTTGTGACTACCACTGATGTTGATGGGGGAAATCATTACGTTATTTAGATGGTTTTTATAGGTAGGAGATTAATTTGAATAGATACTTATAGGTATTATGAGTAGGAAGTACTTTCAAAGCAATTGTGTTTAATTCTTTAAAGAAATCTTTTTGGAGCAGTTTAAAATAAAAAAGAGGTACATAAGATTTTTATGTACCTCTTAAATACATTTTATTTACAAGCTAAGTATATATTTATCTTTTTTTATGATCTTACGATTTGTTACCATTTCTCATTTTTCTAGAAAATCTATCTAACTAAGGGCCGAATTTTCCATAGCCAGATAACTCCATTCGAGGAATAATTTTGAAATGTTGACAGTTATTCCATACAAAAACTGTCAAACGTCGAATTTATTCCTTGAATAAAAGTTATCTGGCGATGGAGAAATCAGCCCTAAGTACTACAATGTTATCTCCTCCTTAAAACGTTTATTTATCCAACCTCCTATATCGTTAGAAGAAATTGATTTATTAGGAATCTAACTGTTAAGTAATTATGTAATGTGCGTAGTTAACCTCTATAAAACAATATCCAGCAACATTGTGTATTTATGATTCAATAACAGTTTGCGAAGGGAACTCAAAGATATAATGATGGTAGCTTCGCTAATAAAAACAGGTGCATTTCATCAGTATATTATTGTTACGTATATCCTTATACTTCCTAATCCTTAATAACTAATATTCAGTCTAAGGAATTTTAATGCACAAGTAACTCTATCTGTCTGTAGCACCAAAACTACTCAACTTGATACTGATATAATTAGCTTGGAACCTTTTTCAAGCTCTAATTTATCTATACACCTATATCCTAGGCTACATTCTATCCCAAATTTCCCACGGGATCAATATCCGAACTAAGAGGCGTCGCTAGTCATTTTATAAAACAAATTAAGACACTTACAACGTAGTAACTATTTAGTAATCTGTCGGGCTAGCATGACTTCGAAAACGCGATATGATATTAGCGATTTATCGACATCCAACTGTCAAAAAATGATAAAAATACCATCCATATTTAATTTCACCATATCATAGCACCGTGATAATTCATTTGGTCATGCTCGCGAAATCGATATTATATCGTGGTGTCGTTATACATATTTTATCATATCATGCTAGGGGGGCTGGTTTATATTCTGTGATACAAGTTATTAAGATAGCTCGAAGTATTTTGCATACATTACAAGTAAGTAACACAACCCTTTACAATTTAAATTTAAAATCAAACACAATCATAAGAGCTCATGAGAAGTCAATTGGAAAGCATTGCATTATTCATTATTCATAATGCTCTGACTTTTGACCGGGTGTTAGAAAACAATGTTCATAATTGTTATTGTACGAGTATGTATGAAGATTGTCGTACTAATAGATTACTGTAGATTTGAACAGCGAGTCAAATCAAATGTTTATAAACTGTGCACTAGGCATCGATTTATGTTTGTTTTTGCAGATGAATTTTAAGTAATAAAAGTCATTAATTTGTAATATTTTTTCAATTAAAAATCTTACATATATCACTAAGTTTATTAAAGTAACATTTGATTCGATTTACAATAGATTGTACCTGTAACAAAAATTTCAAAATTTGGGTCTGTCAGACCCACCAGGCATAACGTGTTACTTTTTGCCACCAGGCATGCCGAGGGTTAAGCATAGCGTTCTGAATCCTGAAGATATTAACAAAAACATTATTTTCATAAAGCGTAATTAATTAGTAACTATTTTACCAGCTTTAACAAAGTCTTTCAATCATAAAAGCATCCAAATTATTATGATTAACCATGTTTATTATTTATTTCGAGTTTCCAATACTTTGACGCTGTTGCAAGCGCCATGATCACGGATGGACATAATTTGAGTGCTAATAACCATGACAATTTTAAAAACTATATAAAAGTACCCAATTTACTCAATAACTATATTCCACAGAAAAACAAATAATTCATTTAATTCAATTGTCAGAGAAAGTGCAAACAAAAGAGGTCTCAACTTCCATAGCACTAATGACTAATGTCCGGTGACAGACGGTATAACCATCAGTTATAGAACATCCTGGTGTTGCCTTTCAGCTTGAGGGGACACTGTAACGTCTTATCTGAACCTGTGGTTAGTTACCAGTGTACGAAGGGCTAACAGTGTATTGATTATGTAGTATTACATTTACTTTGAAGTAAATTGATCGTTTTCACTGTTAAACATAACATAACATAATCATTCACTACATCATCTCATTACAGTAACTGACCCCTAACTAAGTTCGAAACTTGTATCTAGAGTATCAGAAACTACGCACACACTCATTCACATACACACCCAGACGAAATCAACATATCAAAAAAAGTTAAACAAATCAACGGTTCATACTCACTGTATATCTATATAAGTAATACTTCTTAAAGAGTGAATCCCAATTCTTACTCTAATAATTCTATATCTATCAGATCATTTGAATGTGATTAGTAGTCATTACAAGATAGCGTGTCTGTTATATGTCTGTTATATTTTAACCCAGCAATGTTTTCTCTCTTCGTTAAAACGCTACACAACGTTTTATCAAAATCCCTTTAATAACTATATTCCCTCTATAAGAAATAGCTCCTATCGATTTGTAAAAGTGTCAATTCACCACTAGGCGAGATATTTTACTGGCGGGATGTCACCTAAGCCTATTAATTTACTTTAGCAAATAAAACGTCATAAAAATTCGTGCAAATTATTGACCGAAGCTCGAAGCCGCCCATTGAAATTAAAAGGAAATACCAGCTCCAATGAGCGCACTAATAAGTTAATATAGACAAATAGCTATACGCACTCAACAAATAGCAACATCAAATTAGGTTAACTAACCTAATTTTATCATTTCCTGAACTCAAACTGTGCCGCGCCGTCCTCACCCGCGCGAGACTAACTTGTCTTTTTTGCTCTCAATTATTATGACATGTCGTCCTTCCATATTTCCTCTTCCGCATCTCATCTAATGCATGCTGTTTTTGAAGATAATGTTGCATTTATGTACTTGTTTTTCATCTTCAATTTTAACCGCCGACGCAAAAAGAGGAATGTTATAAGTTTGACGTGTCTGTGTGTATGTGTGTGTGTAACTGATAACGTGCGAGTGTTCTTAGACATGTTTGATGAAAATCGGTTGACCCGCTTAAAAGTTATGGGGATTTGAAAGTAATTTTGTTGGGGGTTTTTTTAATTTTTAATTTTGGTTGATTAATATTACTAGCAAAACAGCTAAGTACATGTAGGTACATTGTTAGTAGAATAGCAAAAATGATTTATGTTCTGTTTTTAGCTAATAAACCCATAAACTTCTGGACTGATTTAAACCAACAACTGTTAGCCTTTTGAGATATCTATAATGACTAACTGTAGCGTAATATATACAAAGTGGGGTAGAAAATATAACATGAACTAAGCACCTGGAAGTCAATCGTGAAAAACAAGACCAGATACTATGAAACTATCAATTTTATCTTTTAAAGCCTTAAAATATTTACGTGGTAACTTAGAGAACTTAGTTTTGTCATCATTATGTATGGATATGGTACAAAACTTACATAAAATTACTACGACCTATAGAAGTATAGTCGAGTAAGTACTGAAGTACTTAAGGAAAGTTCCGCCCTATAACTTTATCGAACATTAAATGGGTCTATAAATTAATCGCCATTCCATCTCATCTTAGCGCTGTTTGTGTCCGTACCATTACAAGTCCTGTCCAGTATTCATTGTCCCGTAAAATATTCCCGGAGACATTCCCTGATACCTTATTTTAATATTCATATCGGTTTAATAAGATGTGATAGTTTAATTTGTCACCTCTGTGGTTTATTAATAGCTAGATTATTTAATATAAGTAACTTACTTACAGCGATGCGTCGAAATACTTATTTTGTTTTTACCGGACTTGTATTACGAACTCAAAATGAACATTTGTATAATATGTAAGCATTTTCGATGCTCACATTTTCTATACGTCATAAAATTGTAGAAACAAATAGTTTTTGATTAAAATCAATTATTTATAATAGTATTTGGTCAAGATTAGCAAAATATAATATAGTTTTCTTACCTTATAACCCCATCTCTACAGTAACTTATTGTTGTAATCTGTAACAGAACAAAAGATAGTTTAATATTATTTCTATCTATTATAAGTACCAATAAGCTTTAATGATCTTATAAATATATAAGGCCTAATCACCCTAATTCAGGGAAGGCTCGAGCCCCTCGGTGGGGACATATATGAGCTGATGATGATGATGATGATGATGATCTTATACAATAAAGCTCGTATATTCAGCAGTCTGACAAAGGTACAGCGTTCGATTCCTGTTTCAAGCGACACGTATTTTCTATTTTCCTAGGCTACGATTTGTTTGAATGAATTGGGCAATAAGTAACACCTGTTCCTCCTCATTTTATTAAATCATCAGTGAGAGAGCGGTCTTTTAATAATTTAAATCAATATTTAATTTAATTAAATATGTTGTATTAGTCATGGTCATAATATTTAGTGGTAAATGAATTTGTTCTACCATGTTTAATTAACGAATCTAAACAAATATAATAACGGATGTCATTTCTATATGAACACAATATTTACTTAAATATGTTCACCCATATAAGGCCAAAAATCAAATATAAGGATTATTAAGAAATACTTATTAATGCGAAAGTAACTCTGTCTGTCTGTTACCTTTTCACGGCTAAACTACAGAACCGATTGACTTGAAATTTGGTAAAGGGGTAGTTTATGGTCCGGGGAAAGATATATGCTATGTTTTATTCCAAGGGTAAGATAAACCGCGGGATGGAGCTATAGTATTATAAACGCGAAGGTGTTATGTTTGTTACTATTTCACGTAAAAACTGCTGAAACGATTTGTATAGAATTTAGTATAGATATTCCTTCTAATTAGGAATAACATATAGGATATTTTTTATCTCAAAAGAAATTGAATCGATTAACGCGGGTAAAACCGCGGGGCGCTGGCGCTGCTAGTTTTATTTATATAATTTTATGTATTTGTTAATCATATGTTATGTATGAGTTTCTTTGTCTTTTGTCGGTAAAATATGTAAATAGCTGTAATTATTGGAAATATTTTTATGAATTTAAATATAATATAAATATTCTCATTGAGTCATCGTACTGGTTAGCAGATGGCTTATTGAAGTGTTTGGTCACAAATTAAAAGTGGGGACTCCCATAATGTTCACTGTTTTACGAAGTAGTTTAACTGGTAATTAATTGCTTTTGTGTGCATTATTAATTCCTTATTATTTTTTTATATATTTTATTAATTGTTTATTTTTAATTTTCTAAGAATTTTGTAAAGACTCTCTCCTTACAAGTATATTTTATTGTGATCAAGTTGTGCTATTAAAGATTTAATTATAGTGTACTAGCGGCGCCCCGCGGTTTCACCCGTGTAGTTCCCGTTCCTGTAGGTATATGGGGATAAAATTATGCTAACTTTTCCACTGAATCACTCTATCTATTAAAACAAACCGCATCAAAATCCGTTGCGTAGTTTTAAAGATCTAAGCATACATAAGGAAGATCTAAGCATACAGAGAAAGCGACTTTGTTTTATACTATGTAGTGATTTACTGCAGATGAATTAGATTTAACAACTAACATAATACCATTTACTAACCAAGACACGCTATTGGACAGTTCATCACCGTTATTCAAATGCTATGAAGTAGTTTCTTGATCTGTTTGTATTGTAGATCCCCCATGTAGACTACTAGATAACTAACTTACCATACACTAACATCCATATTTATTTGTCTATGAATCCGTTCTAATATGTTTATTTAGTCGTGAACTGTGATTTGACCAAACAATTTTTACGCCATCTTGACCATAGACAAAGCTACCGTATTCCAAACCATTAACTAATGTCAAAATATACTTTTTTTTTAGATAAGTTTACTTAGAAAAGTGGTTTTTAGTGTTGTTCATTAAATATGATTACGTATGTAAATTATGTTTGGTAAAAAATAGTTGTTTTTCTTTCTTTTTTCTTGAGTCTAAAAGAGACATTAAGCAGATTCTTCTCGCCTGATGTATTTCCGAATCTGTGGTAAATTCACAATGTATTTAAAATTACATATAAGTTGAAATAAAACACTTAAACGGATTTTTGTCGTGGTTTTATTTTATTTTACATTTTCTGACGTTTCGGATTCTTTACAGAACCCGTGATCACAGAAGACTGTTTAAGTGTTTTATTTCAATGTGTAGTGTTCGTGTAAATCAAAGATATCATTACATATAAGTATTCAAAATATTGAAGGTAGTAAACTTTTACATTACTTTGTACAGACGTCTTCCATCTTAGTCTACTGTGATCACGGGAATCCGAAACGTCAGAAAATGTTAAACAAAATACAACCACGACAAATTTCAAGAGACATTAAGATTTCGATAGTTTTGTAATTTGAGTACATTTCAAATACTATTAAAAGCAATATTACCTATTCATCAATGTTTAAAGATTATTTTGTTAACATAGTCAATAGAGTGACAGGTCTAACGTGTATCTGTGAATCAGTGTAGCTCTATATTTGTGAGTTTGTCTTTAGCATCTTAGCCCTCCCACGAATGTTATGGTTTTGAATTAGTTTTTATTTAAATATGTAGGTAATTGCTGAACTGATTATGTTGAATTGATTGATGTTGGGATCAATTCAGTATTATGTATTTAGCCACAGAAGTCAGAACATATATTTTTCTATATACTTATATATTGTTATATACTATTGTTATTGATATAAAACAATAAACATACCTATAATACTGTTAGGGCTTCTTACTTTATATCTAATGACAAAGACAAAACTTGTGAGTTCGGAACGTTACATGAAGATGGTGAAATAGGCCGCCCTAAATCTTAATAAGTTGTGTAGTATAAAGATTATGAAGTGTTTTAAATGTGAAATGTTTATAAATATTACTTTAGCTTTCATTGTAATGTATTCGGTGTAAAATTATGAAAATAAAGAATTTTTGAAATGAAATGAGTTGTGTAGTATAAAGATTATGATGTAAATCTATACAGACAGATAACAAATTTATTTTATACGTAAGTAGAGGCACGTAAAGAAGAGAAGTACAAAACATACTCAACAAAATTCCATAACCCTTTTAATTACAAACACACCACAACGGCAGTTCATAACATTAAAATATTCAGAATAAATTTCCTCCATAATCTATACAAATAATAAAATTATGAGACCGTAGTTCATTCACTTAGAGCAATTATCTTACGGGCGTACGAGTAATTTTTGCTAGTCCTTATTCTTAATAGATATAGAGGTTATTTTTGTATAATTAGTTGGTATTATGATGTGGTTTATGAAGAGTGCGTTATGGTAGGCTGGACAGCGCTGAAGCGTACCGAATTATTGCCCAGAACTGCTCAGAATGATTAAAGTTTTCTTCCTAGCATTTTAAACCAGAAATTAATAAGCACGTAGTTTTTAATAGTTACAGTTAACTATGAATATTATGTTACATATTCTTTAAGTAATGTAACTATTTAGAATGGGTGAGGATTTTGAAGGCAGAGTTTTGCACTGCAGCTGCCCAAATTGACCGGGAAAACAATGCACCATCACTACATAGTATAAAACAAAGCTTTCTCTGTCCATATGTCCTTATGTATACTTAGATCTTTAAAACTACGCAACGGATTTTGATACGGTTTGTTTAAATACATAGAGTGATTCAGTGGGAATGTTTTTAGCATAATTTTATCCCTATATTCTAACGGGAACGTGAACAACGCGGGTGAAACCGCGGGGCACCGCTAGTTTGACAATAAAGAAGTAAGTGTTTTGAAACAAAAATAACGTCAGTATACAGGAAACTATGCTAAACTAACTTAGCTTTTAGGGCCTATTTCACGACCTACAAGTAAAGTTACTCAGCAAGTAATATGAGTCTTGTCTCTTTCTAACTTTATATCAAGTGACAAAGACAAAACTTGTGAGTAATTATTCGGAAATTTACTTGAAGATGTTGAAATAGGCCCTAAGTCTAATAAAAACCTGTATATTTTTTATCTGTAAAAACGCTTAATCAAAACCTTACGCAAAATAACTCACTTTCGTACAATTAATGTCTGAAAACTCGGTTAACGAACCAGATTATCCGCTTGATTGAACATAAGGTGCACCTTTAGACCCAATACTATCGTCGATTCTTTAACGAATACTCAATACATGTAATTTAGATGTTTTATTAATTCCACAGATTAACTCATAGTTGTTAGAGAAAGTTAGGGCAGCGTGTAACCGCTAAGGCTGCATTATTATAATATCAATCGCTCTGTCATCTTGTATCAAGTATCAACTGACTTCTAAGTAGGTTTATTACCTGTGTTTTGAATATCAAAATAAATACAAAATAGTATTATCGTCGGAAGTTCGTTTACGACTCTACCAAGGGGCTCGAGCCTACCCTGAAATAGGGCGGTTAGGTTTAGTCAACTACGCTGGCCAAGTGCAGGGGCCTAAGTCTGCAATTTGACATTATTGATCAGACAATATGTTAATATTGAGGCACCATAACGAGAGTGTCAGAAATTTGGTATTCTCCTAAAATGTATTCATTTATGGCTATGGTGTCTCAGTGGTCTTTGTTGCATATAAAAATTTTGTCAAATAAACGTCAGAATACTGTTTCCATGACAACCATCTGAGTTACCAAAATGACAACAAATGCCAAAAAATCGGCCATAATGTTGATATTAAAACAGCTTAATACACACATCAAAAGTGTCTAGGGATCAACATATATTTTTGCAATAACTTTTCTCCTGATTGATATTAATTAAAATTTTCTTTAAGGATTCATCAAATAAAGTGTTTTCGTTTGTCACAGTAACGATAAACCAAGTCACCTTTGCATTAATAAAGAAATTTGCCATTTTCCTAATAAAGGGATTTTTGACATTTGAACCACTAACATTAAAGTTCGAAAAAAAGACTGAAATAACAGTTTTCTTTAAAATTTTATTGGGTAACTTAAACAATTAATAATCCGTGTTTCTACCGCGAACACTAACAACACAAGAACATCGGTTTGGCATACTCAAAATGAGTTCATCCAAATCACGCTGTGGAATGGCCGCCCATGTTCGTTGCAACAACAAAAAAAGGTCTTCTTGCGACTGGATACCCTCCATATTCGGCAGAGCTCTTCTCTGTAGCATATCCCATGCATGCTCAATCGGGTTCAAGTCTGGCGACTGAGCAGGCCAGGGCAGAACATTGATGTTAGCTGCGGCGAGAGTCTGTCTTACAACTCTTGCGGTGTGCGGTCGTGCATTATCATGCATTAACTGAAATAAGGGACCGATTTGCACTTGTAGAGGAACGATGACGTCTGATACAATCGTCTCAGCATAAATTTGAGCGTTGAGGTTGCCTCTGATCCAAATCAACTCAGTTCTTCCGCCGATCCAAATACCCGCCCATACCATGATGGTTCCACCACTATAAGGATGGACTTCCTGGCAGGATTTTAATCGCTGTTGGCGTCCAGGGGTTCTCCAGTGTCGTATACGTCTTGTATCCGGTCTCATACCAAAACGAGACTCATCAGAAAAGCACACGAAACGCCATTGTTCTTCTGCCCAATTTCTGTGTTCAAGAGCCCATTGATATCGAATCCTACGATTGTGCATTGCTATAGGTGGTACCCGTAGCGGTCTTCGGGAATGAAGGTTCACTTCATGCAAGCGGTTTCTGACTGTTTGGTCGCTAATTAAGTTCCCTGAAGAGTGATGAAGCCGCACGGCTAACATCATGGCGGTTATTGTTGGAGCTCTTCGAGTTAAGATTTGAATGTATCGGTCTTGTCTCCGTGTGGTGCAGCGATACCGTCCTCCATGGCGCTCAGCCACGGTACCAGTGCTTCGGTAACGTGTCCAAAGTCGACTGATAACACTCTGACTTGTATTCAGAGCTAAAGCCACAGTACGTTGCCGGGAACCAGCTTCTATCATTCCCACGGCTCTGAGCATTTCTTCCCTGCTTAAATGACGTCGCCGCTCCATAATAACGTTGGTTTTAATCAGTAGTAGGGAAACAGTAGCACTAATAATGTCTTCAATGCGTTGTATGTTTTTATAGGGAAAATATTGACAGCTGATTTTCATCTTTTACTCGAATTTGATTCACAGTTCCTGATTCAAATTATGAAATGCACCAAAAAGGATCCATATAAATTTATAAAATCATAAATTTATTACAAAGCCACATCTCAATCTCAAGAAATCCGCATAAAAATGCTTGATCCCTAGACACTTTTGATGTGTGTAGTTTAGAGAATCGGGGCCCAGGTTGGTCGAATTCACAACTTTAGAATTTCTTTGTAGGTCTGTGTAGGTTTGCTTATGATTATGTCCTTCACCATAAAATCCAAATTACGAACTCTTTGTGCGAATCGCAGACACGGAAATACGGAATCAAAAGACGTCTGATGTTAATAACATAACATAACACAACATAATCACTACATCATCTCACTATAGTAACTGACCCCTAACTAAGTTCGAAACTTGTATCCAGGGTATCAGAAACTACGCACACACTAATTCACAATAACGTAATAACTATTTAGTAATCTGTGGCAGTACTATTACTATTTATACTCGTAAAGAGGTTCATACGTCATCAAACAGATAAAATCCTTAGTAACCATTGAGTAGTCTGTGGCCATGCTTTCAAATTCAAATATTTATTGTTACCATAATGTTGTACAAAGGTGATAATACGAGTATAATTAAAGTATCAATTATGGACCGTGTTGGGTATTACAATATTTAAAATCTAAGAATTTAGGTAGAGAGGACACGTCCTTTTCTACTTAAACTTACATTTACATTGTAAACGTCTTATTTATCTTTAAACTTTCTCCCCTATCACTAAGAAGTTACACAAACTCCGTCATGTGTAATTCGTTGCCCTTTGCTAACCATTGCGGTTTTCTTAATTTATTCGACTGTGGGAACTAGTGATGCGTATAATCCCACCAACTAGTGCATTTAGTTGCAATCTTATTATACTTGTGTGTAATGTGGTTTTATCGTATTAGCGGTAATTAGGTGGCAAACTGCTTTTAAATGTATAAACGTTGTGTAAAGTATGAATAAGTTTAAGGTGTTAGAAATCCTTAGTGGCGTTATCATCACAAATTAGAAAAAAAACATATATAAAAACATATATCTTTCTGTGGTTATCATTTTAACATAACTACTTTTATAGTTAAATTCTTTTCTCTTTTCAAACAATATATAATACTAGCAGCGCCCCGCGGTTTCACCCACATAGTTCCCGTTCCCGTAGGAATATGGGGATAAAATTATGCTAAAAACCTTCCCACTGAATCACTCTATCTATTAAAACAAACCGCATCAAAATCCGTTGCGTAGTTTTAAAAATCTAAGCATACATATGGACATAAAGACATAGGGACAGAGAAAGCGACTTTGTTTTATACTATGTTAGTGATTATTCTCGTTTAATTTAAACTATAAGTAAGTACTAAATTAACTGGACGAGATGAAGTAGTGAGATAAACCTTTACACTTGTATCAAATGTTTGTATAGAATCCTAATCCTAATTCTAACTATCCTAATCCTAACTTCCTAACTAATATTATAAATACGAAAGTAACTCTGTCTGTCTGTTACCTTTTCATGGCTAAACTACTGAACCGATTGACTTGAAATTTGGTACAGGGGTAGCTTATGGTCCGGGGAAGAACATAGGATACTTTTTATCCCGAAATTCTCACGGGAACGGGATCTACATGGGTGAAACTGCTAGTAAATATATAAATTGTCAAATCTATACTAATATTATAGATTTGTTTGTTTGTTTGTAATGAATAGGCTCCGAAACTACTGGACCGATTTCAAAAATTCTTTCACTAATGGAAAGCTAATTTATCAGTGCGTGACATAGGCTATATTTTATCCCCGTAATCCCACGGGAACTACGCGGTTGAAACCACGGGGCGCTGCTAATTATTTATATGCGTGTATATTTATCAATTGTCTGTAAGATATTTCTGCAGGATAAATCCTTTCTCTCACTGATTTGTATTTTAAACTAAATAAATAATATGTTTTTGTCTCTAGGAGCAGGTTTTCTTTCTAATATTTGTTTTGATGCGATCTAAAACAACAAACACATTATTGATTTTTTTAGTTTATATTGGTAAACAACTTTCATTTTATTTATAGTTACGATCAGACTAAACTCGAGTTCATGACATAATATGTATAAATTACTAAAATATATTTCTCTTAACATTTATTTATTTATTTAATACTTTTGTACATAAAAATCTCTTAAATTTGGTACATGGAGGGCTTAATACTAGGATAGTATTTTCTACCAGCCACGAAGTGCAGAAAAAATGGTTAAAACATTGTTCAATAGTCTTAAATAATCTATACCTACATGATAATTCAATAACTAATAATAACTTAGCGCAAATGTGGCTAAAATAAAATTAAAGAAGTGACTTTTGAAACGTAAGCAAGCATATTTTTCGGAATAACCCAGTAAAAAAATTAAACTCTTACGGTCTTACCACAAAACGAAGTCTAAATTTGAAACATAGTTTAAAATGATTTTTACAAAAAATTGTACCACAAATCGATGTCTACCTCTAAAATTGGTTTAGGCAGTGTTTGAAATGACAGTCTACCTAAAAACTCTGATGCCCTTGTTTAAAGCTATTTCTAAAATGGCCGCCTGAATTTGTATCAGCTGATTTGAAACGTCAACGTGATTTTATATCGATTATGATATTATGACCTCTTTAGTTTGTTATTCAACCTCTTTGCTATATTGTTACTACAAGGTGCCGCTTGATGGCGCTAGTGCACAAACTCCAAAACGGCGAGAATATGAAAAGATGTAAAAAAAAACTTTTCGAAACGTATTAATGTAATTATATTCTAATGAAAGAACTGCATTGTGTCATTGAATTCAATTTATTTAATTAGACAATAAGTACATTATATTCTAAGAGAGACCCCTCTCGAGACCCTACCTCCCGTGCTAGTTACAAACGGTAAAGTAAGGCCTCTCAAACCACGCGCACATATAAAATCATTCAAATATATGAGGAACATGTCCGTGTACTTCGTAGGTACTTGAAGTAAACGATACGGTGCAGGTAGGCTCCAGAACACGTAAGGTGACCTCTGTTGCTGTAGCAGGGGCGGTACTACGTCGGATACGGTCGACGTTTCCTCTCCACCAGGGTGAAGCCATCCACGTCGCCTTTCTCTGCTGCACTGACTGCTGTTCGCTGTTTCTTCGGTGCAGCTACGCTCTTAACCTCAATAGTACGCACCAGATGAGGCTTGTTGGGTAGCTCACGTAACTCGCCTTTGTTGATAGTAGTGACAAAATGATTATTCTGCCGAACATTGAGGCAGTTGTTGCGGCACGACACGACTGCTCATGTTTTCGGTACAAACGCAACGCAACGGTACAAATCCATTAATTGCTACTCTGCAAGTTTTAACTATTTAAAATTGTACGAAAATATAAAATTTAACACAACGTCGATTGAATAAATAGTCACACATGACATAGGTAAGTCAGTCAGACAACGTCGATCAACAGTCAATTCAAAAAACGTTCCTTTACGGATTAAACGATCTTTGAGAATGAAAATATCAAGTAATTAGTTCACTGTTTCTTCAATCAACAATTATATTTATAGACAATAATACTTTTAAAAATTAATTATATCAATTAATAACTTAATTCAATAATTATTATCAACTTTTGAGATACATTTGTTTATGTTGTACTCAACTTGTCCTGCATATAACGTAACGCGTTTATGTATTGCCATACGTATTTTATTAAAACCAGAGAGAAACAGTATCGTGATCCTTATTCTATGAGTAAAACCATTTTTCTCAAGACAAGAGCAAGACAACGATTTGTGGTAAGAAAAATTCAAACACGGTCTAACATGCCAAAATCGTGTTTGACTGAAGAGTGGTCTAGAGAGTGTTTAAACATCGATTTATGGTAAGACGGCTAAAGCTATAATAACCACTAGCAGCGCCCCGCGGTTTTACCAGCATAGTTCCCGATCCTGTAGAAATTTTGGGATAAAACAAAGCCTAGGTCCTTCCCCGCACCATAAGCTACCCCTGTACCAAGTTTCAAGTCCATCGGTTCCGTAGTTTAGCCGTGAAAAGGTAACAGACAGACAGAGTTACTTTCGCATTTATAATAGAGGATGTAAATCCGGGCGTTTCGCTCACTCACTTGCTATAAATAAATATAGAAACGATATTATAAGTACCACAAAATGATGACCCAGACGCACAAATTACTTTGAACATATCATAACAATAACACCGGAATACTTTTCATGTGATTTAGTGACAGATCGTGATTTGTGAATATACTTTTACTTGGCGACAAACGAACCGTGATTCGTCTACTATAAACATGTAAGAGATACAAGTCCTCATAAGTTTGACATGGTACACGGTCAATGAGCATTGATGTACAAAAACCCAAGATAAACAAGAAGCGACTCAAAATTGTCCCCGCAAAATGAACGCACAGTGTGAACATTTCAAACTGACTTTGTCAACGTAATGTTGAATTTCTTAGAAAGAATGTTTATAGTACAAATAAAAGCAGCGCCCCGCGGTTTCACCCGCGTAATACCCGTTTCCGTGAGAATGCGAGGATATTAAGAAAATTATTAAAATTAGGAAATTATACAAAAATCTACCTCTTGAATCACACTTTATCTATTAAAAAATCTGCTTTTAAAATCCGTGGCGTAGTTTTAAAGATTTAAGCATACATATGGACCGACAGACAGCGACTTTTTATACTGTGTAGTGACGATAATTTCATTCAACTATTAGTGAGTTTCTGTAGACAGTTTCGAGTGTTTCATTTTTTCGGGATTATGTATCTTGTGTTTTTGTACATCAATGTAAAGATACAAGTACCTCATATAAGTTTGACATGGTATGGTATGGTCATGAGACAACTGTAGGAGTCAAATCATGTTTTTAGGACAATGTCAATCGTGCGTGGTCAATTGCGAATGTACCTAGTTTAAGTTTATTGTTATGACCTATTTGTATTCTTTTCATTGAAGCATTATTATATTTGCAAATGTATTATTGACAACCAAATATTTTTGTAAAGTACCTAAAGAGTGACCAAGTTTTCTGTGCCGGTGACAGCGTCGCTGTAATCGCATCTTTTGGTTGTCAGTTTATTGAAAATGTATCCAAATGACATTTGAATCAAGATCTTCTTCTTTGCGTGTCGACTCATATATTTGAGGGCCAGAACTTGGCCACCGATATAGAATTATCAGTGGCCATGTAAAGGTCCTCGCGTGTAAGGACACGCACGGCAAGTTATTGGCCGTTGAGTCGTGGTGGAAGGATCGGCTAGTCTGCGTTACCGACTTGCCGTCCGCAGACCATTGTGCACCGGACGCATGCTTATTTTATGCGCCACTCGGGGAGGCTCCTTCCATGCATCCAGAATCAAGATGACAATAGTAGTTTCCACTTTTGGTCGCCGGCACAGAAAACTTGGTGACTCTACAGTTGGTAGTGACAAGGGTTCTATGTCAAAAAATGCAAAATATTGACTATATAAGTACTCGTATACACATCTAAGATTCATTTCAAGTGGTACGGTACGGATATCTTTAATTTTATACTTATTATAAATCATAAAGAAACACTAATGTCAGTAAAGTTGCAAAAGATAGAGATACAACAGACTATTAAAAAGATATAAATTATAATTACGAACTGTACAAATATGTAAAGTCATATTATTATTGGCATTTTCATTAAAATATAAGTAACCAATAAATAATTCAATGGATACCATAAAATTAAGTTTCAAAGAACGCGATAATGATGTTTTAATGTGGAATTAATAAAAACTATCGTATAACCTTTTTACGACACATTAAGAAATATGTATAATGTTTTATTTTGATAAAAATATCAACGCTGGGTTTGGCTATAAAATGTATTCATTTCTTTAATTATATATTAAGTAATATAAGCCTTTAAGACCCGACAATAGGGCAATAATTTCGCTGATGATTTTAATATAGTGAGGAGCAATAGTTTAGGTACTTAAACTATACATATTATCTATGTATTGATCAATTTGATCATGCTTGCCTATTGGGTTTTAGTGGTCAAGAAAATAGTTATTTATGGTACAAGCGAGGTAAGTTGGTGATTACTTCCGAGGCGCTATTGAGGCCCGAGCCGTCAGGCGAGGGTCTGAAGATAGCCGAGGATAGTAATCATCAATACACGCGTGTACCATACAACGTTTTTCAACACATTTGCGAAGAAATTATCATTTTTCGCTAATAAATAAACAGTTTTTCTATTCGCGCGCATCCAACACAACAATGGTGATCGGCCATAGATTAAAAGAATATTCTTATTAAAAAAAAATCGAATGAATGAATGAATGAATGGAATCGACCATAGACCTACCAAAAGTAAGGCAACATAGTTGAGTTTGTTTTTAAAATGTATGGACACGATTTTTTTTGGTATCGAAACTTTTTTAAAACTAAACAATTTAAAAAAAAAACTATAACTCACTAGTGAATCAAGCGTGTCATTATTCAACTGTTTTTGCACAAATAAGAGCCCCTTTATGAGCAAGTGTGTTGAAAAAAACATTTTTTGTATTAGGTAAAAGCAAATACTTAGACGATCCCAGAACCTCAAGTATAAAGTATTGAGGTGTTTTAAGAACCTTTTGAGTAACTATGTTGTATATGTATATCTACGCACATAAAATAAGATAATGTATAGCTTAGCTAAATTAAATTGACTTCAGTCTGCCTAGCATGACTGTGCGTGATAAATGATATAGACACCAAGAAATAATATCGATTTCGCGAGCATGACCAAATGAATATGGCGTAGTGCGATTTGATAAAATTCTTATATTTTGACAGTTGGATGTCAATAAATAGCTATATCGATTTCGCGAGCATGACCAAATGTCATAAAATTAAGTCATGAGTGAATATCCCGGCGCCTAAATTTGCGTGGCAACTATGAAATCGGTACTAAAAAATATAGTTATAATGTTTAAAACTTTTTTTTTGGTTAGATGAAATAGTCACCTATGTGAGGCACTAAATATTTCATTACTGGGATTAATAGGTACTCCAGAAAAAAATGTTAAACCTCGAAATCTTTCATCGCCGTGTCTGTCCACAACTCACCTTGATGTGTATTATACCTCCTTGATGAAAACCTATTGGTTGAATACATTGAAACCTAGTTTTATATGATACTTGGATAGTTAAGGTATTGTTACGGAATACACTTAATCAAATATTTAAACAATACAACGAATGGTTACTAGAAAAACATTTGTCCCAGAACTTCCTTTCATCGCCATGTCAAAAACATTTTTAAACATATTGTTCCAACTAAAGACTTGCGTCTCCTTCTCTGTGTGCTAAACGTTGCCCAATAGTACCGCCTCAGTGCTCGACGTGGAAGGACGTGTCCACGTGCCTGCGTTTTCAAGCTATAAATGTAAGTGTATCCCATTTTTGTTACTGGACATTTTTTCTTTCATCGCCGTGCATAGGTATAACTTCTATTTGAACAAGTTTATACTCTTGATTGAGCATTCGATAGAATGCCCATACTATTCTGTTTATTTGTGAATTGTTTAGTTCTTAGGATACCTAACAGATTTTATGTAATTTTAAATTTTCGACTCGTTTCTCATCGCCATGCTTTCATTTCCGTGGTTTCCATAGCAAATATTTGCTATGGCAATGAAAAAAAAGACACGGCAATGAAAAAAATTTCATTGCCGTGTCTTTTAAAACAAATTACTTTCATCGCCGTGGCCAGGTCTTTCATTTCCGTGACTTATATTTTCATCGCCATGGTATGATTAGGCAAGGAAAATATATTTACCTGTGATACAGTGTACCGAATATTGACAGTACAGTACTCGTCAAGTAATATCTCTGCAATACGACAAAAGACTTAAGTAAAGACTTATAAGTACAGTAAATAACTCATTTGTATTTACTGTACTCCTTCTAGCTCCTTTTCTTGATTCCTTAAGATCGTGTCCGTTCTGATGCACTGTAATGGAGTCGTGTACCAGCCGTTCCACTCCGCTCTGTCTTCGGCTCTTCTCAGAGCTGGTAATTGAGAGCCCTGTTATTGCCTTGATCAGGTTTGGCCAATGGGTAGGTCGGGTAGGTCTACCTTTCCCGCCACAACCAGCTTGTCCAGGCTGTATGACCGTTATAGCTCCAAATGTGACCAAAGTAGGTCAGGACTTGTAGGTAACATATCGTAGACAGTCTTGTTTTTTCGTCAAGTAGTTCTAGAATAGACTTATTCGTATGTCTCGCTGTTAACGGTATATGTGGCATCCTTCTCCAGCACCACATCTCGAAAGCCTTAATCTTTTTTCGATCTACAGCGCGTGGATAGACCAGGACTCACAGCCGTATAGAAATATCGAGAATACCTGAGATCTAATTAGTCTCATCTTTGTTACGTTTGGAGATGGTTTGGACATTCCAGATTATCAACATTTTGCTTATTGCTTGCCCATCTCCACACAAATTCGAATCTCTTTCTCGCAGCCTCTCTGATTACTGATCGTTCAGCCTATGTATACAAACTTGCTCATTAATTCCAGGTCTGACAATTCTCCTGTGCGTGTGATCTGTTCAGCTCGGTCAGTGACCATAACCTTTGTCTTCGACTTGTTGACCCAAAGTCCTACTGTCTCGGTTTTGCGTTCTACTCTGCTGAACATTTCAGCAAGTTCGTGCTCAGAGGATGCGGCCAAAGTAGTGTCATCTGCATATCGAAGGCTGCTGATCTTGTTCTTGCCAACAGTAATGACTCCCTCCCACCCTTTTAAGGCTCTGCTACCCATATAGTTTCTATAGTTATCATGGTTATTAGCACTCAAATTATTATGATTATACAGCGTTGAAATATTTCGAGTTTTCGATATTTCAACGCTGTTGCAAGCGCCATGATCACGGATGAACTCTCCTACTTATATTTCGTATATCCTATAGTATTCTCCATAGATGTTAAATAGAAAAAGGAACTCTTTTTCAGCCTGCTCATCCGGGATGATATGCAACATAATCTTACTGGCATGCGACTGCCCGAAGGGAAAGTTCGTGTGATCGACCTAGCCTCTCTTAAATACTGTGTCTCGGCCGCACTAGCACGCGGGATGGATATGTAATTCTCTACAACAGTGCAATCATTTCCATACTCATAGGTTCTGGGCTTTGGCAGATCATTGATATGCAACAGGAAAAGTGTTGCAATGAGTACTAACCCTTGAGGAACACCGGCATTAATCGCCATTTGATCGGACGAGCATCCATCAAGAACGACCCTTATCGATCGATCCTGCAAGAAGTCCGATATAAACCCACACAAACTAACAGGCAGGCCGTATGATGAAAGCATGCTAATAAGGCACGTAATTTTGTGGACCCCTTCTTGAGCAGGGGGATCAAAAGCGATTCTTTCCAATCTTTAGGCCATATATCATAGGGGTTTTATGTTAATCTTATTAAGAAATTCGATCAATTATTATCATTCGATGTGGCGTAGATAACCCGTCTGGGGGAGTATGCCTCTCCTTCTCGGAGACAGGTGTGTGTATATTGTATGTTAGGATAATATAATACTCATGTCACTATATTATAAAAAAATTGTTTTATGTATGGATTTTCATTTCCGTGGTGATTCTTTCATTACCGTGGGACAGTACTTTCATTGCCGTGGACGCTTGTTTCATTGCCGTGCACGCATGTTTCATCGCCGTGGCATGACATTTTTAAACTTGTGTTATTCGTTAGTTTTTTAAGTAATCAGCTTGATAATAAGCAAGAATACATACATTATCAAGAAGTATAATAAACGCTAATTATTTTTGAAAAAAACTTAAAAACAAAAAAATCCACGGAAATGAAGATTTTTGGGGACTTGTTGAAATTCACTCTCATGTGGTAAAATTAAATATGGCCGGCATTTTTATCAAATTTTGACAGTTGGATGTCAATAAATCGCTGTATCTATGGCGTTTTCGAAGTCATGCTAGCCTAGCAGGAAGGTAAAGTAAGTAGTAGTAATGAAGTAAAGTATAAAGTACTTATGTATATAAAATTAAACAGTAAAAATAATTAACCATGTAATAATCTTGTACAAATATTAACAAACCCTTCGTATAATATTTATAACCATTTATAGTTTTACCGGGAAAATTAAGCGTCAGTTTTGCGTAACAAACAATAAAAGGCTGGGTTGCCAACAGTAAAATATTGCCATAAACGTGATCGCACATTAGTGTTGCCACTTAGTCAAACATTCGGTACATTTTGAAGCGAATTTTACGATCTGTTTGAAGTATTTGAAGTTTATTTGATTTAATATATTTACCTTAGTGTTATTGTGTTGAATTTGTTAACTAATATTATTAAGGGGTAGTTCCTAACACATAACACAGCCTAACGGTTAGGTTAGGTTGGTTAGGCCACAGTATAATAATGAGTAATAACTTAGGCCCTAACCAAACACAATAAACTATTGTTTGTTGGCCAAAACGTGACCATTGAAAAGACAAATCACTCAAAATATATTTTATCGATATTTCTAAACAGAGTTTTGTTTAGATAGTAAAACTTTATAACATTTTCGTGTCACCGAATGAGCGATCTGTCAGGAAACAACGTATTGATGATTCTTTTGAGAAACGATAAATTTTCAACGTCTAATAATCTAGCAATTTTGTCCTTTGTTCTCATAAATATAAAGACGTATTTTCTCCTTCCATAAGTGTTATTTTATGTGTGATTCTTACAGAACTTACTTTTACTTACTTGACTCTAGTGTCAAGAGGTTTCTCTATTGATAAAAAATTGTTTGAAAACTTGCAATAATGTTGAGTACTTTTATCTGATTTGTAGGTAACAATTTTATTCAATTTAGTAAGTGTTTTATGGTTATATAGAAAATTTTATTTGCGAAAATAATTTATAAATATCTTAGTAATAAAAGAGACATAACATTTCAAATTTTTACTAGAGAATTGTATTAGTGGTAACATTTTCTTATTAATAATAAATAAAAATCTTTATAAGACCTTTATTATATTATACTTGTTTTTGAAAAATTGAAAACCTACATCTATCTAATGTCTAACTTATAGTAAAGGCTTGCACAAAGGACCTAAACTGGAAGTCTTTATTTTTATTATTTTATTATTTTTATTTACGGAACACTTAGTGCTTAAAAGTAAGTTCTACCTTCCCTATTTTTGTATAAGTACATTTTATACTTATTTTTTATTTCTTAATCAACCTGTGTTGTTCCACTCCTGGGCAAAGGTCTCCCCCAAATCTCTCCATCTGTCTCTATCTCTAGCCAGCTCCTTCCAATCTCTATCGAACCTCTCAAGATCTTGCCTCCATCGTGTCGGGGGGCGACTCAGGGGCCTACGCTCGTTGAGTTCCCAGTCCGTGGACAATTTGGCCCACCTTTACTTATAGCATGCTATTTTTAGCATATAACTGAGAAAATGCGATACTTTTTATTGAAACCAATTTTTCATCAAGACATAACAAACTTTTATAGTTATCGTTAAAATCTCAATGATCTACTTACAAGTACAGAGATACGGAAAATGGCGTGATATAAAATTATCCGTTAGCAAGTTGTTATGGACGGTGCCGTTACGGAATCGGCCATAATATGTAAAAATAACGGATTTAACATACGCCGACAAACTACACCTTAATTAATTTATCAACAGTTTTGTTACATTTACAAATTAAAGTAATCATGTTATAACAATTCGATATTTTAAGGTGGCCATTGACGAGTCAGTTTAACTGATCAGTTGAACTGGCCTCCATCTAAAAATTGTCGTCAATCACCGATTCCAGATTCCAGTGGAGAAATCTAGTTGGCCTAAAACTTTTGAAGAGACAGCTCAGTTTTATGTCTATACTGATCACTTCAACTGACTCGTCAATAGGCACCTAATCATCTATCCAAAAATGGTTGTCAATTACCGATTCTAGATTCCAGTAGAGAAATCTAGTTGGCCTAAAACTTTTGGAGTGACGGCACAGTTTTAAGTCTGGACTGATCAGTCCAACTGACTCGTCAATAGGCACCTATTTGTTGTAATTGAAGTGTAACATTAATTTATGATGTGATGTAATTTGAAAATTGTTGTTATTTCAATTTGTAACTATTATTTTAAGTGAGTGATTATCGATTTTAAGTTAATTATCGTTATAGGGGAATTAAGTTTATGTTTATTTTTTATTAGTAAGTACTACTCGTATTTTAACTTGAACGATTCAATTTGTTAACTTGTTAGACACGTTGTATTCTTATAGTCTTCGTTTCAAAACCTTTATCCCATGTCAATTTTGGGGTCCGTTTTCAGTTTAAACAGATTTGGCGGAATGTCATTATTTTACGTGAAGCGACTGCCATCAGACATTTACAACCCAGAGGGCAATACGACATTTTTGGTTAAACCAAATGTTAGACATTTGAGGGCTCTAACTACCCCGTAACGATTGTCGATGATCTTAGTACGACAACCGGGACCGACGGCTTTACGTGCCCTCCGAAGCACGTTGTACCCTTATAGTGATCTAGTTTAAACTCGTAGTACTCTAGTGTTCAATAAATTAAAATTGAAGCGATAGATTCTGAGTTTCACGAGCTTTCGTGTTGTATTCGAATTCTATTTTACTGCGTTTCTACACTGTTTTTTTAAGAACTGAATTGTTAAATACCAATTTTCTATCCTCTATAGCAATATTAAGCTTTTTAAAAAAAATATGGAATTTAATTAAAAGAAAACGTCTTTTTCAACCATTTAAGTGCAATGCTATCCCAGGGTTTGATGAAAACACCCGCAATCAAATTTCTACAGCCATAATCCTAATACATTGCCCAAACTTGATAGATAGATAGATAGAATTCTTTATTGTACAACATCAAATTACAATATAACAAAAACCTTAAATCTACTTAGTTTATAAAGTTGTACAATGGGCGGCCTTATTGCTGAAAGCAATTTCTTCCAGGCTACATTTGGATGGATATCATAGATAGATATCAAGTTTCACTAAGATATCTTTACAGTAAACATAAAGCCCAAAGCTTAGCTTAACAAGGCTTCTCGTACTTGCGGTGACTCAAACCATTTTGGTAAGAACTAAGTACAGTTTCTCAGTCAGGTGGGGATCACATCACCGTTATGGTGACCATCGAAAGCCATTGGTTAGCAAGATGTAAAGCAAACGCCTTCTCCGAAAGGCGGTACGCAAATACGCAAACAACAAGTACACATTTTTTGTACATTTTTTTGGACACGAATAGCGGATCATGTGTGGAATTAATTATAGTATTGACTTAGGAATAAATTGGCGTATTATTTTGTTTGTAATTGGAATTTCTTTGAAATGTATGATTCTATTTAGTATGTACCTATTTTAGTTTTAAAGCGTGTGAATGTGTTTTCGTTTTAATTGGTTTTGTATTTAGAATGTGGTTATCAAGTTTGTTTGTATTTTATTTTATTTTATTAAAAAAAAAATACCAGCACGAGTTTCTTGCCGATTATTCTCGGCTGATGTAATTTCCGAATCGGTGGTAGAATCAATTTCGACGTTCGTAAATGCAAAAAAATATTTTTGACTTTGACTTTGTTTTCAATACTTCTGAGCTATATAAATGTATATTTTTTGTTATTTAAATAAATAAATAAAAACCTAACTATCTTCTATTTTGTATTACCAGAATGACGGACAAAATAAAAAATAATTTTCACAACATCCCTATTGCTAAAAAACTCTAAAATTATTAAAAACAAATTGATTATAACATGAACTTACATTAAATAGGTACTCTTTTTACAAACCCATAGATAACGGATCATGTGAAAAATATAACAAAAGAAATGTTTCTTAGTGATTGATGGAGGTACAATATATGCACATAACGATTGCTATCGTAGCAATAATTAATTTTAAATTACGTAAAAATGCAAAGCGTTGAATATAAAGTAATGTGTTGTTACAATAGTTGGAGAATTGATCGACCGTGAAGCTTTAATGATACTTAGTTACTTAGGGCTGGGTTCAAAGGAAAACTTAGAATAGGGGAGTTGACTAATATAAGGCCGTCTTATAGATTTCCAAAAAAATATCGCACACGTTTTTTTTATTGGAACGAAGTTCCTTATCGCGTGTTGTGAAAAGGGGCTAGACGGAAAAAAATCTTGACACGACACTTTATTCAAATTTCGAACAGCGCGGGTTTATTTTTTAATTATTAAAAGGTAGGTAACCTATGGCTAACTCTTTTGAGTAGGAACTTTTTTGAAAATCATAATGATTTATTTTCTTCTTATTTTGACCATTGAAAATATTACTTTTTTAAGTAACTTCGTTCTTACCTGGTGTCCCACGACACCAAACTCGGTCTTTTTTCCATGTAAACAATTAATTAAGACGATACAGTACATCGAAAACTCGTGAAACGTCACAGGTTCCTGCAATTTTCACCAACAGTTGACGTCACCAGCCCCCACTCCTAAACTTTAATGCGTTATAACTATAAGTCAGTTGTATTAATTAGATGAAACAAAAAATACGTGTCTAATATTTTTTCGAAATTTATCTGACGGACTAATTCGATTTTATTTTGCTTATTCAGGAAACTACCCTATTGTTAACAATATTAAATAAGTACACAGACCTTATTAGATTGTTAACTGCCTTTTTTCATCGTTCTCCTTATAAAATTGTAACAATTTAGTCATTTTACAATGAATATAGCTATAGTTTAACGAACCAGTGTTGTTTCTGATCAAGAGTAGTTAGAAATATAACCGAGTTGATTATACATATTTATTAAGACAGTTCAAAATAAACATTCCTATTTATCCGGGTTAACTAGCAAACAACTGTTATACAAATGCTTATTCAAATTATTAGTAAAAGAAACATCGATTTATTCGATCTCTTTAACAAAAAACAAACGCACATATAATTTAATAAAGACGCAATGTCGAATACGATTGCGTCTCCCATACTTTAAATTATAACTGATTATGTAATTGACCAACATTATAATACCACACTTATTATATGCAAGTAGGTATAAAGCGTAGACTTTATAATTCAACAGTAGATTATATCAATGACTTTATTATGATATAGATACGTAGTTCAGCAACATCATGGATCTCAAAATCTGTGATAATCTACACTAATATTATAAAGAGGAAAGATTTGTATTTTTTTGTATGTAACGAATAAACTCAAAAAGTACTGGACCGATTTTAATAATTCTGTTTTCATTAGAAAGCTACATTATCACTGAATAACATAGGCTATATTTTATGTCCGTATACACACGGGAACGGGTGAAACAGCGAGACGCCGCTAGTATCTAATAAATAGCGACTTATGCGCGTGAAAAAAGGGAAATGAATCAAATGTATGAGATATTTTGTCGAACACAAATAAAATTTGCATGTTTTTTTCATGAATTTATTGTAACATATAGCAACCAGCAATGCGACGCGTGTTCGCGTGTATAAAAAAAAATGTTGGTAATAGCCTTCTCTTTATGTCGCTATATTAGAGTGCAGGCAACGTTTCTATAGTTTATTATATATCATTGAGTTACATCTACTTTTTAAAAGAGTTATCATATCATTATCGAAGCAATTGCCCAGTAGTAAGTACCATTAACTAGCAAAGAATTTTCAACCACAAAAACCAACAGCATTTTCGTATTTTCGTCACCTCTAACAATGTACAGGAAGTATTTATTACTTCGCACATCCCGTGATAATATTAAACACTGAATTACTGAAATCAAATTGATACTGTGTCTATTTGACCGTATAATTTAAAGTAGGAGAGCCGCTTCATTAGAACGTGGACTAACAAAAAAATCTTACGAAATTGTACCTTACTGCTTTGTAATAAGGGAAGTCTTGTGAGTTAAGGTAATGGGTACCCATCAAGTGATCACGCTTAACATGATTCCTAGTTAACAGGGTCATTACCCCTAATATGAATATAGGTATTCAATGAAGCATATTGTACTTATTACTCAGTATACGATGATTATTGTCGATGATATTCAAATATTGTAATGTATGCTCACCAAAGATGTGTTATACCTATGTATTTTTATAATATAGACGCGTCATTCACCAATATCGCGGGGCTCAAAAACACCGCAAAATCAAGATTGTTACATAAACGTATTAGGAAAGGGAAAGAATATAAATCTTGTACTGGATATGTGTTGTCAGAGAGAAATGAATATACCTAAGTACTTTAATGAATTTTATCTTTCATATTTTTGGCTACGAAGCGTAGCATCGCGAACTCGAATTAGGTCGGCACGTAACTAAGTAGGATGTAGGAAATTACCTTCTTTTATGTTGCCATTTCAGAGTCCGGGTAACGTATCTATAGTTTTTATATATCGTTGATGCTCACCATATATGTAAATGTAGGTTCATTTAGATATATACTTATTTGTAAAGTATAATATGTGATTTGTGTTGGGTATCTTCCTACACTTCTATTGGTTAAATAAATGAATAAAAACTAACAGTCTGACAGTTTTGAATCTTATAGGTTGTTTATCACAATCGGCTTTTATAACTAGCGGCGCCCCGCGGTTTCACCCGCGTAGTTCCCATATGGGGATAAAAATATGCTAAAATCCTTCCCACTGAATCGCTCTATCTATTAAAACTACGCATCAAAATCCGTTGCGTAGTTTTAAAGATCTAAACATACATAGGGACAGAGAAAGCGACTTTGTTTTATACTATGTAGTGATAGTGGTTTGGAAAAGGAAGTCTTACGATACAAAATAAGGAAAATATTTGAAGATGTAAATGCTGCATTAGTTATAAGTAATTTTAAACCGATTTGTTTTTTTTTTAGTGAAATATAGAGAAAAAACGACCAGCCAGTAACAATTATGGCTTCTACGAACGTTCCGCTTACTATCAGATACAATCTTTCTAAAATTTGAATATAGAATTTCAAATTAATTTATTATCTGTCGCAAAATTCAAAATGGCTTACGCAATGTGTCATTCTTTTAAATAATATTTTATGGCTGTAAATACAAAAATATATTAATATTATTAAATAATGACGCTATGACATAAAACATAGAAAAAAGTGCATAAATTATGAATAATAAAATAACTGTTAATCAAGGAAATTATTTTGAATGTCGAAATAAACTTGTTTGAATCCTAATTCGAACTATTAACATAAAGCACGATGAAATATTTATTAGTATTATTTTTATAAGAATATTATACAATTATCATATATTAGAACATCTGCAAAGATGTGCCTTTTCATCATATTAGGTTATTACTTATTAAATACTAGCGGTGCCCCGCGGTTTCACCCGCGTAGTTCCCGTTCCCGTAAGAATATGGGAATAAATGCTAAAAAATCTTCCCACTGAATTACTCTATCTATTAAAACAAACCGCATCAAAATCCGTTGCGTAATTTTAAGATCTAAGCATACCTACATAGGGATAGGGAAAGCGACTTTGTTTTATACTATGTTAGTGATACATATTACAAAGTTAAAAACAATACGTTTAAGTTAAATGAATTTGCTTTAGATACTAAAGATAATGATAAAGAGATTGCACTAATTGGTACAAAAGTCGTATCCCATAACTTAAGTATTCAAGAAAAAAATACCTTATTAGTTCATAAATACGGACTTAACCTATGCTTTGTGATATACATATGTATAACAAATATGTATGTATGTATAGGTATCACAAGAGTATAAACTGTAAGTAAGACCTATACAATCAGACAGTTTATTTTAAGCGTATCACGTAATAAAATCTAAGATTCCGATCACCGTCCACAGATTAACTAGACTAGACGAAGACACTGTTTAAAATGTTACACATGTTTACATTTTCGCAACGAATTTGAATGCATTTTAATGGAACTTTCACTGACCATCGACATTAGCTTTATATTGCGTTGGACATTAAGATGAGGTCGAACGTACAATATGAGATTTTAATTATCATTTGATACTGAGATGGAGTTGTATTTGACCTAGCTGTTTGATTAGTTTGCCTGGTTTGTTAGAAAGTCATTTGTAGATACATATACGTATACTTCTTGAGTAGTTGTAGGTATATTTTTTTACTAATATTATAGGAACTCTAGCGGCCCGCCCCGGCTTCGCATGGGTCCAATTTTCCCGTTGATTTTCCAGATTTTTTTACATAAGAACCTTTTACAGAGTATTAAAAAACTACAAAAGAAAAAAATAGCCAAATCGGTCTAGCCGTTCTCAAGATATAGCGTCAGGAAGGAAAACCCGACTTATTTTTATATACTTAGAAGATAGTTTTTTTCATTGAAATGCAAAACAACAATTAAAACCTGGACAAAAATCCTTTTTATTTCCATTCCTTGATCTTTTTCTTTCATAAGGGACTACGAAACCGATTGAAAATGATTTTCGTAATAGATTTCTATCTATAAGCTATAGGTGAATCACGCATGCGATTTTGGTTATTAAAGTTTGTATAAAATATAATTTTAAGAAAGAAATTCGCTTAATTTATTATCATTTGCTTAATATTATATTTTTAAATAGTCGTTGACGTTTTGATGACCAAACTCCTTGTTTGATGCCTAAATTGAATTAAGAATTTTGTATTCGAATTTCAAAAATCTAGTTTGTCTACGAGTATTACCTAATCGAGTAGCAAGATCTAAAAATCAAGTACACACCTAGGTATGTAATATTTATTTCATTATGAATTCAGCGTATTTTTATAGTATTGTAAAGACTATATAAATAATACATTTCTGCATAATTGATGTTATATTCCTGGTTTGGAACTGGTTCCAAAAAAAGTTACTAAATTATGTAAAGATTTCAAATTAATTCCCAAAATAAGAAGACAGCTTTTTTCTAAAATTCCCTTTAGTTTTTGCGAAGATTTTTGGATTAATCTAATTAGAATTTTGGTAGGATTAACTTTTGTAGTAAAAAAAGATAAACCATAGGAACTTGTTATAGGTACTTCTACTTCTAACTTTAATCACAGATCATAAAAAACTATTTAACTATTAAGATTAACCTTAAAAATTATAGGTAAGTAATACTTTTATATTTAATTCAAAACTTTTCGTATTTTGTTACTTAATCTCCTATTAAACGCGCGAATTATTATTTTTTATATATCTAGTTTTAGTTTTTAAATAAGTACTTACATAATATTTGAGATTTACAATTGAATCCTATAGATGTCAGTACGATCGATTTTTATAAGTGAATTATTTTTATTTTCATTAGTCGATAGAATTGTTGTTTTATTAAATCCGCCTAAAGCTGAAGTGGGTCACTAGTTACATTTATAATGTTGCCATTAAAAATACTTTTATTTATTTAAATACAAAAACATGTTTACATAAACTCATAGAGATTGTAACCAATATGACCAATATATTTTTGCAATACTTTCGCAAATATTTATTGCTTTTTTAACGTGATTTTTTTTGGCAATAATATCGTGTAAATAAATAATAAATATTTACCTAGTTATATCTAGGTTATGATGAATGTAATTTGTTGCACATAATGCTTTTGTACATAAACTAGCGCATGAATGATTATGTTATCTTACATTCTAGGTAATTAATAAAACAATTAATATTTGTGCAGATAGTAATATTTTTTAAATAACAAAAACTTTGGATTTTAAGTAAGTATGTACTTAAGTAAAAAATAAAATTTAAACAAGAAAATGATAGAGTTCAAAGAACTTTCTGTTTTAGAATAAAACGATTTCTCATGTATTTTTTCCCCAAAGTTACTTTATTCCATTTTTTTTTAAATTGCGTAATTTTAAAATGTTAATTTGTTTATTTTCATAATCGATCGTAAAGTTAATAGGTATACTTACTTATATAAATTTTTATTCGTAACCATTGATATCAACAAAAATAATTTCAAAAATGTTATAAGTTCTGCACAAATACTGTAAAAGCATTATAGTAACTGACCCCTAAGTTCAAAGCTTGTATCTATATATATATATATATATATTCGGTTTATTTTAAACGATACATAATTTCCTTGTATAAATATATCCGATACACTAATGTGCGCAAACCTTTACAGTGCACGTATGTGTACGTCAATTATCTTTTCTTAATTATCGAGCTCTGCTTTTTATTGTTACTTCTTGTGGGAACTACTCACCGGAACAATATTATCGAAAGAACTGACTCGCTAGTAGACATTTTCAATGTGTAATCAGTTACCCGAGAAAAAGTCAGCCGTTTAGAGTTCATACGATGTTGTTTAAAAGAAAATAATTGGAAGAGGTTGTGGTTAAAAAGTTTTGTTAGAAATTTATAAGATAAGCTATTTTTTTAAAATTGTTGCTATAATAAAAACAGTTTTAAGATTGTTTTTTTTTGTTCGAATTTAAAAATATATTAGAATGTTTGTGTTATTTTTGGTTTGACGTAATATTTTTATTGATTTATTTCCTTATTTGAATCTGTCAAAATACTTTGTTAATATTAATGCAAATATTTTTCGTTTAAAATTCTTAGATAATAAAAATAAATTGGCGATCAATATCTTGTTGATTAATATATTATTGCAATTTTGAAATGTGTTCCTAGCACCAAACAACTTTGGCAATTATGCAAATCTTGTGATTTATTGTGAAAGTTTATTAATAAAGGTAACATAACATATACTTAAGTTTTTTTAATTATAAGTAAGTAATAATTAGCAGTATTTGAAAAAAAAATCTTAGACTTCACTCGTAGTATTTAATTCAAATAACAATGTTCATATAGTTAGAAATCAACTTAACACCACTTAATTCGAATTTTAAATAGCTTCAAAACTCTAATCATCTGTCAAATTAAAACAAAAATGTCTCAATCAGTTCCCGTAGTAATTACAAAAAAATGTTCCAAATTTAATTGCTATCGTGTTTTAAAAAAATAATCTTACCTAACAACATTCGGCGCGAAGAGCGTGCGAAATTTAAACTGTAGAACAATACATTTCGATGTTATCTGCTGATTAATCAAATTTGAATCTGTCCACTGTTTAGATTTAGAACACTTTTTTTTTACAAAACACTGGCTTTATTTTGATATTCGAACGTTATTTTTTATGAAAGAGGTTGGGTTTTAAAAAGGTTTGTTGCGTGCGTAGTTTCGCGCGTTCCCGTGTATTGCTCTGCAATGGGACCGGCCGGAACAGAGTTGGTTCGGTAAATGGCAAATGCAAGCACCTGCGAGAAGCGAGAATCTACGGCCACGCGGTATTGCACCGGCATTTGCGTGAAGATTTATATCATTGCAATGTAAACTTTATTGACTGGATATAAAGACTAAGGAAGACTTTGGCATGATGCGTGAAATGTGTTTTAATTTTTTTATTGCGTTTAAAATTAAATGAAGTTTGAAAGTTTTGGTTTGTTACATTTGTGATAAGTTGCAAAGATCGAAATAAGTTTTTATTTTATGTTTGTAATTTATTTTTATTTTTTTCAAATGTTAAAATATATGAAAAGGTGGAATGTAGTCTTACATTCGATACCAAACAACGATTTATAATAAAAAAAAACTTAGTTATTTTATATGACATCTTATAATTAAAGAACGTTTATTTTTATGTTAGTACAAAAATAATTAAAAAAGTAATACAAACTACCAAAAAATCTTGGCAGCGGTGGGATTCGAACCCACGCCTCCGAAGAGACTGGTGCCTTAAACCAGCGCCTTAGACCGCTCGGCCACGCTACCACTTATGAGCGAAGTCGAAATTATGTGTTGCATTATGAAACGAATATAATCACGATATAAATCTATAGTGACTCTACGTGGGTAGAGTCATTAATTATATCGACTCAATTAAATAATTAAGACATTATTTGTTCATTATAAAGTTTAATAATAACCCTATTCTCATTCGAGGAGATACATTTTTAGAATCACATTTGCTCTACATTATTTTGTTCCTCTTTAGTTCATAAAATCGCCGCTAGAGGCGCTGCTTTAGAGTATATTTTAGATTCTTGCTGTTTATTGAGGTTGCCTGCGTAATTTCCGATACTGATTTTTCTTTTATAAGTTACTTACCTATATTGAAATTAATAAAACAGAAAAAATTACAACTCATTTTCTAGTTTTTTAACAGCGTTATGCCTGTACATAATGACATCTGAGTAGCAAACCAAAGGTAACTTAAAATTGGTACTTTGATCAAGATTATATTTTATTATAAGATGAAAATCAAATAAAAGTTAACACTACCAATATTTTTTTTTTACATTACATAATCAATATGTTAAACCAATGTCGTACAAGTATTATAAGTAGATGTGAAAGTTTGTTTGTTTGTTTACATGTTTATGTTACCTAGTTAACCGTTGTTTGTTCGGTCGATTAGTTAAATCAGTTTTTTGTCACAACAAAATTCAAAATATAATTAAGTGCCACAAACATATCATTATCCGTCCCGGTGTCAGCGTCGCTGTAATCTTATTTTTGGGTTGTCAAATATTAGTCTATTAAAAAAATTACTTAAGTAAATCAAATCGCATTTTACCCAATGATAGTTTTAATAAAAAAAAATCGCCTGTTCAGAAGTTTTTAGCACAATACTACCTATAACTATCTCTTTTGTATGATTTAATAATTTAGCAATATAGGTACGTCACTGGCATGTCGAAGTCATACATTTTTCCCATTACCTTTAAAACCGCTTAATGCTGCTTAAGATGTTTTCATTTAAAAAATGCCCCCGTAAATCTCTATCCCTTAAGAACTTCAGGACAAAAAGCATCATAAGTAAGTATCTGTTTTTCCTGGTTTTATGAAACATCTGTAACAAACATCCTCTCATCCAGCCATTTACAATACTCGTAAGTATCAGTAGGATAGGTAGGATTTTGTATAATTGTGTGTCTCCACATCCTACTAATATTATAAAGCCGAATGTATGTGAGTGTGGATGTTTAGATGTTTGTTCCTCTTTCACGCAAAAACTACTGAATGGATTTTAATGAAATTTGGTACAGATGTTCCTCATACCTAGGAATAACACATAGGATATTTTTATCCCAAAATTCCTACGGGATAAGGTTCCACACGGGTAAAACCGCGGGGCACAGCCAGTTTGTTATATAATTTTAACTTAACAAATTTCTATTCTTAAGATCACTGTTCCGTAGAAAGTTGTAACGTTGTAAGTGTCAACTCGAGAACACATTATCTGCAATTGTATGTAATACATACGTGATCTATATACTTATTCCAATACTTTACTCTGATTTATATATCTGTTTACGAACGTGGAATTCATTTAAATTTGCGATTTCTTAACCAATAAAACGTTTATGAGTCTCTGTGAGATTTTAACGAATTTGTTTGCTTTTTGTTTAAACATTATTTTAGTATTGGATAGCCCATTTAACTAGGAAGGTATTTTAATATTTACTACTTATGTTTAAAAAAAAATGAATTAATCAACACATGTATGTTCTATGTTACATTCTGTATGTTCGATTCCCGTGCGGGGTGAATATTTGTGTGAACGACAAATGTTTGTCTCGGTCTGGGTGTGTGTGTGAATAAATGTGTGCGTAGTTTTCCGATACCCTAGATACAAGTTTCGAACTTAGTTAGGGGTCAGTTACTATATAATGAGATGATGTAGTGAATGATTATGTTATGTTATGTTTAATATCAAATCTGTAGGTGTTGTAGTTTTTCCGTAAAATGT
Organism: Timandra comae; assembly: GCA_958496195.1. Classification (NCBI taxonomy): domain Eukaryota; kingdom Metazoa; phylum Arthropoda; class Insecta; order Lepidoptera; family Geometridae; genus Timandra; species Timandra comae. Next base: position 3,981,459 of record OY292369.1, read on the forward strand.
AAGCACTACAAAACTGTATAAATTGTTTAATTACAAGGGCTCCGCTTCCCTCGCATAATAACGCAAATTTATTTCAAATATCAAAAAGGGTTACTTATGAAGGAAATTACACCAATACAGATAGGATATGCTACCGTAAACATAAAGTTTATTGTAAATAGTTTATAACTGAGTTACTATGTTGCTTACCTTTGCAATTTAGAAAAATAAAAGTGCTTATTTAGGCACAGTTATGAATTTGATGACGGCTATACTTTTTTTTATACATAGGTATTACCTAAGCCTCGCAGTTTTCATAAAGCCCTTAGAGAAATCATATATTAATACTTATACGTATATATACTTACTTAGCCCTTTTTATAACCGTCCTCAATACTGACTAAATACATGTCTAATATAAAAATATGTTTTTGTATGTATTGCATTGCAAACCAAATCACCTTGCCTTGTTAATTAAATACAGGTAAGTATATCGACAATGTCGTTTTAACCCAAAAAGTTTTTACTAACATAAAGGACTGGCAGAAAACATTTTGTACTTTTTTCGTTTAATTAAGTAAATTAGTAATACAATACTCCTTACAATTACTCTTTCCTTCATGTTGAACACGTACAATTTACTTAAAAAATACAATAAATCCGAAAGAATAGGGACTTGTATTAAAATATGAATACGGTGTCTTGACTAGTCCGGTATTTTCGACCTCTCCCTCACCGGCCCATTAGCTCAGTTGGTTAGAGCGTCGTGCTAATAACGCGAAGGTCGCGGGTTCGATCCCCTCATGGGCCACAACTACTTTTTGTTTATTTTTTAATTTGTTGATAAAGTAACTTAAATATTTGACTTTTATGTTACTTGCAATACAAAAAATATATAATAAAACATTTTAATGGTCTAAAATAATCTTTTCACATTTTACGTTTTTCCCTATTTTCTTCCACAGTTTTATACACCCCTATTTGGATTTCACGACACTTATTAATTTGAGGATATCTGTAGCAGTAACTGAATCCATTTATCCAAAAAAAAATATCAAAAATAGGGGTGTATAGTGTATATATATACATTTATCCCATAGGAAATTTAGAATGAAAAGTAGCCTTCCTATTATTGTTCACAATGAATTGCATAGGTACAACTTCCTTGTTATTTAAATATGTTGTCAATCTGTTGACACAGTTACGAGCGCGTATTTATAGTGTTAGTAAAATTTATTCTTAGCAAAACATCTAGGAAGTTCTACGAAAGCGAAAGCCATGCGCAATTTGTTTTTCAAATAATATTAAATTAAAACTCATTTTGCCAAACCATTATTGATCCCAATCTTCCATTTTTAATTTTCTAGAGGTGGTCTAAACATTAATAAAATTTTGAATTAAGAACAAAAATGCAATCAAATCACGAACAAGTAACTGGCCATTAATTTTGCTCTACAATCAGTTCAGTTCTAATTTTAAAACGTTGCCCATAAATAATGTTGAGTATTATTAATGCAGAGTAAGTACTCTATGATGATACATCCATGGTGATGAGTTGTACTGATTACATCTCTATTAACAAAAAATGGTTTTGTTGAAACATAAAGAAATTATTCCGATTAACAGTAGCGTTAACCGGTCATTATAGTACCTACAAATATATATAACAGCTTGAAAGTGATCGGCTCTACTTTATTATTATTTAAGCATTATGAGAGTTTAATCTTGGAAAGAGCTTCGGTCACACCGAAATAGAACATTCTAACCAATAAGAATGTGATAAAGTTTTGTGTGAGAAAATATGTTCTAATTCTTAGCATTTTAATCCTCGTAGGATTTATAAACTTAGAATACTGACTGTAACTTACTTAATTTGACAATATCAGTTTAGTATCAATCATCAATAAGTTAATGTTCTAAAAAATTGCTATAAGAATGACAGTACACACATACAAAAACATCATCTAAACAACACACTGTCAAATTATTCAGTTGCTAACGTGTTACATGACGGTGTAAATGATGTCAAGTGATACAAGTATTTTCCCACACTACAATAGGGTCACATAATCGTCAGCGCGAAAGAACACTTATCTAAGTGAAATGAGTCATGGAATGGATGCATGTTTGAATGGATAATGATTTTTAATTGTGGCAACTCTTTTTATCGAAACTTTTTACTAGACCTCGTGTAAATACTTCTTAGTAGTCCTAATCATGAAGTTATTTGGTGTTGTCCTAGTTTTCTTTCTTGAAAGATTGATAGGTCTTAATTATTATTTAGGTACTATAATTATTCTTAAACTGAAAAAATTCTTACTTATGTGTTTTTTGAGAAAGACTGTTCGATTCGGCTACTGTCCATAGACAGAATTTTCGTCACATGAGGTTCGGCAGAGATAACGATGTTCTTTTGAAAAAATAATTGAAGAATTGGCGGGAAAATTTAAAATGGAAAGGGAAATTAAAAAAAGCTAATAGCTTTTGACGGAAAAACATTCGACTTCCGACATTTTCCAAATAAGTGTAAAGAATTATTTTATAAAAAGCATAAAAGTGTTTGTGGCCCATGAGGGGATCGAACCCGCGACCTTCGCGTTATTAGCACGACGCTCTAACCAACTGAGCTAATGGGCCGATGTTTCAGGTCATGAAAATTGTTACCGGTAGCACTAAAGAGTTTATCTTCTTACAAAAATAAACATTTAAGTCTGTTTATCTTTGAATTTATTGGTTTATGTTTATTATTGAGTAAAAATTGATATTGCAGCAATAAAATTTGATGATAAATAATACAATTTATAAGTTACAAGATATAATTATAATTTAACTGATATTATTTCTTCTTTTATATTACTTTCAGATTCCGAGGCTAACATCTTCTCAATTAAAAATCACTATCATTACTGTAAAATATGTACAAAACAAAGTCACTGTTGCTGTCTGTCTGTCCCTATACATATACGCATAAATCTTAAAAACTACGCAATGGATTTTAAAGCGGTTTGTAATAGATAGAGTGATTCAAGAGGAACTTTTTAGCATAATTTTAAACCTGCATTTTAACGGGAGCGGGAACTACGCGGGTATAACCGCAGGACGCCACTATTAGCATATATAAGTATTTATCATCTTTATATGGAGATAGGAATAAAAAAAAAACTATAAAGATAAAAAAACAACAATATATTAACAAAATAATTTTATTTATAAAATATACTTTATACTTATACAAAACGTTGTATAAAAATAACAAAAACTATCGGTATACTATGTATATCGTACTTTTAGAACAAGACTAACAAACTAGTACATAATAGACACAAAAAAAGATAATTATTATTTACTTATAGACAAAAACAATAAATAATTGAGCCTCCTATTTATACCAAGCACCGTAAAAGAATAATTATTATAAAAAAAAGTTTATAAAAAGGTTTAATTGCACAACCGGCCGGTTATAACATGTTGTAATGTTGTTTTATTTACATTATACTAAACTAAATTATATAATTAACTAAATTAAGTATATTCAATATTCTTAATTATTTTTGCCTTGTCCACCAATGACGTAATTTGACAAGACTGCAAAAACTTATACAAAGAATAACAAAGTATTATGATTATTTGAATAAAGAATCAAAATTCTCAAATTCAATGTCATTTGATTCAAATTAAAATAAGAACATAATTTATACAATACGAGTAAGGGCCTATTTCACGATCTTCAAGTAAAGTTACTCACCAAGTAAAGTGAGTGTTGTCTCTTTCTTACTTTATATCAAGTGACAAAGACAAAACTTGTGAGTAATTACTCGAAACTTTACTTGAAGGTCGTGAAATAGGCCCTAAGTAATATAAAATTAAGTATAACAATATAAATAGTCTCATCATAGATTACATATCTTAACTATATTGGTATAAAGTAGCGCATTAAAATATAATTGGCACACATCCCAAAGGTGGGTTGTTATTCACAATTTTAACAATTCAATTGAGTATTTATAGACTTTAATTATCTATAATAGCACCTATATTAGTACAAAGTATATAAATTTATATTAAAATTATATTTAAACTATCGAAACTTAAATATGGCAAGACTCATAGCTACCTTCATCTTTTAAGTACTACACCCTCTATAAGAAAGAAAATCCAAGCTCTAAAACTCCTTTAAAAAGTCTATTATTAATTGAGGTATATTAACTTAAACAAAATGGTCGATCACTTAAAGTTACACCTGCCTTTGTCGTCAAAACTATCGTATTATTACTATGCGATTAATTAGTAATTGAGCATTTGTGAATGGATATATCTATAGAACTTAATATTAAACTATGTTATTGAGGTAAATCAAAATATTAACACTCAATTGTGTTTCGGTAGCGTGGGTCGTTCATTTTTTTCATCGAAGCAGCAGAAGATTTTCCTGTCATTATAGAAATAACGCTTCTATGTTCGGAGTCACTGTCGCCGCTCAAAATAATGTTAGTTTCTCCAATAAAACCAGAGTCCATCTGTTCATGTCCCTGCATTATGTGGTTCCTAAAGTTACTGAACTCGAAATCAGAGAACATTTCTTTCGTTTCGTCGAAGTTACCGAAAAATACGGAGTCGGTTTCAACGCTCTCTCCACCGGACTCACTGCGGCCGTCGCAAATAGATTCCATGTCATCAGTATCCGATTCAATCACTATCGGTGGCTTGTTCACTGTTCTCGTGATGTGAACGTGATGCATCTCCGGCATCACATTCTTTGGTTTCAATTGCAAATAATATTTGGCTCTACGTTTGGACTCGTTCGAGTCAGTACTCATGTACCCTGAGTCTTCAGTTCTGTACAGTTTCCTTATATCGGTTCTACGTGATCTAGTTCTCGCTGATCGGCGTCCAGATTTCCTTGCATTCAAGTTTTCAGCTCTTGTGTATAATGCAGACCTGTCTCTTTCTTCAAACATCCTGCGCCTTTCACCTTGAGGGCTGTCTCGTGATATCGCACTGAATTTAGAAATAATCTCAGAGTTACGACGTGCTTTAGGAGCCACTGGTGGTTTAAGTTCCTTTTGGCCTTCAACATGCCTTATCAAATCAGGAGTCTTCAAAGACCTAACGAAGTCAGCCAAATCCTGATCAACATATTGTAAGCTTCCACGCCTCTTGTACATAAGCTTTTCTTCTTCTAGTGCCTTTGCCTTCAATTCATAAATCTGTCTCAAATTGCCAATTCTATTCTTAGCGTTGAAGTCTGATGGTTTCTTGTCAGGCATTTCTCCTTCGGATGATGTTGACTTGTATTTGAAGCTTCCAGCAGATTTTAGAAGTATTTTTTCTACTCGTTTCTTAACATCATGTTTGGGTTTCCTGTCTAGTGTATCAGGATCGAAGTCCTCGAATAATTTGCGTCTTGTTTCTACAGGAGAGCCACGAACTTGTATTGTCAACGGTCCAGGTGGGGAAAGATTATCGTACAACGGTTCTGGAGTACTAATAACTACTTCACTAACTTGCTGACTATGGTTTTCTAATTGTGAGAATCTAGGTTTCGGTACTGGCGATTCATCTACCTTCCTCTTCATGTCTAACCAGCTGCTAGACAATCGTTCTTTATGTAATGTTTTTATGTCACCACTATTGATATCATTTCTATGTGTTAGCTCTGGAGCACATGCAACAGAGAATCTTCTACGTCTCATCAATGTGCGCTCAAGGCTATCAAAGTCCATAGTGCTATCTCGAGGAGTGTACACGTCTTTCTTCCGTGGGTTCGTAAGTAAATTGTCGTCGCTGAAATATTGGGAATCTGCAGCAACAACGGGTATAACAATTTTCGGTGCAGCTATAACCATTGGAGTGATTGTTTCAAGTTTCATTGGTTCAAGCTCTATCGGTTCAACCTTCTTGCAATCGTTAAGTTCTTTAATGACTGCTTCCATCTTGACCTTGACTTCCGAAGGTATCGGTTCTTCTTCCGATTTATCACTATCAGGTAACGATGGTGTTTTCAGTGGTGGAGGAGGAGGCGGTGGCAATTTCTTCCTAATACGCCTAGAAGCGTGACTAGATGGACTTTTATTTTCTTGACTTGGAACATTCTGTATAACAGTAATAACTGGCCTTGTCTTTTTCAAATCAAGAGTCTTAATAGGTTCAAGTTTGCTAATTTTATTGGACTTGGTTTCTGTATCTTTAGGCTTGCCTGTAATTTCTTTTGGTTTGAATGTGATTTCTTTTAGTTTTGAAGCAATCTCCAAAGTTTTCAATGCAAGTTCCTTTGGTTTTGGTGAGGTTTCTTGTGGCTTATTCTCAACTTCGGGTTCCTTTGGAATACTGGCTACGACCTTTAATGGTTTTGGTTCATCTTTCTTAACTCGTTCTGCTGACTTGGAACGGATTTGTTCTTTTGGTTTAGAATCGACTATTCTTGGTGTGCCTCCTACTTTAGCGACTGCCTTTATTGGTTTTGGTGCCGGAGTGGGAACTTCATCTAGCCATTTTCTGACTATTCTTTGCTTGTAATCGTCACTGACGCATGATTTACAAGAGTTAGATCTGGTCAAGGTGACTGTCTTTGGCGGTCGGACACTGTCGCAGCCAGGGCATCCACTACATTGTACTGCTTTGCGGCTGTTTTCTTGCTTCAAGCTTATGGCACTAAATCGTCTGCCGCGTCTTGCACAAGGGATATCCCAGCCCAAATCTACTGCGTGATAAAAATCTTCCTCTGGGATATCGGATAATAATGGGATAAATCGTTTTGCAGTCATTTTTTCTTTCGCAATGGACATGACTTCTCTGATTTTGACAAGAAATTCTACTGCTGCTGGAGGTGGGTTCTGTAACAAACAAATATTTAAATTAAGTAAATATGAAGACAATTTTGTAAAAACGTTATAGAAATATAATGAAAGAGGTTATAACTACCTTTAAATGTTCAGTTTCGAAAAATAGAGGATTGAAGTACAGTTTCTTTCTTATCAAAGGTTCTCCATCAGAAGAGGGTAGCTGTCTGTAAGAAGATATATGGTTTTCAACAGTACAGTCCACAATCGAGAGATCTGAGTGTGGAGCTCTCTCGAAGATATCGGGTGAAGTCGATCTTCTATGTAAACGTTCGTGCATGAAATTCGATCCAGACGATTGTCTGATTGATGGCCTTGAAGGTTTTTTCTTTCTAGAATGTACCATTGCGGATATAACGGTGGAATTCATCTTCTGAAACTAAATGGAGATGATGATTAATTTGTTTTTGGGAAATCGAAAGATCATGTTATAATTAATTTTTATAATGTTTAATAAGTTGTAACGATGTTGTTGAAGTGTCTAAATAAAATAAGTTGACGAACACGCTCTTCAAAATATTTACTTTTTCTATTTATAAACTCAGTATTTCATTCATAGTTACCTTAAGATTAGCTTGGTGGTTTGGATTGGTAGTAGGACCATCAAGAATGTTGTCATTCCTTTCCGAATCCGACAGTCCAGTGTCGTGCATAAAGTCAGTCCCCATTCCTCCCAATTTGAGGAGAGGATTTGTTTTCATTGTCTGCAAAAAAGTCATTTTTAACTAGTTTTCTAAGTATAATAGCTTTATCTCTTTGAATTGTATTTAATTTGTATTAACAAGCTTGCTAATAAAATCGCTAAAATTGATAATCATATTCATCATCATCATCTCCTGGCCCTTACCCCTTTACTTGGGTTCAGCACAATATGAAACTTTTTATCTTATTCATATCTCATTAAGAATTTACCAAAAAGTTTCTACCAAATCTATAATAAATGCAAAATCTTACCACGTTACTCATATCAAGTCTTGGTTCAAGTGAGGATCCATTATCTGATCCATTATTACCCTCAGGATCTTTCTGCTTTCTCTTCTGCCTTTGCTTGTAATGTATATAGAATATAATACCAGCTGCGTACACGAATACAAGTAGAAGTACGCATACTCCAATAGCCAGTGACTCTAGAACGCTTAGTCCTTGATTTTGACCTGGTTCTATTGGACTGACTATCTCTCCAGCGTGGAATGGAATTGAGCGAACATCTGAAAGAGAATTGAGAAGTTAAGTGAAAAAAAGAAGATAAGTTTATTGTTAAACATTTAACTATCAAAGAAAACAGTTTGAGAGGAAGCGTAATGTAACAAGCGACTCTACAAAAATATGTATACTGAAACTTAGGGAAGGTTCATATCTGACGGAACATGCGTCGCGTATTATCAGTCGCGTAACGCCAGAACAGACAAATGTATAGAAAAACACTTGACCGTTCACAGTCACACTCAACTGATTATACGTTAGTGCGTTGCATGTTCCGTCAGATATTAATCTTCCCTAAATTGATTTAATATTTGAAGTTTTCTCCACATCTATCTGCAAAATCTACTTTCGACGGCTATTGAACAGATTTAAATGCGGTACCAAACTGAGAATAGACTAACTGGATAAGGTTTGGTCTAAAAAAAAACTGAACCTGATGATCTTGCTACTCTATACTACTCTTTTATCCGTTATCACCGTTTTCTTCACATAAATACAACCTCCAATCCTTACCAAGTACAGTATTATGCGACGCGCCAGCCACCCTGAAGGCGGCGCATGAAGCCGCGAGGTGTTTGTCAGTGGCTCCGGAACATAGCACATGGACTGCCACCAGCCGACCCTCCAGGCGAGTGTGGAGGGTTGTGGAGCCTCGCCACTGGGAAAAAGAATAAAATTTATTTTTTGAAATTCGTGTTAGAAGTATTTGCTTAGAGAGGCATAGATTGCTATGTTTCTTATTGAAAGAATTTGAAATGCTATCCTTTTTATTGCTATTCGTATTTTAAATCTTCTTTTGGAAACTTACTGACATTCTCAAGGGCTTCTATGAACTTAATATATATAGACCTATGTACCATAAATTATGTCTAAATTTGTGTTGTTAAACAATAACAAATAGGGAAGAAGGATAATTTTATTGTTCATGTGTTTAGATTTTGGGTTCATTAACATTTCTTTCACCGTTTACTTCTCATTACGTTAAACAAATTAAGTATCAAGTATATACCAATTCGACTCATCTGTTTGATTCACACAAACACTAAACTTTATGTATGAACAACGGTTATTTTAACAAAATCTTAGACTTTGTACAAGATTAACTGTTCGATTTTTAAAGCGGCTTAAGACAATAATTTCAGTTTTAAATGAAAAATATCAATAAGCCTCGCGCATTTACATTTTGGTCCTTTAAGAAGATTATATCGACGGTTATCAGAGTCATAATTTGTTGTTGCAATTTGTCAGAAGATGCGAACCAAGCGATAATTTTGAACTTATTACGGTTTTAAATAATCAAACGCGGTTGCGGGTTCAAGAAGATACGAGGCCACGGAATAAATAAAAACGCACACAAATATTTCTCTTGACCAAGAATCGAATCCGTAAACTCTGACATAGCAGGTCTTACCAACTACACCACTCGGTCGACATACAAATGTTTGTCTGAACTGGGAATCGAACCGATACTCCTTAAAGTAGTACTTTGATCGTCAAAGTATGTTTGATAGTGTATTTTTGGTTGCAAAACTGGTTGAATTCGAACACTTTTATCAGCGTTAAAGATCTAAAAGTCTGGTTTTTGGACAGATCGTACAAATTGCTCTTCATTTTATTTTATTTTTATTTTATAAATTTCTTTCGCCGCCTTTGTGTTTATCTCTGAAGTCATCGAATGTTTCAAAAGTTTAACACTTTAGCACAAGACGAAATGCTGACATCTGCCATTGATGGATCGAGTTGACCGCACATATTTTAAATCGAATGTAGCCATGAATAATTGGAATTGCAACTGATATTATCGTTATGAGTTTTTGGTTTTTAGTATTTTTTTATTATTATATATGTTTATTGGTTTAAAATGCTTAGGTGACATCCCGGCAGTAAAATAGAATTGAGACTTTTACAAATGAGTTCTGGCTTTTCTTCAATCATAAGTTGAAGAGAAAAGCCTTATTTGAGTTAACAGACATGCTTGACCCTCTGATAACGCATTAAAAAAATATTGAAAAAGACACCATATTATGCTATATTATAAACTTCGGTCGCGTCAATAATAAAGATAATAAAAATAATAAATAAAATATAATTTATTTTCTCTCACAATTTACATATTTAACAAAATTCGACTTATAACTAGCTACTAGTGTAATTGTAAATTGTGAGAAACTGGTGTCCGTGGTGGGTTATGAACCTGTAATACAGATCACCAGGTCCAAAGATCAAATTCTAAATAGTATTTTATTTTATTTAAAACTACTAAGCTACAACCTAAAAAGAAACTTGCGGTTGAACTCACGAGAAATCTTCTACATAGTAAAATAATATAATTCATTTCCTAGTATAACTACAGACTAGTCCGTAGACTGATTGTATCTCCGGTACCATTCTGAGATGATATGCATTATTGTAGCACTTGTATGTAACCAGATTTTCAGGAAATGTTACATTTTATTGAACAAGGTTATAACTATAACATATACTTACATACTTTACTATAAATAAATACATAATGTGTAGTAATATGCAACGGTCGGCAACTTAATATTTTCATCGTTATAATAGGAATATTTTAAATTATTATTATTCCTAATGCTACTTATTAAGTAAAATCAAAACACAGTATCCTTATAAGTATTTATTCGAAGGTATCCAATAAGAAAAAATGCAGGTTAAACCAGTATATGTGTGTGAATGAGTGTGTGCGTAGTTTCTGATACCCTAGATACAAGCTTCGAGCTTAGTTAGGGGTCAGTTACTATAATGAGATGATGTAGTGAATGATTATGTTATGTTATGTTATAAGTAATATGTATATCATTTAATCAATTCCTTCTATCCTATCAACACGTCATATAATATTACCGGGAACAGAATCTGTTTACTTAAAAATAATTTACGTACATTCATCGTTATTGAATTGAAATTATAATTTAAAAATGTTAATTCCAAAAACATTAGTTTGTCCTTGGCGAGCGGTCAATGTTACTGGTTTCTTGATAAACAAATTTGATATCGACGCGTGCGCAAGCGCATGCATATCCACTACGCGATTTTGTATCGATACGTTGAAGATAACATTTGATAAACATTTTACTGGATATGTCACTATAGTAAAGTATTTTGGACATATTTTATTTAATTTGCCTAATGAGACATTATGCCGGAAACTATTTAAATAAAGGTAGTGAATGAGAGAGAAAAAGGTTTGATCTGTCCTCCTTAATTGCATACTAGTTTTAACTGACGATTACTATTTATTAGCATTCCTAGCATTCATAAACCACGACTGCCTTATCCAAAAAGTTCCTCAAATAGGATGTACTTAGTTCCCGAAAAAAACTCTTACAAACAAAATCTGCGTCTTTGAAATATTACTTACTAACTGTGCCCCGCGGTTTTACCCGCGTAGTTCCCGATCCCGTGAGAATGTGGGGATAAAATTTAATTACTCTTGAATTACTCTATCTATTACTAAAAACCGCATCAAAATCCGTTGCGAAGTTTTAAAGATCTAAGCATACAAAGGGAGGGACATAGGGACAGAGAAAGCGACTTTGTTTTATACTAAGTATGTAGTGATTAGACAGTAATAAATATAAGTATTATGAGTATTACTTTAAGTTAAATGTCTCTAATCATTAGTAACTTTAGTAAAAAAAGCCCTAATTCAAAATTATATTTGACCGCTTCCAGTAAACAAACACATTCTATAAATTGCACCATATAAAAAACATTGATACATATTTTTGATAAGAAATCTGCGCGTACGCAACTCAATTGCATAAGTTCTTATAATTTGATGAAATTTTATCATCGATTAGGGTAGAATTTCTTTAATACAAAACTGGTTAAAAATAATTGCTTGATTTTAATTATTGTTTTAATGATTCTTTCAATAATAAGGATAATAAGATGTTGAAGTCTTGGGTGGTAACTAATTTTAAATTTGGACCACCGCATCAGAAGTCAATGTTCTTTATATCTTCCTGTAGTTGTGATATAAAATTAAGCTGTATTATTTTTACAACAAATTTTATTATGTTTTTAATTTAATTAATAATTAATCGACCTACTTTTAATGTTTTATGATTACTTAAAAAATTGGTTTCCTTTTACAAGTATTTTAAGTAAGTACTAAAGTTTTACTATATTTTAAGCACTAAAAGAATTTACGCTTACTCAAAATTAATTATTAATTTACATAAATCCTCAATCCTTTAAGACTTTTTATCCATTTAGGATAAAAAGAAGACTTTTTATCCATTTAGGATAAAAAGTCTTAATTTTATTCCTTAAGTTAGTGCACCTAGGGCCTATTTCACGATATTCAAGTAAAGTTACGAGCTACTTACTAGTTTTTTCTTTGTCACTTGATATAAAGTAAGAAAGAGACAAAACTAACTTTACTTGGTGAGTAAGTTTACTTGAAGGTCGTGAAATATGCCCTAAGTATACTTATACGAAATTGTAAATAAGTAAAATATTACTGCATGTACAGTTTAACAACCATTGTTAGGAAGTCTGATAAAAAATAAATAAAATGTTTTATTGAGGGTTATCGAAAACTTTATCCCTTCTAAATTTCACATAAATCGGTCAAGTAGTTTAAATAAATTATATATTCATTATCATTTTAAGTAATTACCTGTAAATAAGTGCTTCCCTCATCCCGGTAGAGTCCAAACGGCACATCGTTATCAATAAAGTCACGTAATGTCACCCATCCCGATGTCGATAAGTACTGCGCACTCGTTACTGCGCATATCGCGTTCTCTGCCTCTGTAAATACAAAAATGTGCTTTATTGCTTAAACATTACGATTTATTTTAGAATAGAGATAAACTGGTTTAGTATAGCGTGAATGTGTACTTGAACATTTTCGACTCACTTACTAAATCCGATATGGTCTAGTGGCTAGGATACCTGGCTCTCACCCAGGAGGCTCGGGTTCGATTCCCGGTATCGGAAAAATCTTTTTGCATCGTTTTATTTTTTCTTTTTAAGGATAAAGCTTACCTGTAAAAATAATTTCTTTTGACGGATAAATAATTTGGCCAGTCAAGGGAAGGAAAACGAATGGAATTTGCTGTTTAGCGGCGCCACGGCCGAAACTTGCCATGAGACATTCTGAAATGAAGAGACAGTATTAAAGTATTAGTTGTTATACGTGCTTTTTTTTTGTTCTATTTTATAAACGTATTTTGAAAAATTAATAAAACAGAATTAGTCATACTCTTGCTAGAGCATACAAATTTAGTTATTGTCAAATTTTTGATTTTTGTCGTATAGCCTCATCGTAACATGTATCAAATCAAAATCTAACATTTATTTTAAGAAACCTTATCCACAAAGCATCCAATACTCACCATCAATATGGTTAACACAGACTCTCTGGTCTTCCCTGAAGGTGGGCGTGTCCCGGCGGCAGCGGCACACGCAGCCGTCTCCCAACGCCGCCAGCGCAGTCCCGTGGGACACCTCCATACATCGCGTGGGACCGCAGTCTGTACCTAGGAGCAAGAGATATCATCATAGTCAATTACATTTTCAATGAAAAATTCGTTGTCAACAAGGGGAAAGACAGAGGTAGGGTTACAAGTATGATTCCTGATTGATTATATGTATATTAACGTTACATAAGTTGTTTTATTTGTAACTCGTGCTTACAGTAAAAGTTTTTAGAATAAATCATAAGAATTTTGTCAATTGTCCCAAGAAGTAAGTCATGAATGCATCTACGTATAATCTTATCTAAATACTCACCCACAAGAGAAAATAGATCACCGGTAGCCAATCTTGTAACGTTTGCCAGCGACATCTCTGCGCCGCTCGAAGCGAAAGCGACGCTCACAAACATCAACAGAACTAATTTAAACGCCATCTTGCGGGCTACTCTCTAACTAAATTGAATGCAAACTTCAAGTTATTTCAGAAATAAATCGTAGATGGCGCTTTTGTTCGTTTTTTCATCGCGACTGAAGTCCATCATCCGTGGTTTCATTAATTGATGTTTTCTTTTTCTGTAAATAAAGAAAGAAAAATATTATATAAAATATACCATATATAGGTATTTATTTACATTCAAAACAAAATAAGAGACGAAATATAAGCAATATGCAAGGCGCACCTTGAGCAAAAATTAGTCATTGAATTAATTGAATTTTAAATATAAATATTATGGTATTCTAGAATACAAAATGAGAGTGAAAATATCATGGCCATTCGTATCCACTTTCGAAATCGTATTAGATGTTTATCGTTATGTATTCATGTCATCTCAGAAATTTGAACGAAACCTGTTGTTTCAACTAAAATTCACTTTTACTAACGTACCTAGTTACATACTAAACATTTGATTATTCTTCCTGCTGACTTTCAAATAGATATTTAATTGATTTAATTAATATAACTAGTTTGGCAAATGTAATTATTTTAGTAGCTCAAGTCTGAGACATTTTTGAGGTGCTTTCGAGAACGCCTGTTAATATTTTTTGCGCAATATACGTACAAATAAGTGCTTATACACTTATTTGTACGTACTTATTCGCACTTGTTTTCATATAATATTTGTAAGTAACTACTGAACGGGTTTGTATGTATATTTTAGGAACTAGGAAATAAGTACTTATATCATAATAAAAACAAGAACTGGTTAATAAGTGTTATAACTATCTTATACAAATAGTTATTAGAGAGAAGCGGAGTTTGGTAATTGAACATTTTGTAACAAATGTTTAATCCCAGAAACTTCTAAACCCACTTGATAACTTAATTTTGCATTAGAGAGCCTGTAGTGTGAGCCTATTACATGATTACAATGTTGCATAGTTTGATCAATTTAAACAGGAGGAATAAAGGTTCTACTACTGACAAAATCTATAAGTAGGTACAGGAATAAAAAAGGTAGATTTACTATATGTGAAAACTTTTAATTGGTCATCAGTACCTACTGCTTTTATATTATGATTTGTTACCTGTAAGTTTTCCAAATATAAATTTAAAAAAACGTGTGGCACTCGGGGACTGCCGCGGTAAAGCTATTGTATAGCAATTTTATCAACTAATTGTTTTTTTTAATTTGTATTGCAATCCTAACATTAGAAATTTTGATGTCGTACTTGGGACTTCATACAATAAAAACTTTGTCTACATTACTATAAAAACTTTTTGGAAAATTTACAAAAAAAAAGTTTTCGATAAAAAAATAATAAAAACGTGAGGTTTTTTTTCGTTACGGAATTTCTGGATTCGGTCCTCGCGCTCAAGGCCCTCGATAGAAGCTATGCAATAGCTTAATAAAGAAATAAAAATAAATTAAATGTTTTATTCTAGAAACGCTTTTAAAAAAGTACAAAAAGAAAATTGCAATAAGATAAGTTTTTGCACAGTTTCTCTAGATCTCCAGGTCTAGATACTTTGATAGCAAATAATATAATTTTCCTAGCTGTTATCGTATTCAATGTTGTATGAAATTATAGTCTAAATCAACTTAAACCATCTGTTATTTGATTTCTATTGTCGATCGATAGATAAGTGCTCTGTTATTACCTGTCGACCTGATTATTATAGACTAGCGGCGCCCCGCGGTTTCACCCCCGTAGTTCCCGTTCCCGTAGGAATATGGCGATAAAATTATGCTAAAAACCTCTACACTGAATCACTCTATCTATTAAAACAAACCGCATCAAAATCCGTTGCTTAGTTTTAAAGATCTAAGCATACATAGGGACATAAGGATATGGGGACAGAGAAAGCGACTTTGTTTTATACTATGGAGTGATATGTACTAGGATTAACATTGGTTTTGTAGTAAATTATTTAAAAATTGGGTTACAGACACGGTTTGGAACGGTTCCTGGGTTCATGTCTAAGTTAAAAAAAATTCTGTTTGCTCTATTGGTCAGCAACTCTACAGCTCGGTACGAGGTCCTTCCCTAGGTTCAATACCCAGCAGAGGTAAATATTTTGAGTAGGTACTTATTATTTGACTGCCAGCAGCGCTTTGCGGTTTCACCACTTCTATGAACTAGAACTTCCAGTAGTTTTCATACTATCGACATCACTATAAAATGATTTCTGTAATTATTTAATGACATCGCGATTCCAAGAATTATCGCAACATAATTAAACCCGTATGTCATTTATTATGTATCAGACTGTACAAATTACATCAAAATCGGTTTTGTAATTAAGTAGCAAAAGGTCACATGAAGACAGATTTAGTTGCCATCTTTATTTATTGGATTGGTACACTTCGACATAGTTTAAGCGATCCAATTTTTTTAGTTATATAACTTTAATTTATGGAAAAAATGCGTTGGTACAATAAAAAGGTAGTATACCTATATACTTATAAGTTCTTACATTTTTTTCTTTTGACTTTAGAAATGCTTTCGAAGTTTAAGTCCTTCTAAGAAAAAAATAAATAGGGCACTCACGTTTTCAAAAAAAGTTCATAATTTAATTCCCAATCATCATTATAAGAAGTTTCAATTTACACATATATATTAGCACATAAGTACATATGTACATATTACAGGTTCTAGATAACCGTATTAATTAAGTACTTACAAAAAATGTTCAAAACAAAAAGAGACATTAAGTATCAATACTTATCATTAAACTAAAAAACTTCCAAATTATACATCCAACCAATCAATCATTTGAAATTCTATTAAATTAACACCAATCATATCCATAGAGCATCGTTAATTTATAAAAAAAAAAAGTATCAGAGGCACGCCTTTAAGATCAAAAAGGTCATATCACGATGTTATTAGTTAATTTAAAAATTTCTTTTTTAGTTAAACTTATCCGTATTCATATTACTCGCGGTCAAAGGCCGAAAAATCTATTAAATCACACGTGAAATCGATGTTAATATCGTTTAATTTATAGTTAATTTAGGCTTTTACGCAATTCACATAAATCATAGCCTTTATGAAATTTTCTTTTAATTTTAATTATTACTTTTTTCGTGTAGTTTCACTTTCAATATTGTTATTTTGAAGTATGTTACTTTACTTAGGTACTTTATGATACAAAGTTAATATTTATCTACTAGTGGTAGGTATATTTTTGGGTAACTTTCTGATTAATTTACTGGTCACTAATATTTTAAAAAGTACTTAATTAAATAATATTATTAACATCATTATTAGCTCATACTATAATGTCTCCGTCGAGGTTTTTTGAGTCTGCCCTGTATAGCGCACCATTGATGAGGCCTTAGTTAGATCAACCACGGTAGCCAAGTACCTATTAATCTGAATTCCTATCCTAGAATCAAACTATAACCATACCAAATCTAATTCTTATTAAATTCTACCGCTAGAAACCTAACAAAAAGACATTACTTTCGCATTTCTTTTATTAGATTTCGATTCCCGTTCGAACATAAATTCGTTGGCGATGAATCGTCATATTTAACATGTCTTCGAGCCAACATGTTGACCCGATCGTACTGTACAATCATGACACGATAGGGTCTCGTTCTACTGACACTACTATTAAAACATTGTCATACAAATTGCGTATGCGATTCTGGTACAATATGATATGTATGTGAAAGTATTAAAGAGTACAGTTGGTAGATATTCAAATTGTTAATTCATTTGGATGGTTTCTAATTGTGATATTGTTGTATTTGTATTATTATTGATTTGATGGGTTTTGTGTCCGTTTCATTATGTAAATATAAAGCTTATATTATAAAGCATAAGTGTTCGTTTGTTTAGTTTAATGCGCTTATCTCAGAAGTACTTACTGATTAGTTTTTTTTTTGTATAGGTATCGATAATGGCTTAAAATAATCACCAAGTAAAAAACTAGCCAAAACTTATTTAAATAAACACGGTTTTGGACTAAAATACATAGGATTAATTGAGCAGTAGACCGATATAATCAAAAGCTATTCACTTTTATGCGATATATATATACGTACGATTTTAACTTGCATAATTTTAATTGTAAAGTTATTTTTAAATTGATGTTTTTGTTATTTTACATCCTTACTAATTGTTATAAATCGAAAGTGAGCTTAATTGTTTGTTACGCCTTTCAACATCACGATAATTTTATCCCCAAATTCTCACGATGCAAATAAATAAATGATGCCTATAAATATTAAGACTTTTTATCAGCTTTTGATTTTTATTTAGGAGAAAATCTTTTATAACACAAAGAATAGTGCTACGAAAATAAGCCAATCTAAAATTTCTGATATTAATATCTTTGATTTACACGAACACAACACATTGAAATAAAACACTTAAACGGATTTGTTTGAAAGTGTAAAACAAAATACAACCACGACAAAAATCCGTTTAAGTGTTTTAAAATTTCTGATTTTCAGCAGCTGTATGACCTGGTAGGACGTGGTAGCTCATTTGAATTAGACCTGCGCCTGCGGTACGGTTTTGCACGGTTCTGGGTTCGTGTTCCAGCTGAGGACAGCGAAAACTCTAAGTATAATGTTTTAAAAATATTATGCATTAATATTGTTATTTATTCATGTAATTTGATATGGAATAATAAAATATATTAAACCTATTTTTTTATGATAAACATGGAAAGTTCTATGTTACTTTAATTTTAGTAAATAAATAATACTTAACTTGACTATCAATAACAAGTCAACATATTTTTTTACTTGATAGGTTTTATTTTTAAAGAAATATTTTTTCCTAACTTGCGGGTTCGATTCCCGTGAGGGAGAATATTTGTGTGAACCACAAATGTTTATCTCGGTCTGGGTGTGTGTGTGACATTCAATCACACACACACCCAGACTGAGATGCTTAGTTTCTGATATAAGTTTCGAGCTTAGTTAGAGGTCAGTTACTGTAATGAGATGATGTAGCGAATGATTATGTTATGTTAATTTGTTAGAAAGATGTTATTGCAAAAATGATTCTCACATAGCATTAAATTAGTCAAATATGAAATCGTTTGCAAAATGTATGCGTCTTATAAATCTTATAATATGCAATATTAATTACCCTATTAAGAAACTTGTAACGATTGCTCAAATGAAGTGACATAGATTTGATACAGATATTAATATAATTTATAGTTTTAAGATGATTCTTAATTTATTTACTTGTTCATCTACCTAAAGTTACGTAATATTATAAAACATATATGAAATTATAAAATATTCTTTCACTAAGTATGTGCAACTATTTTCAAACATTGGGACCAAGTGGGAAAGAAATAAAATTGTACTTGAGACCTATAATTGGCTCTCTGTCACTATACTCAACTAATACTTATACTTTTAAGAAAAGCTGTTGGATCTCCTATATAAATAAATAAAAGTCATTTTTCAGTTCAGATAAGAGGACTTTTTGAGATATCAGACAGTTAAGAGCATTTTAAAAAACACTTCAGTGCTCTAGAAGCATGTCCATTATGCACCTGCCTGCTAACTCTGAGATCTCAGCTTCCATTCCTAGCTCGAACGATACATATTTGCTTTTACAGACATGGCTTTGGTTTCAGATGACCAACACCCAATTACTCTGCAGTGTTCACAATTTATTTAGGTTAACTATGTTAAAGTATTACATTACACTTATTATATTTGCAAATGTCACGGTACTATTATTTAATAGATAATATTGATTGATATTAATAGTATTATTAAAACCAAATAACCGGCTTTCGCTTTTCATCACGTGTTGAACTTAGATATACAAGTTAATGATGGATTAGAGCTCATCTTCTTACGTAACAGGGACGTATTAAGTGAAATATGTGTGGAAATTTGGATTTTTAACCTAATAATATGTTTAAGAGTAGTATGATTCACATTTTTAGTAATTTATTTGTATTATTTATTATTTCGTCAGCGCTGAAGGTAATAATTCATATTTAGTTACCTTTAATAAATTATAAAAATTCTTCTTTACGAATCTCTCTAGATTGTATCAAAGGAGCGGTTACCACTAAGCCATTAACGCTCGCAAAGTATCTATAATTCCAACAAAAAATATGAATAATAATTATAGACATTTATTTATAAATCCTTATATCTATCATCACAGGGTTGCCCTAATGCGATAGAATATAGTAAATTATAAAATAGAGCTAGTAAGAACAATACAAAATATACACAATAAAAATAACAATTAAAAAGAACACTCATATCAAAAAAAGACAGACATAAATCTAAACTATTAGTAAGATGACAAAAATCCAGTAGCAGGTCCTTTATAAACACAAATAAAGTAACCCAGCCCTCTACCCTCCATCCTAAGTCCATCCCTGGCATATCATTTGGCTAATAACATCGGTTGCACGTTTGTATTAACAACTTATCTCACTCGGTTACCCATTCCTCTCACTATGACCCGTAAATCACCTCAGTACCGTCAGAAAAACCACTACCAATTATATTAAATTATTAATATCTTTCTTAAAAATAGGAGTTCGAAAACGTTTCGTAACCTTTGAAAGTTTGACCTAAAGATTATTAAAATGGTTTATTTATAGTTCAAATAACGTTATTTATGTTTTTAAATTGTTTTATTGTTTGTAATTAATTGCAGTATTGTTTTTTATGGGTTTTTGGTAACTGGGTTGAAAGTTAAAATGTAATCGAAAGAGATCAATTCCCTGAATTGGATGGTAAAAACAGTGTTTTTTTTGTTCTTATAGTCTTTCCCTGATTTTTCAATGTATGATGCAGTTTTTGTTTATATCGAAAGGTTGAAGACTTCAATGCTTTTAAGCTTTCAGATATGGTATAAACATTTTGGTGTACAAAGACCTCTTATATATTTTTTGAGCAATAAACTATTCTTATAACAATCTCTATTATTTTTTTTATTAAAATCTTCACCCTGCATTAGATAACAATACTTTCCTAAAAGCTTGAATAAAAACCATCCGCTTTCGTAATAATATCATCAGCTTCTTTTTAGTTGACAAAAAAAATACACATTTTAAAGGTCACAAACTGCCTCTTAACGGGTTACTAAACTAAAGTTTAATGTCTTCACTTATCAACAAATAGTTTGCCTTATAGAGGTTCACATTAACTACCGTTAACCATATTCGTTTAACCTTTTAAATGGTTATCCACTGAAGATGGCCATTGACGAGTCAGTTGAACTGATCAGTCCATAGATAAAACTGTTGCGTCACTCCAAAAATAGGCCAACTATGTTTCCCCACTGACTGACATCACGCACGGCTCTTAGAACTTATTATAATTCAAATGTAGTTCTTTTTTCCGTGGACGCGCGCGACATTCGTCGGCAAATGCGCCGCGTTGATTTCCGTGGCGCATCGTCCGTTAAAACTCTGGAATCGCTCCGCTGATTGACGACCATTTTTGGATGGGCGCCAGTTCAATTCATCAGTTAAACTGACTCGCCAATAGCCACGTTTAAACTGCTAAAATGACGTAGGCAAATCATCATCGGATAATTGCTAAAATTGCGAAGCGCACCTCATCTAGAGAGAAACTTTGTATAATATCTCATTTAACTTGTAGTTAGAAACTTAGTTTATCTAGACTGTTTAGTGTTTAGACTATCACGTCGTTTAGTTTGCCTTGGAAACCTACACTAAATAAGACATTGTAATTTTTTTTGGTTGTTGTGGTTTGAATGTTTTAATGGGTATTAATGTAATGAAGGAAATCTAATTAAACTATTTTCCTTGAATTGATTATGTGGACTATTACCGACTTTGCTATTTTTAGTCCACTTTTCACTCTATAACTAATAAACACATAGTAGTATACCGGCAGTTTAAATGCCGTTTTATATCCTCTACTTCTGGTAGGAAATGGGAAACTTTGTTAGAGTTTGAGATTACTAACACATGCTATTGTGAAATTTGAATATTGAATATTTGTGTGATCCACAAATGTTTGTCACGGTCTGGGTGTGTGTTTGAATGAGTGTGTGCGTAGTTTCTGATACCCTAGATACAAGTTTCGAACTTAGTTAGGAGTCAGTTCCCATAATGAGATGATGTAGTGAATGATTATGTTATGTTTTTATATCATCAGTGAGAAACAGGCCTATGTAACTTGACAGTGGAAATTTTCAAAAATTCACAACAGATAACGAGTCCTTTATGTAGCCTATACACATTGGCCGAGCTGAGGCCAACGCGAGCGGAGGCAAATAACAAGGCAAGTGGTACTGCCTATACACGAGCCGAGTGATGGCAAAACAATCCAAATATACTGTCCAATGTCCATACGTTGGTATTGGCGTTCGCTCGGCCAACGTGTATAGGGCTGCATTAAAAGGCTGTTGCAACATAATCTTTCGTTTATCTATGATTGTTATTTCAAAGTATTGAATGATATAAGTTTGTTGTTAAACAATTACGTTATAACTACCGCTTGTCTTCGGTAACGTTACAGCTATTGATTCAATAATGGTTCGTGTTTTTCAAATATTATTGTCGAATGAACAACAAGTGATACTTTGATATCATTTTGAGTTACTTTTGTGACTACATTATGCTAGGCCGTGTTTAAACTGTGATACTCTTAATCACAAGGTTGCTCTAAAAATAACATCTTAGAGATTTTTTCAAGATTTTGGAATCAGACGTTCTTATCTTAAAAACACTGTACGGATATTTTAAAACAGTTAAGTCCCCTTTAATACAAAAAAAAACTAAATTGAAATAGGTTCATCCGTTTGGGAGGTATGATGCCACAGATAGACAGATACACACACACACACACACACACACAGACACGTCAAACTTAAAACACCCCTCTTTTTGCGTCGGGGGTTAAAAAAAGTTTAACACATATTCATCCGCTAAGAGAACAACCAAAAAACACGAGTAAAACCGTGGGACACAACTAGAACGTATATAGCTAAAATACATATGTACGATTACGTCACAACGCTTACCTAACTGTGGTATACTATAGTTCAATATTACATAGCGCATGCAATAAATCACATAGGTCACGAAATCATTAGACGACCATGTTATAATTAAAATATGATCGTAAAAATCGGATATTCAAACTTTCTTTTTTATTTATTATTTATCTCGAAAAATCTAAATTACACGAACCATCACGAAAGTGAATCTTATTTTATTTAAAAGTAGGTTCAAATTACTATGTGTCAATTTTGATATATTTATTAAGGAAATCATTAATTGTATGCCAAATTAATGTCGTGTAGAATTAAATATGAAGTGTTATTTTTGAATTTGTTTATATTTATTTCGTTTTGAAGATAACACCTTAAGACGGCCTGTGGGTTCGATTCCCATTTTAAGTGTAATTTTTACAAGCTTTTATTTTGTTTCACCTGTCCCGTTGTCTGTAATCAAATCCTGCTAGCTATTTTTCGACCACTTCTAGCTATCCGATTGAGCTGCAAATTGGCATACTTTACTTATGTAAGTTCCATGTCAATGCAATGAGAGCTTGTTTTTAAAAAGGTTTTTTTTAATTAAGCCTTGTTTAACTTTAAACCCAGGTATAATCACCAGCTCTGTAGTAATAATAGCTTAAAATCTTCGACGATAATGACTCTATGAGAACTAGAATACCTATTATAAATCAAGATTTAGAACTAGTATTCGATCAACATGTTTATTACTTTTAATAATTGAAATGTTATACCTAGGTGTTATATTTGTGAGCTATAAACCATCAATCAAGATCTAAATATTCAATAAATACTTTCAACATGATTTGGGATAATAATTATAATTATTATTTTTATTAACACGTTGCTGTATATAGATTGATCAAAGTATGATTTGATATTAGATCCTACTAATATTATAAAGGCGAAAGTTTGTATGTATGGATGTTTGTTACTCTTTCACGCAAAAACTACTGAATGGATTTTAATGAAACTTTACAATAATCTTGCTTATACATCAGAATAACACATAGGATACTTTTTATCCCAAAATTCCCACGGGAACGGGAACTACGCGGGTGAAGCCGCGGGGCGCTGCTAGTTTATTTATAAGTGTGTGATTGTAGCGACTTGTTAAGAACCTATTAGATAGATTTTTTTACGGTTTTCATATATAACTTAGATATATTTTTTCTTTACGGTCAGATACTTGACTTTGAATCTATGCATTTTTTAAACACGAATGGATGCTATTTTATCTAGATTGAAATATGTGTTGATATAAGTAAAAAAACTGTATTATTTTTAGCACAAACAACATATACTACGGGGTGTAGCCAGTTTTATACCTTTAAACTTTGTAAATAGTTGGTATAATAACATAATCTCGAATTTAGAACCACTTACAAACACTATGAACTTCTTTAATTCTTCTAATTTTATTACCCCAGACCATGTTATTAGACTTTAGTCAATAAAAGTGATTAATTCTGACCAATTAGATGAAAACATTTTATCGCTAAATTTATGTGTTATTTTGTTTGTAAGTCTTTAGTTCACAGATATAATGACTATTATTTTTTGTGCATTTTGTTTTCAATATTATAAAGAAAGTTTATTGAATAAATACTTTAATTATCAAAATTCAGTTTTAAAATTTTGTATAAGTAATTAAATACACACAGCTTTGTTACTTTTTATTTATTAAACTTCTTCTTAGATCACTCTATCTATTGCTACTGCTTCAGCAGTTAACTGCACATCAGATTTTGATGCAGTAGCAATAAGGATACGTTTAAACGTATCCCGTTCAACTAAGATTAATAAACTGTGTCTGGAGTGGTTTCACATAAAAAAAAACTCAAATATAATCCCGGACAAAGCTTAAATACACAATTCAGAAAAAAACAACCTTTGAAATTAGCGGTATTCTGTCCCTCATTGTGGTATACAACTATACAATCAGGTTCTCTGATGGCGCCTGATGACAGTAACAAGGCCACACAGATTGCACCATAGTTAGTATCGCAGTGACATTGTCTCAGTCTTAGTTATGGTTGCCAGGTCGCTAAATCTAAAAGCTGGACAAACCAGCCTGTTTGGCCGGACATTTGGGTAACTAATGAGAAGTAGCCGAAGTAAGAAGTAGCCCATTTATGAGTCGGTTGCCTTAATGAAAATTAGCCCTAATGCGCCTAACTAAACTAAAAGGCCGTACCTTGTGTTGTGTCTCATTATTTTTCAAGATTTGTTGTTTTACACCAAACATCTTGTTAAATTCTAATGAAATTAATATAAATAAACTCGACTGCGTACTGCGGGGTGTGACAGTCGATTCTTTTTGCAGAAGATTCCTAAAAAGTTTTGCAAAAAGAAAAATTGTTGTTTGTTAATAAAATAAAAAGTAAACGTTTATTGAAAAGGCTAACAAAAGCCGGACAATACACTTACCCTTTATTTTGGTTGGATGGGCAGTCAAAAAGCCTAACTACTGTGCTACAATCTTTTCTGTGCCGGTGGCCAAAATTGGAAGCTACTATTGTCATTTGATTCTAATGTCATTTGGATACATTTTCAATAAACTGACAACCAAAAGATGCGATTACAGCGACGCTGTCACCGGCACAGACAAGATTGTGGCACAGTATATCTGGCTTTATTCGGACGCCTGACAACCCTAGTGACAGTGAAATTGAGACAGTTCAGCCACTGATAGTATCTTACTGCCACTTACTCGTATCATCATAAGGTTGTAATTATGGTTTTCTTTTGACATTGTTTTCTTTTGTTGTTGTTTTTCCTTTATTGTTTAAAGCTAATCTCGTTTAAAGTAATTATGTAACCATGGATGTATAATATGAAAGAATAAGATTTTGTGACATATTTTTTTAAGGATTTTTAAGTTGAGTCTACGCTTTGTTAGTCTAATATTGGACAGGCTGAGACGAAAGAGGCAAATTTGCTATTTTTCAAATATACTTCGTGTCGTAGTTAATCAAAACAAATTGGAAGAGGCGTGGTGATTATGCCCATTTCTCCTTATACAATAGATCATAAGTGAGGAAGGTATTTGCTCAGTAGTATGATTATACAAGCTGATACTACTTTACATGAGTTGCTTACGGCTTTGCAAATTCCAACAGCATTACCCTCATTTTTAGTAATAAAGATATATCTGTACATCTACTTACTATAAAAAAATATCTGCTTAATAAAAAACTACTTCCACCAGGAAACAAAAAATGTATAAAACCATACTATCTAATAAAAAAAACTCATCATTTAACAAGTGCCAATACCATAATAAAACACAAATTATAAAACAAAAAATAAAGAAAAAACGATTAAGTCTTTTTGTTATTCTTTCTTTAAAGTATCAAGAGAATAGTGACTTTACAGTGATTACAATTTTTTGTTAATTTAAATAAAAACTATGAACATATTCATAACCTTTTCAAATATAAAAAAATAAAGGGGTCATCAGAATGAAAGGATTTCATCTAGTCATTAGTGACGAAGCGGAATTAAATTTATTTGACTCCAAGTATTTCATTAAGATTTGAATTTAAACATGACATTTGAACAATACGGACTTAACTAAGATTATTTCTTCCAGTCATAGGTAAAAAAAGCATAAAGACATTAATTTATTAAATACCTACATAGAATTATATGATATCTGACATATTGGTTGGTTTTAATTCATAAGATCTAGTTGTTTTTAATTTAGTACTCAGAATAACAACTAAGTTCAATGCTTTTTTACAAAACTGGAAAAAAGATTTCGAACAATGAAAATACATCAAAAATTGATCTCGATCATAAAAATCAAATCAGGTCATAAGGTGTTCCAATTTTAAAAAACTTAGAATTTATTTTCTTTAATTGTTTCCACTTATTAACTAAAACAATAAAAACTAATCCGAATCAATAAGCTATGATCGATTAAATAGAGCATTACTTTGAATAGTAAACGTTTAGCTTCACTACATAGTATAAAACAAAGTCGCTTCCCGATGTCTGTCCCTATGTATGCTTATATCTTTAAAACTACGCAACGGATTTTGATGCGGTTTTCTTTTATAGTTAGAGTTATTCAAGAGGAAGGTTCTTTGGTGTTATTTTATCCCCTAATTCGGGAACTACGCGGGTAAAACCGCGGGGCGCCGCTAGTATACGATAAATCATTGCATAAAGTAAGTCGGTAGAGACTCACGTTACGTGAAGACCGCTATTACGACTATACACGTTTGAACTCAACTGGGCCTATTTGCTTGTATTTCTGTTATTTTATTGTCTAGGGATGCAGTTTACTACACTGTTGTTTTAAACGAAATTCTTAAAGTATTTGGAAAGTTTTTTTATAGTGTAACTGTGTACGTTTTGTAGAGTTATTTTTTATTGTTGTTTCTCTAAAGTTTGGTATACGTATACGTGTTGTTTACTGTTTATAATAGTTCTAAATATAAAGCTTAGCTGCTCTAGTTTTACTAAGATGTTTAGGCCAAAGTTAAAGCTCAAACGTTTCCTTACCTACAGTAATCCTAACTAGTCCTAACTAATATTATAAATGCGAAAGTAACTCTGTCTGTCTGTCTGTTACCTTTTCACGCCTAAACTACTGAACCGATTGACTTCAAATTTGGTACAGGGGTAGCTTATAGTCCGGGAAAGAACATAGGATACTTTTTATCCCGAAATTCCCACGGGTACGGGAACTACGCGGGTGTAACCGCGGGGCGCTGCTAGTTACTTATAAAAGAAAATGCTACACAACTGATCTTATATTAATGAGCTTTAACTCTGCCACATATAGAAGTTCAAATAAGTTATCGTCGGTTTCTACAAATAACCTTATTAGAAAATTATTCCTTTAATTATGACAGAAAAATGTTTATACACTTTTTTTAATTAAATTTCTCTTATCTTCGTCTCTGAGCTGGTTTTAATTACGTATTAGAAAATTAGTAGAAATATAAAACTCATGTCTCATTTTGACCTTGAACTATTACCATGCAAAAATACACTTATCTATTACTACTTATACCATAAAAAGTGGAACAAACAGACCAGCAAACTTTCTCAACTGCATATAATACTAATAAAAAGGGATTACATCAATAATTAATATCACTATGCTGGCCATATATTACACCTTAAAATTAACTATAGCTATTGAAACTCATTCAATCATATACGACCTACACAATCAAAAACTCTTCAGCAATAATACCGTATAAAGTTCAAAAGCCATATTAAAAAGAAATTTAAGTATATTCTATTTATGAAATATAAATTTGGAACATCATGAAGTTTGAATTAAATAGCGGTTCTTGTAATAATATGAGGCTTAGATATTTTTAACGATTGCTTTTAAAATTAACTTATTTTGTAGTGGTATTGTTCATATTGATTTTTATTGCAGTAAAAATATAAATTTGTGGTGATCAAGTTTACATGTCTTTACTATACTCAACTATCAATACATGTGTGTATGTATATTGTTTCGCTTAGTAATACCTAATGAGTTACCTAGGCCGCACACCGAATTTGAAATTATTATTTTGAATTACAAGTAGATACTTCAAAATCGAACTGCGATACGTGATTTTCAAACATTTTAATTTTAGTCAAACATTTTAGTTTTAATAATGGTCTTTAAAATGCGACATTAATTAATTTAAATGTAATAAATTATATAAAATCCAAAGTCAGTCACTAAATGTCAATAGCTCTTTATAATCTTCTTAATAACTGTAATGTCACTGAATCTAATTATTTATATACAGTATGTATTCTTTTTATAATATAAATACATACACTGTATAATAATTGTTTCGATATTTCTAGGTAGAGTTTGATTCTATTAATATATAAAGATTTTTCATCAGTTTTTAGTAAGTGTATCTGTAGCTTCATGTGTCTTATACACACTTGCTAAATCAATAGTTCGTTGTTTATTCTTACTTAGAGACGAAAGAGTAATTGATGTATCATAAGAAGCATAGATCTTTTCTTCGTCTCAAATGCTTGAAATTAATTGAGGTAGTTAGCCATATTAATAATACAAATAATATAAAAGCCAAAGCAATACCTAAGTTAATTGGAAATGGAAAAGAAAGAAAAGCCACAGACTCTACATACCTAATTATAATATGCACATTTTTATATTAAAGAAAGTTAATTTTGGAAAGCATTAGTTTAAAAAGAACATTAAAAAAGCAAGAATATTTACTTTCCAAAATCTATAAAAAAATGTGGGTAGATACTAATTCCGATTAAAGATATAGAATACAGTCACAGATGCGTTTATGCGCTGTGTATTTTGAATAAATTAACTGTTCTTGTATTTCTAAAACACTTTGCTAAACTGGATTTACTTTAAAGTGGTTTTCCTTGATAAATATAATATTTCTTTATAATATTTAAATATTTCATTTTGTGCTAACACTAATGCATGATTAATTAGGATGACTGTACGAAATAGATGTTGAATTTTGATATTATTTAGCAATTATTTCAATATGTTTCTTTCTATCTTAATACTAGTGTATAAAATGCAAATGTCAGCATGTAATTCTGTTTGTATTATATCCTGATTTTAGGTTATTAGCGAGGTTAAAGCTGCGCACCATATATTTCAATAAACCCCAAATTATGTACAGTTATGTAGATAAAGTAAACAATTGAAAAATCATATCGAATAAAACTGTATTAAAACTTAATAGTTATTTATGGTACAAGCGAGGTAAGTTGGTGATTACTTCCGAGGCGCTATTGAGGCCCGAGCCGTCAGACGAGGGTCTAAAGATAGCCGAGGATAGTAATCATCAATACACGCGTGTACCATACAACGTTTACAGATTGCACACCGACTCTACATTACTGTAAATAATTTGTATCTTCCAACCCAAGACGCAATCACAATATTCTTTTACGTAAACCTTATAATAATATTAACAATATAATGTATTTATAATGTACATTATACAACGAAACAGTTTGATAAAACACGTGTGATTTGAGATCAAAGTTTCACTTTTACGGAAACATCTTCACTTCCGCATCATTACACTTTCTTGGAATATATTAAAATTAATGAGATTTATAGTTAATACATTTAATTAATAGTTACTTTTTACTTTTATTGAACTTGTCCTGTAAGTTTGGGTGTGTGTGGGACAATTTTTTTTTGATAATTTTATGTTTCAACCTTTGATTATGTGATTTATATTTGATTAAGGGCCTATTTCACGACCTTTAAGTAAAGTTACTCACCAAGTAAAGTTAGTTTTGTCTCTTTCTTACTTTATATCAGAGACAAGGACAAAACATGTGAGTAGGTACTCGGAACGTTACTTGAAGATGGTGAAATAGGCCCTAAGTGTAACTTGGTTTTAAGCAGTTATCTTCTATTTAAGTAGTCTATCGATTAAGCTGAAAGTAAGTTCATAGTTATGACATATTTTTATTAAAAACTTTTATTAATCATGTCTTATTAGTATGTGAGTTGGAGAACAAACTTTTGCTAATTTTATAGTAGTTATCGTCAATCAATTAAGCTGAAATTTCGCGTACATGATTAACTTAGATGACGATGCTTGGTTAGCTTACTAAATGTAAATTTAAATCTCATTTGGCGGTACTTGGCAACTAAAAAAGTCTATTGAAAGTAATAATATGTAAAATGTAAAATATTTTAAATTAAAATAGGCCTACTTATATGGTTAAATAGTTTTTTAAAGGGTTGCTGCTGTTTCGTTTTAGAAAAGATTTGGGGGAGTAAAAATGATTATAATTATTTATGGTACAAGCGAGGTAAGTTGGTGATTACTTCCGAGGCGCTATTGAGGCCCGAGCCGTCAGGCGAGGGTCTGAAGATAGCCGAGGATAGTAATCATCAATACACGCGTGTACCATACAACGTTTTTCAACACATTTGCGAAGAAATTATCATTTTTCGCTAATAAATAAACAGTTTTTCTATTCGCGCGCATCCATCACAACAATGGTGATCGGCCAAAGACTAAAAGAATATACTTATTAAAAAAAAATCGAATGAATGAATGAATGGAATCGACCATAGACCTACCAAAAGTAAGGCAACATAGTTGAAGTTTCTTTTTAAAATGTATGGACACTTTTTTTTTGTATCGAAACTTTTTTAAAAACAAAGCGATTTAAAAAAACAATCTATAACTCACTAGTGAATAAAACGTGTCATTATTCAACTGTTTTTGCACAAATAAGAGCCCCTTTATGAGCAAGTGTGTTGAAAAGTATATTTATAAATTAATAATTTTGTTCACCTTTTATATTAACTTGCATATTCTAAAGTAGGTTTCATCAAATTCGTAATACCAGAACTTAACTAACTTTTCTCCAGTTTATTAAATAAAAAAAGCATAGTTAGTTAATTTGAACCATTTTTCTGACTTAATCAAACCAATTTATTCTACGACTACTGTTGACTCAATAACCTTATTATTGACCGGTTATATTAACCATATTAATCTAAACTTTTAAACTGTATATTTATTTATAGAGACTCATTCTCTCGTGATTTATAATTATGTTGACAGCTATTAAAGCGTCGCGGTGTCATGGGAAATGGGAACGTGTTTTTGTAGTATTAAGCATTATTTTTCTTATATAGCTTTTGAGCTGTTATTTTAATTATAAGTTACGATATTATCTACTTAGTAAACATATAAAAAGTGTTTTTCAAAACAAAATACCAAGAACTTTGAAACTTATTTTTATTTATGGTTTAATCATTGAAACAATTAAAGAAACCAAACAAAAACTCAAATAATCCTTAATAAATATTTTATTTTATTATTCTCATAGTCATCATAAGTAATTGATCTAACAACTAATAAGTTGTTTTAAATCGAATATTATGTATATCATGACTTTTCTAGAAAAGACATCAACGCGCTCACCTATCTATGAATACTCATTACTATAACATTACACTGTAGGACCTACGGTGTAATTACGATCTACAGTGTAGGTGGTAATAGATATACTTATACAAAACATTTATAATTCACATCGAAGATTGTAAACAAACAACTCAATGTTAAAACGTTACCCAAAGGGCCTATTTCACCATCTTCAAGTAAGGTTCCGATTACTGACAAGTTTTGTCTTCGTCACATAATATAAAGTAAGAAAGAAACAAAACTAACTTTACTTGGTGAGTAACTTTACTTGAAGATCGTGAAATAGGCCCTCATTAATATTAAAAAAGTCAAATGCGTGGTTGACCTAATCTGAAGCAACTCGTATAAGACATAGAACTAAAACTGAATATTCAGATTTTAGAAAATCATTACCTAATCTGCTTTAAGTTACGGTTTCTTTACAAAACTCCTGGTGAAGTATAGTAGTTTTACATCTATTTTTATATAAAATATATCTACTAAATATCTGATAAAGGATCAAACTCCATAGTCTATACCTTCAAATTGCATAGATACAAATCAGTCATGGAATTTAAAAAAATAAATTAAAATCGATATTGTAAACGTTATTTAAGTATTTAAATCCAATTCCGGTTCATAAAGAAAACAATTCAGCCGATCATAAACTCTTATGTTAGCAAATAAAACAAAATCGGTTTTTAATAATTATACAAATTGTTATAACTTGCATCCCGTTGTTTTTGATAATTTTCAGAAAAAATGTAACGGTATAGTTTAACTAGCTGCGTCCCGCGGTTTCACTCGCGTTAGCTCTCCTCCTATTAGACTTAGCGAGATGATAGCCTATAGCCTTCTACGATTTAAGAGCACACTGGAAGAATTTTTCAAATTGAACTAGTAGTTTTTGAGTTTAGCACGCTCAAACAAACAAATTCTTCAGCTTCACTATATGTTGTAATAGTATTAAACAAAGTCGCTTCCCGCTGTCCGACCCTATGTATGCGTATTAAAATCTTTAAAACTACGCTTCGCATTTTTATGCGGTTTTCTATAATAGATAGAGTGATTCAAGAGGAAGGTTTTGGTATAATTTTATCTCCACATTTTCACGGGAGCGGTTACCTCGCGGGTGAAACTGCGGGGCGTTGCTAGTTATAATATAAATCTAGATGAGTTTGCATTTTAATTTCTTTAAGATCTTTATGGCATGCAGTTTGTTTAAAATGACAAGTTATTCTGGTTTGATCCCCTAATCTGATCCCTTGAAATGATCCCCTCATTTGATCCACTGAGCTGATACCCTACTTGACGACCTGAATCACCCAAAGCTAAGTGGTTATTTGGTTGGTCTGCCAAACAAACAGCTACGAGTTCGTTTCCTGTTTGTGGTAAATATTGTGTGATGTAAAGTACAAATGTGTATCTCAGTCTGGATGTGTATGATTGAGTATGTGCGTAGTTTCTGATACCATAGATATAATTTGAATATATGTAATTTTATTTATATAATGAATATATATTTTTTACACAATGTATTTAAAATTATATTCAAAATATTGAAGGTAAACTTTTTACATTACTTTATACAGACGTCTTCCATCTTAGTCTTCTGTGATCACGGGTTCTGTAAAGAATCCGAAACGTCAGAAAATGTAAAACAAAATACAACCACAACAAAAATCCGTTTAAGTGTTTTATTATAGACAGATATCTATCTATACTAATATATAAAGCTGAAAAGTTTGTTTGTTTGTTTGAACGCAATAATCTCGGTAACTACTGGTCCGATTTGAAAATATCTTTCAGTGTTAGATAGCCCATTTATCGACAAAGGCTACAGGTATATATTTTATCCCCAAAATCCCACGGGAACGGGATCTACGAGGATAAAACTACGGGGTGCTGCTAGTAGATAATAAACTTAGTTAGGGGTCAGTTTTTACATGAAGATGATAAAATGATTTGATTGAAATATAGAACATATTTTAACTTATACACAGGACAAGTTTTTACGCAATGAATCGCAATTAAATAAACCTAATATTTTGGTAGAGTTCTTATATAATATCTATTTATTATATAACTATGTAGTTTGCTAAATTATTACAATAAAGTTCGTTTATAATATTATGGTCATAATTAATGGATTTTGATGAGTAAATTATGTGATTGTATAGATAGATACATATTTATTATTTCTTATATAAAATAAACTTTGTATCAGACCT
This sequence comes from Timandra comae, assembly GCA_958496195.1. Taxonomy (NCBI): domain Eukaryota; kingdom Metazoa; phylum Arthropoda; class Insecta; order Lepidoptera; family Geometridae; genus Timandra; species Timandra comae. The sequence goes on from OY292369.1 coordinate 4,015,505, forward strand.
ATCTTAGATCTTTAAACTATGCAACGTATTTTAATACATTTTTCATCAAAATATAGAATTCAATAGGAAGGTTGTAATGTAAATGGCATATAATATAATAAACTAGCGGCGCCCCGCGGTTTCACCCGCGTAGTTCCCGTTCCCGTTAGAATATGGGGATAAAATTATGCTAAAAACCTTTCCCACTGAATCACTATCTATTAAAACAAACCGCATCAAAATCCGTTGCGTAGTTTTAATGATCTAAGCATACATAGGGACAGAGAAAGCGACTTCGTTTTATACTATGTAGTGAAGTTTGTATCATCAGCCCATCTTAGATCTTTTAAACTACGAAACGTATTTTAATACAATTTTCATCAAAATATAGAATTCAATAGTAAGGTTTAGATGTATATAATAATGTATACTTATATAATCATCAAACAAAGTACATAATCAAACTAATCAAATAATAATCCTAACTAATCCTAATCCTAACTAATATTATAAATGCGAAAGTAACTCTGTCTGTCTGTCTGTTACCTTTTCACGGCTAAACTACTGAACTGATTGACTTGAAATTTGGTACAGGGGTAGCTTATGGTCCGGGAAAGAACATAGGATACTTTTTATCCCGAAATTCCCACGGGAACGGGAACTACGCGGGTGAAACCAAGAGACGCTGCTAGTATATTTATAATCAAACTACGCGTAAAGCCGCGAGGTACTACTAATAAACAATACAGATTTGTATAACCTTTGACATAGCAATTATCCCTACAAACAGAACATAATTATTGAAGTTTTCAGAAGTTACTGAACATTGTTGTATTAAGTAAGTAAGAACAATGACAAATAAATATAAGAATAATTGACAATGTTGTCAGTAAAATAACTTGTTACTTGAACTGTTGGTTAAGTTGTAAGTTAAGTTAATTAAGTAAGTATTTAGTTTTGTAACTTACTTACATAACTGTTAGTTAGTTATGTTGTTTGAAGTGTGTAAATTATGTAAAATGGTTAAAACTATTAACGATTTTGTAATATTGATCTTTAATAAAAACAAAACTTTAACATCTTTAAAAGAACCCGAAAACGGCAGTCTGAATTTAAAACTACTGGATTTATTTTTATAATTGTTTTATTAGCACTAAAAATATCATACTATCATTAATTCGGAATAGAGTAAGTTATACGTATTAAGCATAATCATTCACTACATCATCTCATTATAGTAACTGACCCCTCTTGTATCTAGAGTATCAGAAACTACGCACACACTCATTCACACACACCCAGACTAAGATAAACTTTTGTGGTTCACACAAATATTCACCCCGCACGGGACGGGCAACCTTACGCAGTGCAGTCCGGCATGGAGACCACTCTGCCATCGAGGTCGTCATTTTTTTTTTATATATTATACAAACTGCTACCCGCTTTATCAAAGAAAGAAAATCAAATGCAAAAGAAAATATCTAATCGAAGATGCAAAACGTTTCAGTTTTTCTATCTGATAAATTCAATATCTATGAAACAAACTTTCTCTTTATAATTTACATACTTTGAAATCAGTTGTCCAAAAAAGAGTTTACCAATTAAATTAAGAATGTTTGACAAGCATAAGTTACATGAGGTTAGGAACCAAATTAATGTTAATTTATGTAACTTACATACGAATACTGGCTGGTGTAGCTGTCAAAATGACTGACAGTTGAAGTGAACGCAGGGTAATTTTTTTTTTTACTTTTGGTATACTGAATTTTTCTAGTGTTATCTAACTTTTTTTTACTATTATCGATACTTTTTCGAGAAGTGTTAATTGGCAGGAACTTGTTTCATTAATTCATTGTCGATTTTTAGTTTTCTATATTTTCAGTAAACGCTGAGAAATTCGATACTTCTTTTTCAATTGTCATGTTTTCTTCTGGTGTTTTTTTTTATTGTTATAATTTTTATGAGAAATGATAATTGGCCGGATTTTTTTGTTTTATTTTTTCCTGTGTATTATTTACATTTAATGTTGAAAAAATATAAACAATTTTTTTATATTCAATTTAAAAAAAGAATACATTTTATTTTTATTGCAATAAATCTAATTTAAAAAATAAATAATGAAAATATAATACAATAGAAACATACCCAAAGAAATCATCCAGAAAGAAAATCCAGCTTAAAAAAACAATCCAGGCACTATAGTCAATAAACTGTCACTAAATAAAAAAAAACACTAATTGCGTCAAGGACGCAAACGTCAAGTTTTGCCGCGCGAATCCAATGCGGTTGTCTAGTGCCGCCAGCGCGATGTTCAAACGTCGAATGTTGTCTATTCGAATTTCAAACGCAGACTGTATTCAGTGGCGTACCGTCCGTGGTTCCGGATGAATTCAGCCAGTATCTAAAACAGGGTCATATTTAGTTTATAGACAAATTATGTATTTTTTTTTTGGGCTGGACAAGTTTATAGGTTAATTCAAATCTATTCGAATTTCGAATTGTAGTTTATATCACTTTTACTTTTAATGAGTGGGTTTGGTTTACGTGAACTTCACATTATATTTTGTAGTTAGGTGTGTTCTTATATTAAATACTTCAGTCATTATAGTATTTTTACAGACAGATCTTGTTCTGTTTTTTTTTTTACTTTGACAGATATGAGAATTAAAAATAGTCTTTACTTAAAATCGCGGAATTCAGTATTACAAACATAGTAGATAATATTTAATTAAACCTTCTGCTGCAATTTAGTAGTAGCACGATTAGTTTTCATCAATGAAAATTAAATAATTATTATATTAATTATTAAATAATTATATTATTAATTATTATAAAAATCAAGATTTTTTCAAATAATTAAAATCTTATTATTTATATCCATATAAAGTAAAGTAAAGTAAAAAATCATTTATTGCTACATAAAAAAACAAACACACAATTAAACTTAAAAACTAAACAAATAAAATTCAAAATGTTTATAGCTTTAACCAAAAAAGGATAACACGATAAAAGCGATACCTCACATCATAGATTATCCAATAGTTATTACCATACTGGTACTAAGTAATTAACAAAATTATTTTCGAAGTCAAAGTTCAAACGTTTTTGCCTTAAACAACAAACAAGAGATAATTTAATAAGAAATGAAACTGCTTTTTAATAGATTCAGCTAAAACGTGACTTTCACTTGGATTTTTTATTTAAATTGAAAAACTGTGTTGGTCGTTCATCACGCCATTATTAATATAATATCTACGCCAAAAATTGTATGTTGTTATTAGTTTTAAATACTATGAACTTTATGCAAATATGATTAATGGCGATTTGGTTTTGTGATAAAAAGGGTATAATTTAAAATATTTATAAATAAATTATAAGTTAGGTAACTAAGTAGAGGTGCTTTGTGATTTTTCTGTGTTTTTCTTTTCTCTTTTTAAGAGGATGGCTACGTCATCATAACTTTCTGCGTTTACAAAATTTTAGCGTAATCCGCTCAGTCGTTTGAGTAGACCAGTCAGTCACTCAATAGCCGTTTTTTATTAATAGGGTTGAAAGTTTCATGTTTTTGAAGAGCGCTTAATACTTTTGACACATTTTTTCGATCCTTTACTATAATTATTTTCCGAACCTTTATCCCATGTCTATTTGGGGTCGGTTTTTTGTAGTTTAACCAGATTTGGCGGAATGTCATTATTTTACGAGAAGCGACTGCCATCAGACCTTCACAACCCAGAGGGCTATACGACATTTTTGTTAGACTTTTGAGGGCTCTAACTACCCATAACGACTGTCGATGATGCTAGTACGACAGCCGGGACCGATGGCTTTACGCCCTCCGAAGCACGGAAACGCTCATGAAATTAAAAGTCATTTTTAGTAACGACCCATCCCGCACTGATCACAAGTGATCCGTGGGTAGCACTGGGCCATGATCCTTACTATAATATTTACATTACATCCAAATAATACATAGCTACTAATACTTTAAATAAACTACAAGCACCGTAACACTAAAAACATTCTTATAAAATTTAATTTCCACTACAACTTCAATTTTAATACAACATAAAACCTTTTTAATGTTCCCATTATCTTTGATTACAGCTAGTACGGCACAGAACTTACATAGTTACAAACTAACGTTTCTATAAATTTGAATAATATAAGAAAATGTCACGTAAATCTGTAAGACGTTGTATTCACTGGACTTTGTTAATATAAGCTATATTTCCCGGTAAATTTAGGAACATAACGTAGCAGATGTGTTTTATAGTGTATCAGCTATCTAGCAATACATACGCATTGAGAAAGCTACGAAAATTATAGTTAAGTGTGTTCAAATTCATTACTTTGTAGGTTTTGTATATGAATACTGTTTTAATGTAATAACAATATATTAATATGAATATAACCGTTTTATTTGTGAAATAAACTCTTGTGTAGGTTAGGTTACATAAGGAAAAATAACGTTTTACGGACGAGATATTTTTTATTTTTTTTATTTTTACACGAAGTATATACAAGCGATATTTGCAATATTACGTGCAAATTAAATCTCCAAATTAAAAAAACTCACTCTTTTATAGGATTTATCGAATAAGTAAGTTTTTAATTAAGTTTAGTTTTTTATTGAGAGAGTTAGATCAAAATTTGAAACAAGGTTCGTTGGATAATGCTCAATAATTTCTCGGTCTTTTAGACTATGATTTTGATTAAAACATAAACAGATTATAGGTACACTTAGTTAGGAATTGAAAATTTATAAATATTGGAACATACCTCTATGGTAATACTCGTAGGAATATAGTAGACTATACATACCAAGCTTAGAGGTCATGTTAGTATAATATACTCTAAGTAAAATTTTCACACAACAAAATAAAGTTTTCAAGAGATTCGTCGTTAAAGCTGTACAATATCCTAGTAATAAATAAGGCTGAATAATGTCCATGATTCATAGACGCTAAGTTTAACGTAATTTGACCCATTAGCATCCTAAGTAAGATGCATGCATGACTAATTTATAGTTTATAAGGATAGTTTGTACTTAGAATGTATTAGAAACTAGCTGTTCTTCGCGGTTTTCCCCACGTTTATATCAAAAATCGGGCTAAAGTTTTCTATGTGTTATTCCTAGTTATAAGGAGTAGTTGTACCAAATTTCACCAAAATTGATTGTCTGTAGCTATTTCATGAAAGAGTAACAAACAGACATCCATTCTTACAATCTTTAGCGTTTTTTTAACTAACAGTGTCCTGTGGTTTTACCCGCGCTGTTCCTGTTTTAGTGAAAAAACGGAGCTAGAATTTGGCCTATACTCGTATAGCCTTCTTTTGAGTCAGTCTTCTTGAGTCAAACCATTTTGATACACAAACCGGTCTAACTAGTTGTGTCATGACGATCAAAATGGTTTGACTCAAACCAAAAGTTACGTGTTTGACTCAAATCGTTTGACCGTCTCGGGGCCCCTTTATACACCCCTATTTTGAATTCGAGATACTTAATCACACAGCTAATGTAAACGCCGGGTGACAATATAATAGTGAAGTTAGTTTTTTTCTTTTGCTTTTATTTAAAAAGTTATGATAAGTCAAAGTTTTTCAAAATCCCGCCGAATTTTATTGTCATTCTACACCGAACAACAGACGAACGCTGCGATACACAGCTGAGCGCGGTCATCGACCCAAGCCGTCACAGAATACTTGATAGCTAGTGTGTCGTCTGGCAATACGGCATTTATTTAGTATTTTTTAAAGATAAGTAATCGGCTATCATTTTTGATATTTTTATTGGATATTCAGTTACTGCTACAGATATTCTGATTTTAATAAGTATCGTAATTTCAAAATAGGGGTGTATAAATGGACATTCAAACCTAGCAGCAGGTTCTCTAAATTAGCACGTTCAAGCAAACTCTAGCTTTATAATATTAGTACCTATGGAAGTTACTCGTAGTATTATGGAAAGCTGATTTCACATTTTATTATTCTAATCCTAAGACCTCCTTGGTGTAAGCATCTAAGTGTGTAGTTATGTACTAAATGAGGTGAAAGGTTGTGTTGCTTGGGTCATTTAGATCGCGTTTTATATGTTTTACATGTAACGTCTTTAATGATATCTGTCTACATATAGCAAACTTTGGTGTTAATATCAAACTTACTTAGCAACCTAGTGTCATTCATTATACATATTGACATCTATTTTAACTCGTAAACAGTTGATGTAGTGAATAGGGTTGCCTAAAAAAATTATATTAGTACGTCTTTTAGATTTCCAAAAAATATTGGACACGTATTTTATTATTTTTCATGTAAACAAATAATTAAGACAGTGCGTCGAAAACTCGTGAAACGTCACAGATTGCTACAATTTTTACCAACAGTTGACGTCACAAGCCCCCACTCCTAAACTTTAATGCGTTATAACGAAGTCAGTTTTATTAATTTGATGAAACAAAAAATACGTGTCTCGTATTACTTCGAAATCTATCTGACGGACTAATTAGAATTGCAATTTGTTTACCCAGGAAACTACCCTATTGTTGGTGTAATAATCTGTTGATATAATGAACCTTCGATCTCATAAATAATTGATCTAATAAACTGTTGACCTGATAAGCTTTTGACCTTATGGTGTTGATCTAAGGAATATTATATATTGACTACCAATCCCATTATTGCTCGTTTTATATATTCCAATGATTATTAATAAAAAATCGATGACTAAAATTGTAATTAGGAATTAGATTCACGCATTCACTTACTACCTAAATATATGTAGGTAATTTATATAAATTTCAAAAGTTATTAGACGATATTTAGATCAAAAGCAGTAGTTACTTTGGTATTTATAACTATAAACATATTATAGATTAGTAATAAACATGAATTGAAATAAACAATTTCAAAATAATACAAATAGTAATGACAAACGTTAACATTAGTGGTTCATCTCCGGCGCAGTGGGAGACTAGGCAAATGACTTGTAGCAAAAACTATAGTCTCGGCAAGTTAACGGAAAATGGGCGCCGGACGCAATGAAGGGCATTCTGCATCTATAATATAAGTACTTTTAAGTACTTTGTATTATAATATAAGTTATGATTTGTCAGGAATTCAATGAGTTTGATCACAGTTAATTTTTAGTGAGTTGATTTTTTGGACCTACAGAGACCTAGGGCATTCTGTATTTGTAATATTTTTTGAAGTACTTTGGATTAAATGTATGTTTTGTTACGAATTCAATGTGTTTTTGATTTCAGTTAATTTGTAGTGAGTTTCTGATTTTCTGAACTTAAGTACATAGTGTTTTTAAAGCCAAAACTTCTTATGGCACGTAAGTAACCGATACTACTGTGAATAAGAGCCACTGCTTTTTATTTAATTTTATTAACCAGACAAACGCTGCGTCTGTGCTCATAATTCTACTCTATTTGTTGTTAGAATGTGCGATTTGGTTTTGTTTTATACATAGGTATTTGTTTTGCTTGGAAAACATCTGACCAAACATTACAATCGTTCTAATATTATATTTTTGCTTAAAAGACGAATAAACTTATCGCCATTAATCTGATATTCACGTTTATTCTTAGTTAAAACAAAAAGCTAAACGATAGTATACGAGATAATCGAAAAGAGTTATTATTTAACGTACTATGTAACTAAGTATTTCGTCGAACTTTAGTCTGTTTAAGTAGAACAATGGCATGTTTCCATTGATTGAGCTACATTGATGCTCGCTTCCCGGATATTATACAGTTTTTCTCACAACAATACACCATCGTTTCCTTGTATCATAATAACTCATCTATAAAAATGCATACCCATAAAAGTGGATTGAAAAAGTCGATTATGCAGATTTTATTCATATTTTTATGTAATTAAGGGAATAAAGTAACTGTGCAGTCCTATCTACATGAAATACTAAAGATCTGGTTGAAATAAAAAGCTGATCGCATTTAGATTAGGAGAAAACAAACGTGTCATCTGATGTTGACTACTGTTGTCCATAGACATAAAAAGTTACAAAAAAGTATGATGATACTAGAATATAAGGATGAAGACAGTAAGAAAGAGGAATGAGGGAGTCCATACCTACAAGTATGGTGCTTCTCCGATAGAGTCAGCCCGTGTTCAAACTGGGATTATTACAGTTTTCTTCGATATAATGTTTCACTCAGTAAAAATATCATAACAGTAATGTTAGGTACACTGAAATGAATATCACTACATAGTATAAAACAAAGTCGCTTTCTCTGTCCCTATGTCCCTATGTATGCTTAAATCTTTAAAACTACGCAACGGATTTTGATGCGGTTTGTTTTAACAGATATATTGATTCAGTGGAAAGGTTTTTAGCAATTTTATTTCCATATTCCTACGGGAACGGGAACTACGCGGGTGAAACTGCGGGCGCCGCTAGTTTTTAATACCATAACAAACTCGGTAGCTCAGTTGGTCTAAAGCATGGTATTAGATCAAATCCCAACAGAAATGAGAATTTGAAATAAAACACTGTGTTATTCAATATATTACACAATCAAACCCATCCATCATCGTAAACAAAGTTAAACGATTTACCGCAGCGCTATCGAAAGTGATACCATGGAATACCAAACTTTACAAATTGTTTTAAATCTCTCAACGCGGAAGAGTGATAACCAATAACGCAGTAAATCCATAACTGTTTATAACTGTTAGGTAATTAATCACACGATGTAGTGACACACACCTCATTTAAATACTAGTAATTTATGAACCATAACTTTCTGATCGCATCTGCTTTATACAAAGAGGTCTTTACTATGTGTACCTTACAGTAGTAAAGATGCTTTTTCTTTTATTTTTTATATTTAAAATAGCAGCGCCCCGCGGTTTCTCCCGCGTCGTTCCCGTTTCCGTGGGAATTTCGGGATAAAAAGTATCCTATGTTCTTTCCCGGACTATAAGCTACCCCTGTACCAAATTTCAAGTCAATCGGTTCAGTAGTTTAGCCGTGAAAAGGTAACAGAAAGACACACAGAGTTACTTTCGCATTTATAATATCAGTTAGGATTAGGATTAGTTAGGATAGTTAGGATTGCAGTTTTTTATTGAAACTGCAAAGGGATAACCGTGAATTTTAAGTAAGTATAAGTAAGTACATTACTTTATTATGAACACCAATAGTTTAATACTTCAGATCAAAGGCCTTTCACTGATGATATTAGTAGATACAGTGAGAAGGAAAAGCTATTAGGTATACTATCACGTCAAAATTCTTGCTAAATTCTGCTACCATTTTGAAGTTACTTACAAAAGTTTGTATTTTTTTGTGGATGTAGCTATTGACTATTTATAATACCTAATAAGTTTCGAATAATGATAATATCTTCCTAAATTTCACAAGCTATAAACTTCTTAGTAACAACCATAAACTATTTTCGGCCAGCATTAAACTACCTTCAATTAGTGACTCTATAAAACAGATTAAAAAATAAAATGGCGATTATATTACGTCACAGTGTCTTGTTAAAATTTACCACATTTCACTGCTATCTAAATTGTGAGTGGATCCGATATTTTATTACTAAATTCAAGTTTGTTATAAGTCATAAAATTGTATAACAGAAACTAAGGTAGGTAAGTACTTGCTTCGAAACTAGCTGTGCCCGCGGTTTTACCCGCGTGGAAACTAATCCCGGGAGAATTTTGGGATAAAAAGTATCATATTATAATATTTTTTATATATTTTTTACTTGACTATAACTCGCCTGATGGAAAGCGATGATACATCCTGAGATGGAGCCGAAGAAACCGTTTCACTCGTGACTTAAAAAAACCCAGATTGTATGTTTAAGGGAACAGAGAAGCTGGCAGGCATGCATGAAGTAAAAAGCGGTTATTTCAATATTACAAACATACACTCCAATTTTATTTATATACATACATAGTTATGTATGAATGATACTACGTTCATCGTTAAAGTTAATTAATGATAAATAATCTATTTATAGTTAATTTGGAGGTTTTATTACTAACATCTTCCTGTGACTTTCTTCGTGTTGATTTTGAATTGGAACTAAAGAAAAAATATATCAAATACCTATTACCCAAACCAATTGTTAAATGGATTGAAGCTTTTCGTGATTGAGTAAAAAACAAAAAAAAACATTAATTCGATTTTCTTTAATATTCTCTTTAAATTACTGTTCCTAAATACAGCTTACCTTTTTTTGTCAACCTATAGTGTCCCACTGCTCGGCAAAGGTCTCAAACATTTCTAACCATCCCTATCCTTAGCAGTTTCCCTGCTACAAAAAAATGAATATAATTATGTTGGTATTTCAAGAGTGTATCTGTACTGATCTACATGAATTTACTTTATGAAGAGTACCTAACTTAACTTTTTTAGAGAAAACGATAGTAAAAAAAGCATTAAAAACTAGTTTAGTTTGCTTATTTGATAATGATGAATTTCCGCTTTTAACCAGTTAAGTAAATGTTAATCGTTTTAAGTAAAGTATTTAATTTCCAAAATACTTAGAACACTTTTAAATTTAGAGCAATTACATTAACAACCTCCCCCTTTTTAAGACGGTTAAAAACTTCTTAAATTAGAACAGAAGTAATATATCTTACTATCTACTAAAGCATCAAAAAGTGGTATTAACATACCTATACTAAAAGACTTTTACGTCATAAATGTTATAAGTACTTGTATCTTATTGTATATCAAGTAAATACTACATATAAACTAAGTAAAAGTACATAAAAATACTCTAATTTACGACCTCAAGTCAATAAATATCAAAACAACTTACTTAACAAAAATATCTACACCTAAAATCTTTATTAAGAGATCATTCTTAAAATCAAACCAATTAAAAATATTATTATTTTACGTTTTATTGCCCATTTAATGACGATATCCATAACAAGTACATTGATCTAGTTATTACATAATAATATTACATAATATAATCCTTAATACGTAATATACCTATTTGAAGCGTAATCCTTTCGTCTTGTATTTAAAATAGGTATTTTATGGTAACTAATTATTGATTTACGAGATTATTTTTTGTCGAGTAAACTTCGGAGACCTTAGTTCGGTATTTTTATACCCGCATAATATCAGCGCCCCGCGGTTTTACCCCCGTAGTTCCCATTGCCGAATACTGCTGGGAATACGGGGATAAAATAGCCTATAGCCTTCCTCGATAAATGGGCTATCTAACACTGAAAGAATTTTTCAAATTGCTCCAGTAGTTCTGAGATTAGTTTCGCTCCTATCGTAGAAAAATGATGTCTCATTTTCTTTTCTTTTCTCAAAAGGAGGGACATGGGTATAACGGACACATAGTACTTAAAAAAACTCTAGAGGCATTATCCAGGGAAGAAACAGGAATACGTTTGTATGGAAAGTTGCTGAATACGTTTGTATGGAAAGTTGCTGCATATAACAAAAGTGTATTGCTCTACCGAATAAATTAGAGATGTTTCACCAATAAGACAATGGTATAGAATGTCAGAAGATGATCATTGTTTATGAAATATTTTGGGTTATTCCCTGAGAATCCCATTCCCGCAGATCCCGGAGTATCCCGAATGATATAAATGTAATTATAATTACTTTCGTTATTTTTTCTATTGTGTTTTACCTTTAAAATCTTAAAAAAAACATATTTTAGTTTATTAATGTTCCACTTTGATCTATCTGATAAACACTTAAATTCAAGTAGTGATGAAAACTCAACACGTACATAAAGTATAGTTAATTTTATCACTTTTATTGATATGGTTCTTTTATGTCTCATACATAATTAAATTGGCATAACTATTGGTAGTCCAATAATCTTATTTCTTCTGCTTATCTCAAGGGCATAAGGGCGATAATAACATGTAAAAGCTCAATACATTTGGTGACCACTAACAATTAGTAAGTCATACGAATGTGGCTTTAGCATTTTCTCCTGTTGGTTACGATTTTGCAATTATAGTAATTTCAATTAGCAGTATAATAAATGCGAGATTACTAACTGATCCTACTGGTTTTAATTTGCGAATATTTGAGATATATTAAAGGCTTTTAAATGTATTTCAGGATTAGGTATACGAGTAATAACAGTATTTGAACTATACTCGTACTACTCGAAAAATATGTGAAGAAGTGCGTTATTAAGTGCGTTTATTATATGTATTTTGAATCAATTATCCTTTGTGACATAATTATAAGACCATAAAATTACACTATTACAAAGTCAAATATTGAAAAAAAAAACTTATTTGATATGCCCCGCAGTTTCTCTGCAATCATATAAAATCCATAAAAAGCTTTTCATTAGACCTACATAAAAACTTTCCTCTTGTACTTTATATCTTGATTAAACACTAAAAATCACTAGTAACAAGAAAGATGCAACAGAAATACAAACCGAAGAGAAAAAATAATTAAATAACTATTCTCAAGAAAAGCGAACATTAAAATATTCATACCTTATTAATATTCAAGCAGAGGGGAAGTATTTATGAATACAACATTATTTTCCGAACGCGATGTGTTGTTTCCTATCGCATGGGAAATATTCGTTTAACTTTGTATTCAAATGAGTTAAAAATACAATCGTAAATGTTTTATTTATCTAACCGAACGTAAAGTAAGTAAAGTCATATTTTGATGTTTAACTATGAGTTCGTGTGATATTTGTTAATTCATTAATTATAAGTAAGTATGTGAAACAACGGGATGTTAGTACGTACTTATTTAAGTCGAATCCCTCGACTAGTTTCAGCCACATCCGGTGGCCATCATTAGGAGGATGAGTGCGATACGCCCACGCCGTATAAATAAGTTCGTAGGTACTAACATCCCGTTGTTTCACATCTTAAATATAAAATTCTCGTGTCACAGTTTTCGTTGCCATACTCCTCCGAAACGGCTTGACCGATTCACATGAAATTTTGTGAGCATATTCAGTAGGTCTGAGAATCGGCCAACATCTATTTTTCATCCCGAAATTCCTACGGGAACGGGAACGGGAACTACGCGTGTGAAACCGCGGGGCGCAGCTAGTACTTATATATAATGTCGTACGTTTCGTTTAATAATAAAATTCATTAATTGTTTAAATCTTACGAAAAAAGATTAAGAATGCATGCTTTTCAATGTAAGTAGTAGATATTTGTGAATAGATTATCAAGAAACAAACATTTAGATTAAATGATAATTTAGTTATTTTTATGAACCTGTTTAAATGACATTTAATAACCATAACGTTTAAGTGCATAAAAAACTAGACCGCCATCTTTATGAATCTGCCATATTCTAATATGGCCGATTCATAAAGATGGCGGTGTTAGCTAAGTGACGTCACTTAGTCAGTGAATTTAGATCTATCTAAAATGACGTCACTTCGCTAACCCATTGTCATCCAAACTTATCGGGTATGAAAAATTACAGTTTAAGATAAATTCCGTTGGAAGATTTGTCTTAACATATGTACTAACAGGGCAATATTAAATAAAAGATTATAAAATATTAAAGTGACCCTACCCAGATAATATTTTTAGTACAAAAATAAATATTTTTCTAAAATTTTGTAGTTCATCAAACCAAATTAGTAGGTGAGTATTTCTATTGGTGATTAACTCCTTTCTAAACAGTAAAACGTTTTTATAAAATGCAAATCAGTCCTAGATTTCGAGGACATGTTGCAGTTTGTAATTAATATCGGTATTCGTATAAAATAAAAATATTTTATGATTTAAATATTAATATGTAATATTTTTAAAACGATTGTTTCTAATAGCATTTTGGCTTTCTCTTTGACTATTTGGGGGTTTCTTTAGTGATATATTAAAGGAAGAGTTTAAATAAAAGATTATGAAGTCACTTTTTAGCGATTTTTGTAGGATAGGAGGAGAATCTAGTAGGTTTAAAACTTTTGGAGTGACGCCTCAGTATTATTTCTGGACTGATGAGTTCAACTGGCAATGACCACCTTTAGGAAGCGAACCCGTGAGACATAGCTAGTTTAATTTTATTATTTATTTATTTAGTTAGACACTACAACAACGTATTTATTACTTAATAAATAAGTATAAATTATTCTCCGCTGATATCTTAGGATTCTTGTTTACTGTTCTATTATATTAAAAATGGAACGTAATAAACTTGAATTAATAAAATTGAATAATATAGTCAAATAAAAAACTAATAAATTATTCACAACCACAGATAAAGGTGTCATAAAAATGTCTTCATTACTAGAAATACAATTTAAAAAAACTCTACAACTAAAACGCTATAAAAATACATGAATTTATAGACTCGTAGAGAAATTAAAGTGTTATACATACTTACATTATATCCTTTAATAACTCTGCCTCTATTACTCCGAAAGAGGTAAAAATTGTTTATGGTATCATTGAATGAAATTCGAACGTGGCCATTGATCGCGAGCGACATGTCAAAATATATTGTTTAATGGCTGCTAAATTTATCAATTACAACTTGCGGTTTCAGAGAAAAGTAGGTTCATTATCATCAGCTCATATATGTACCCACCGAGGGGCTCGAGCCTACCCTGCATTATGGCGATCAGGCCTTTGTCAAACTACAGGCCATGTGTGGGTCGACTCTACACACGACCTTAGAGTTTCACGAAGGGTTTCTCACGATGTTTCCTTCCCCGTTATCCTGGCCGCACACCGAAGCAACAAATGTTTCCAGGTAGCAAATGTTTCTAAGCAACAATTATGTGTCACAATTGTCGCACACATATTTGCTTCTCGATAAATGTTGCTTGAAAACAATGTTTACCACGTTTACTACGCAACACGTAGTGTTGCCACCAACATCTTGACAGCAACTCCGCAACACGTTGATTCAACTTTGTTGCTAAACAAATGTTTACCATGAATACGGGGCTTTACTGCCTGAAAATATTTGTTGCTTCGGTATGCGGCGGAGTTAAGAGTTTAAGAGGAAGTAGGTTTATCCTGCAACCTATAAAAATATAATATTAAAAATGGACTTAACCTAACCAAAACAAAACTCTTCTCAAACCTTGTTATCCATAATTTTCCAGCTACCTTACACAAAACACATGTTACATGCAACATATCATATTGTAATTCATTATTCATTGAATGATAATTTGAAAATAATATTATTAAAGTTCATACCCTACACTTTCTTTACACTCACGTTCATAATAATTTATTTATGCAAATCAGAACACGCCTTGGAAACATCTCCGTAGTAAATGGTTGTTTGTTATTATTCATTGAATGCAATGTCAAATGTCAATGATGTTTAAACATTTAGAAGATTTGCATTGAAAAAGTTTGCATCTTCTATTCACTACATCATCTCATTATAGTAACTGACCCCTAACTAAGCTTGAAGCTTGTATCTAGGGTATATATTAATACTGATACAATTCTAACACAGAATCTTGTTATTTTTGTTAACTCTTCATGTTTGTTTCGGTCTGGGTGTAAGTGTGAATGAGTGTGTATGTAGCTTCGTAGTTCCAGATACCCTAGATACAAGTTTCAAACTTAAGTAGGGGTCAGTTACTATAATGAGATGATGTAGGGAATGATTATGTTATTTTATCTCTAGATGCATATTTTACACATTAGTTCTTTACTTACGAGAGATGAATTAAACAATAAAAAATAGTTCCTATGCTACTTATAGTAAGGCTCAAAATATTACAAATTAGAGTGGGAGGAAGGCTCTAAGTAGTTTTTATCATTTGTTTTTACAACAATAGAAATACTGAACAAAAACATACGCAAATTCCACATAACATTTTTGGACAATCCATTAATCATTTCACAAATATTATTGCGAGCTTTTGACAAATTGACTCGGATAAGGATCAGTCACTATTTATTATATAAAGTTGACAATCACAAGATGGACGAGTTAGCGAGAAATACAATAATTATAACACAATGATTGAGAGTTAGTACTTAACTTTCATTTCTTAGTATTTTACAGACACTGATTCTAAAGTTAGTGTAGGTTTAAACGAGGCCAGCACTGGCACTGGAAGAAAGAAAAAGCATTGCACTGGCAGTCAACACTGTCCAGAAATGTAAGGCCACTGGCTTGGCTTGTTATTGGCCTCGTGTAAACAGTTTTCCAAGACAAGCCAACGTTAGCCAGTGTTAGTTGCCAGTACTGACGAGAATTATCTTCCTATTTTTCAAGCCAGTGACTTTCGCCAGCGTGTCCCGAAATCCCCGCTACATGAGGACGCATCATCTTAATTCTAAACAACACAGGCCAGGCAAGCGATTGCTTGTCTATTCACTACTGGGGCCAGTTTCACTGGCTTCTATTATTATATTCGTCTATTCACTACTGGGGCCAGCGTCACTGGCTTAGTAAAAAAACCTTAACCGTATAAACCTTGCTTTACTTATATTATATTATCTGTCTTTGTTATCCTGAGATAACGTCGATTGTGCGTGTGGGTTTAAAGTTTAATGACCTCAGTTTTTTTGCGATGTGATTAAAACTTAATTCAATTTCACTTACTTCTTAAGTCTAAGTCGACATGTCACGTTGTCACCAGCCAACGAAGTGTTGCACTTGAAGTTTGCGTAATTGTAATGGATTTATAGTTTAACTAGCTGCGCCCCGCGGTTTCACCCGCGTAGTTCCCAATCCCGTGGGAATTTCGGGATAAAACAGCCTATGTCCGTTCTTAGACCATATATAAGCTACCCCTGTACCAAATTTCAAGTCAATCGGTTCAGTAGTTTAGCCGTGAAAAGGTAACAGACAGACAGGTTTACTTTCGCATTTATAATATTAGGTAAGTATTATAAGATTTATTTAATACAAAGGATTTGCTTGGAAGCTGACAAAGGAATCTCTTACTATAAATTACATCAAACTTTTACACTATTGTAATTTACTTTTCTTTAAAGTATTTTTGGGCTTGCTCATGAGTAAGTAAGTCATTTCCATCGATAAGATGCCTGTAACTCAGAAGAATCATAAGTGCGTTGCCGGCCCTAAAAGTACATCGGATTAACATAACTTTAGAAGGACCAGTAGAACAAGGGATAGTTTTAGACCTCTCATCGTGTTTGATGGCTCTCATATACGCTCTAGGAGTGTGTATGTCTAAAGAATTTTTCATCATCAGCTCATATAATGTCCCCACCGTGGGGCTCGAGCCTACCCTGAATGAGGGCGATTAGACCTTAGTCAACTAGTCTGGCCAAGTGCGGGTTGGTTGATTTCACACACAACCCTAGAATTTCTTCCCAGGTGTGTGCAGATTTCCTCAGGATAAAATAAAGAATTTACTCAATGAAAAATTATTGGCCACCAATAGCTAACAAAATATTATATAAGTATTCAATATTCACATACATTACTTTAAATACAAATACTTATACAATCGTTGATAAGTATCTAACTAATTCAATCAACTGTCCAGCCCATGTATTACATATAAGTATAGTAATCAACTAGGCACATGAGATAAAATATCTAGATCATATTTTGAACTTAATTTTAAATTCAGTTTCTAATAAAAATTCACCCACATACTGAATTTGACCTCATTTGATTGATTGGTAATACATAAATGTTCTTTAAATAAATTTCTATTTCATGCAATTTCTATGCAAATCTTACATCCTATATGTGTATAAATTGTAACAAATTTTGACGCAACGAGGTCGTCAGTCAGGTTTCCTTTTAAGTTATCAAAACTTAATTATTCAGATTAATTCAATATGTTTTAGTATCGTATATAAAAATATATTGATAATTATATTTCAAAGAATTTAGTGAAACTTGTGTAATGGAATTGAGAGTAATTTTTAGTTCTTACTTGATAACATTGACGTAACTTATTAACTTCACTATTAGTATAATACGAAAATTCTTCATAGAATTAGATCAACATCATTGATCAAGATTTTCTCACAAATATGTAGTAAACTGTAATAGGTATTAAAAACGTGAAGTACAAAATTAAATATTCTTTCAATAAAACAGCTATTTTTTTTTAAATTTTCCAACTTCACATAAAATGTCACATTCAATACGGTCAATGACGTAACAATGACCACCACATTGGATCCGCAACCTCATAGTACTAATCAGAAATTAAGTACATTAACTAAAACCTCACAATCATCTCGTTCTATGAAACACATTACATAGCAAATTCTGTACAATTCTAAATGAGATAGATTTAATGGACTAAGGATCAGTGACCAAGCAAAGTTATGTAGCGGAGAGAGATTAAATCTATAATGTCTTACGCATGTTACTTAGTGCACTAGATGGTATTGACAGGGCCAATTGTAAAGGTACCTGTAGATATTTCAACTGGACTTGTTAATTTATCTTGACTGCACGGATTGCTAGTTATGTTACATTAAAGTTCACCTGTTATGTGATCATCTTCTATATAAAAATAAGTCAGGTTTTCCTTCCTGACGCTAGACCGATTTGGCAAATTTTTCTTTTGTAGTTTTCTAATACTCTGTAGAAGGTTCTTATGAAAAAAAATCTGGAAAATCAACGGGAAAATTGGACCCGTGTGAAGCCGGGGCGGGCCGCTAGTAATGTTTAAAAAAGTGTCGACATTTCGGAAATAAATTAAAGCAAATATACAAGTGTGCGTTCATAAAAATCATAGTTTAGTCATAGTGAAATATTGTATAAATAGTAAATATGAATAAATGAATGTGTATTATAGTTTCTGCAGGTAATAAACAAAGAAAGAGGTCAGTTGTTATATGAAATATAGCGGCGCCCCGCGGTTTTACCCGCGTAGTTCCTGTTCCCGTAGGAATGTGAGGATATAATTATGCTAAAAACCTTTCCACTAAATTACTCTATCTATTAAAACAAACCGCATCAAAATCCGTTGCGTAGTTTTAAAGATCTAAGCATACATAGGAACAGAGAAAGCTACTTTGTTTTATATTGATATCTTTGATTTACACGAACACTACACATTGAAATAAAACACTTAAACGGATTTTTGTCGTGGTTATATTTTGTTTTACATTTTCTGACGTTTCGGATTCTTTACAGAACCCGTGATCACAGAAGACTAAGATGGAAGACGTCTGTACAAAGTAATGTAAAAATATTACTACCTTCAATATTTTTGAATATAATTTTAAATACATTGTGAATTTACCACAGATTCGGAAATATATCAGCCGAGAAGAATCTGCAAGAAACTCGGTCTGGAATTATTTTTTATATTATTTTTTTAAATAAAATAAATTACAATGCACTTTAAAATCAATACAAAAATTTTCTTCAATTTGAAACGTTCCTATTCACGCATACAGAACTGACAGTATCTTGCGGTCTTGCAGTTGTTGGACGTGCTTTGGGTTTTAATTTGTTGATGATAGGATCCCAAGCAGGTGGTAGCTTCCAACCCTCTTCCCTATTGAAATTAGGATGTTTTTTAATTTCAATGGCCTCGCGTACGTATCATCCTGGGCAGATATCTGTTTTCCTTAGCAAGGATTTGTTTTATACTATGTAGTGATAGTGATAGGCAGTGAACCTAGTTAGGGATCAGTTACTAAATAAATACCCTAAATGACAAAGCCTTAATATAACTTAAAACTGTACCGTACTAAACTAACTTTACACCAGTATAGTCCAGCCTCCCTAGCATGACTGTGCGTGATAAAATATATCGACACCACGTTATAATATCGATTTCGCGAGCATGACCAAATGAATTTTCGCGTGCTACGATATGATAAAATTAAATATGGCGGCTATATTTATTATATTTTGACAGTTGGATGTCGTTATATAGCTATATCGATTTCGCGAGCATGACCAAATGTCATAAAATTGCTTTATCTATCGCGTTTTCGAAGTCATGCTAGCCCGGCTGGCTGTGCTATGATAAATCAGTCAAGTCAGTGATTACGCTCATCCATAAAATAAACAAACTTTTAAAACTGTTGGAATTCTATAATCGCAACAAACGCAACAATACAATATTTATTAACAAAAACTTTACTTAATATAAAACAATGTGTATTATGTTATTAAAATGTAATTTTGTAGCGTTACATGGGTAATTTGTGTCTGTTCATCCATTTGAACAACACTTTCACTTGTTTTATTACATGACCTCGGTGATGAGAACTTACATAGGTAAGTATATATAAATTTTTAGAAGATTTGTGACCTAGGTATAAAATGTATGGACACTTAAAATAAATTGATTTACTTATTATGTTTGTTTAGTAGATTACCCCTAACTAGGCTCCACCTGTAATTATTTGTGTGTGAATAAGTGTGTGCGTAGTTTCTGATACCCTAGATACAAGCTTCGAGCTTAGTTAGGGGTCAGTTACTTAGTGAGATGATGTAGTGAATGATTATGACTTTGACGACCTCGATGGCAGAGTGGTCATCATGCCGGACTGCCATCCGTAAGGTTGCGGGTTCGATTCCCGTGCGGGGTGAATATTTGTGTGAACCACAAATGTTTGTCTCGGTCTGGGTGTCTGTGTGAATGAGTGTGTGCGTAGTTTCTGGTACCCTAGATACAAGCTTCGAACTTAGTTAGGGGTCAGTTACTTAGTGAGATGATGTAATGAATGATTATTTTATGTTATTTCAAGGAACCAATAGCGGCTTTTACACACACTCTATCGCGCGTGAAACAGCAATCGTGCGCGTATGAGCGCGGGTATATAGGAAGTGAAAGAAAAAGACCACGCGCCGCGCTCAACAATCACGCGCGCAATCCTGTACGTTCCAAAGCACGCGCGATAGGGTGTGTGTGTAAAGGCCGCTATTGATTCCTAATTGGTATTTACTACCTGCATTACATATGTCACTTTATAATTCTTGGGCAAAATACTATTTTTGATACTAAAACAAAAGTATCTATAGCTATAGTAGCCAAGGAAATCATGTAATCACAAAGAATGGGGTCACCTTCCACTTTTGAATTATTTACTAACAAAATAACTAAACAAGTACAGACCGATGAATTTAGTCATAAAATAAGATCTAAGCTTCAGGGTAAGTTACCATCAATATTTTATCAAACCTATTATTTATGTCCGATAGCAATAGAAATCTTTATTCGCATAATTTATTAAACGTACCCACAAATTATTGTTTTTTATTGAGAAAGTATTTGGTATTTTGCTAATATTTAGTACTAGTTGCGCCCTGCAGGATTTCCCCGAGTGAATCCCAATCCCATGGGAATTTCGGGATAAAAAGTATCATATATGTTATTCCTAGTTATAAGGAACATCTGTACCAAATTGTAATCGATACAGTAGTTTTTGCGTAAAAGAGTAACAAACATCCAAACTCACAAACATACAAACTTTCGCATTTAGAATATTAGTAGGATAATAAATTTAAATAAAATATTAAAAAATACTTTAATTAGGATCGTGGAAAGACGCCCACGAGCTAAACGTTTGCCTGCGGGCAAGTCACTTTTTTAAAAACTTATGTTGTCTATAGCTCGTATGGTTTCATGCGAATGTGCCGAGAAAGGCAAAATGAAAGACTTATAAACACAAACCTGCAAAAGTTCAGAGTTCAAAGTAATAAAATATACTATGTAGGGTCAAAAAATTAACAAAGTCAGAAAAATAACTTACATTCATCGATTTGAACTAAGTATTTATCACTCGTTCAGCTATATTTTATTATAACCTACTAGCAGCGCCCCGCGTATTCACTCGTTCCCGTTCCTTTGGGAATTTCGGGATAAAAAGTCATCAGATCTTATATTCTTTCTCGGACCATAAGCTACCCCTGTACCAAATTTCAAGTCAATCGGTTCAGTAGTTTAGCCGTGAAAAGGTAACAGACAGACAGAGTTACTTTCGCATTAATAATATTAGTAAGGATAGTAAGGATTAGTTAGGATGTTATACCTTTTTATAATAGGTACACAAAAGTTAAGCCCGTGTCAGGAATGCTATTCTACTGACATTTGTATAGGTTAACGAGCAAATTCTTACTTTAACAACATCAACTTTAAATAAGTATAAACTTACAAACTTATAACAGCTTTTGCAGTATATTAACATGGTGGTCTACTAGACACTTCGTTCGTAGTAAAATATCGATTTATTCAAAAACTAAGGCAATCTGCCCTTCGGTAGAATCTGTTATAGAAAGTATTTTAGTTTGATTACTTGTAACCACGGTGTCGCCGATCACGTAGCCTTGTCATTACTAGGGAACGGTCTGATAAATATCTATGGCGTATCTCGGATATCGCCTCGGAGTACATTATGATAATACTACCGCTGTGGTCTGTTGTGGGAATCGGGATTGACATGTTATAACGAAAAGTTAAAGTTATGCAGCTTAAGTTTATTAAACGATTTTATTCATCTTCATTTTGTTTACATATTAATGTGATATTTGGTTACATACGTTTAGTTCTGTTTTTTTTTTAAACCGTTCCAATATTATTACGAGGAAACATTTCTTTGTTTTTTATTGAATAGGTTCCGAAACTAATCTGACTCTCATGAAAAGCACAGAGTATTTCTTATCATATGAAACAAAGTATTGGATATTTTTTATCTCAAAATTCTCACGGGATTTTGATATACGCGAGTAAAACCACGGGGCACACTCTAGCTGGCATACACATAAAATATCTACTAAGCGTTGGTTATTTAAAACATTGAACATCACCAAGACCTACCACGAACTGTTTGAATAAATTAAATCAATAAAACTTTTTAAGGTATGATAATTCAATTACAATTCAAGTGTTATTTTTGACAATAAATATTTTTTGTCAATCGAATGTGTTACCTTATTATTTTTAAATACATCTAAACAGCGTCTAGACGCGTATTATTAAAATTCAGTTACATTGACATCATTAAAGTCCATATATCACAACGCTACTTCACAATGTAGGTGCTATTCGTAAATTGATGTTGAAATAACAATGTGGAATGGTTCATGCAGTTTTTACTGTTTTCGAGATCCTTAGAGTTTTACGAAATAAATAAATATATCCAGACATATAAAAACCATGGCCATGTAATCTGTAACTAGGTTGTACTTATTTATTGAAATAAAATGAATTAAAAACGATAAATTACGTTGATTTCAATTTTTGACCCTCATAAGATGTGAAAAATCAATCAAATCCCATGTCTTTATGTTTACACACATATGTTTTTATGATGATGCTTTTATACATTGTGTAAACCACCATTATTATTTTTTTATCCTGCGGAACCCATTATCAACGCCTCATCAAACACTTACCTGTCATCGTTTTTTTAACCATTGATTGATTGATCTTTCATCACAGTTGTAATAATAGGACATTATTACTAAACCGTTCGATGTATAAATATTGTATCTTTATATTTAAAAAGAGACAAACTGTTATAATCATTATCTTGAATGATTCACTGTATCTCTGGGCGTTCTCAAATATTAATAGTCATTGCATTTTGGACTATGATCAGATAAATATAAAGCTGTATTTCAAATGTAGGTTATGTTGTATTAAATTGTGTTAGTTTTAAATGATTGGTCCAATAATAATAAGCTTGCTGACTAAGGTAATCGTTTAATAGAAAAAAAATGGTGTTCTTTATTTGTTTTTTAATAAATTGAAACTAGTTTTTTCTAAATTACTAGCTACTGGCTACAGTAGTCTTTATCCACGAGTAGTTTTTTAAATCGCGCTACCTATAATTTTAAATTCAATGTACTGACATTGTAAAGCGTCTAGTTTTATACTAGGAAGATAATATTAGTATGGATTTATTAGTACAGGCACATAATACCCATAAAGGTGGCCATTGACGAGCCAGTTGAACTGATCAGTCCAGACAGAAAACTGTGACGTCACTCCAAAAGTTTTAGGCCTACTAGATTTCCCCACTGGAATCTAGAATCGCTCCGGTGATCGACGACCATTTTTGGATGGACGCCAAGTCAACTGATCAGTTAAACTGACTTGTCAATTTTGTATAACTTGTGATACAATTATCATGTTCGCCAACTCGTATATAATTATTGGCAACGCGGAAATAAAAAAAAGTTATCTAACTGATTTTGCATATTGGTATTAGACATTTTTTTAATTGATATTGATTGATACATTATGTACTTATATAAGTATTATTTTCTTTTAATGATAGTGTTGAATTGAAAATAATAAAGTTTCGCGTTTTTAAATATTGTTTTATAACTTAAAAAGAGGTATCTTTGATTTACACGAACACTACACATTGACAGGGCCGAGCCGACCTCCCACAGCCTGTGTGCGAAACCTATGAAGCGCCTCTTTTTCACTGTGTGTGCGAAATCTATGAAGCGCCTCTTTTGGGGGGGGGGGGGGGGGTGTTTGCGCTCTTTAGATTAAAAACGGCTTTTACCCCCCAGATATCGAAAATTAAAAAATACGAGGTGGGGGGATGAAAATATGGTAATATGGGAGACCATATTACCATATTTTCATCCCCCCACCTATGGATATGTTGTTGTGGTGTAACAAAAATAATTTCGATGGCGGCCGCGGCGCCCCTATTGTCTTGGCGCCTGTGTGCGCCGCACACATCGCACATATGGGCGGCTCGGCCCTGCACATTGAAATAAAACACTTAAACGGATTTAAGCGAATGTAAAACAAAATACAACCACGTCAAAAATCCGCTTAAGGGCCAATTTTTCCATCGCCAGATAACTTTATTCAACGAATAACTTTGAAATTTTGACAGTTATTTCATACAAAATCTGTCAAACGTCAATTTTATTCGTCGAATAAAAGTTATCTGGCGATTGAAAAATCGGCCCTAAGTGTTTTATTTTAAAAAGAGGTGTTCCTAAAATCGCATCAAAATTTTACGCAAATTTTACTTACTTAATTATAATGTCCGCTTTTGTACTAAGTACATATAATATGAAAGTACTACAGGGCTGTAGCTAGAGTTGAGTTTGAGGTTGGGCATAATTGGTTACAGGGAGAGCGAAAAAAAGCCACACTCAACACTAACACTGCCTTCGAGGTATATTCAATAGTTAAATCCTCAATAGAGAGCGTCGGTGGCGCAGGGGTTAAGGCCGTTCACTTCCGATCAGAAGGTGCCTGGTTCGAACCCCACCAGTCCCGCCACGTACCCATGTGTTTTCAATTTACGAATTCATAAGTACGTTAATTTCGACGCTCTTACGGTGAAGGAAAATATCGTGAGGAAACCTGCACACACCTGGGAAGATATTCTAAGGTTGTGTGTAAAGTTAACCAACCCGCACTTGGTAAGTGTGGTTGACTAAGGCCTAATCACCCTAATTCAGGGTAGGCTCGAGCCCCTCGGTGGGGACATATATGAGCTGATGATGATGAAATTCTCAATGAAGAACAGACCGGTTGAACTTCCTCCAGATTTGGATGTACAATGTAGAGTGAGGTAGGACATTGTGATTTTAAGGTAGGGTATTGTCCAATAAGGGCATTTCCCCACAATGCCCTCCCCCCTGGCTACGGCCCTGAAGTACTATTACTAATACCTATTCTAAAGCGAAAGTTTAAGTACTTATGATGAGTTTACTAAGTCCGTCACACTCATAAGTCTGAATGGACTTAGATAGTACTTAACTACTCGGAGTAAACTATAAAATACTTTGTATTTCGTAATTACTAGTATAAGAACCCTAATCGTATTAATATCTTTGGTTTACGCAAATAGGACGGTTATAAATATCATAAGCAGCCACCCTAGCATGACTGTGCGTGATAAAATATATCGACACCACGATATAATATAGATTTCGCGAGCATGACCAAATTAATTATCACGTGCTATGATATGGTAAAATTAAATAATGGCGGGTATTTTTATCATATTTTGACAATTGGATGTTGATAAATCGCTATATCAGATCGCGTTTTCGAAGTCATGCTAGCCCGGTAGGTTACTACCTACTATTATAATTGTACTGAAAAGGAATAAAATTATACTAAAAACCTTCCTCTTTAATCACTCTATCTATTAAACCACATCAAAATCCGTTGCGTAGTTTTAAAGATCTAAACATACATTGGGACAAATAGCGGGAACCGACTTTGTTTTATACTTACTATGCTGTGAAGTAGTTCCTCTTTTATGCATAAAAAAGTACACACATCAAAAGTGTCTAGGGATCAAGCATTTTTATGCGGATTTCTTGAGATTGAGATGTGGCTTTGTAATAAATTTATGATTTTATAAATTTATATGGATCCTTTTTGGTGCATTTCATAATTTGAATCAGGAACTGTGAATCAAATTCGAGTAAAAGATGAAAATCAGCTGTCAATATTTTCCCTATAAAAACATACAACGCATTGAAGACATTATTAGTGCTACTGTTTCCCTACTACTGATTAAAACCAACGTTATTATGGAGCGGCGACGTCATTTAAGCAGGGAAGAAATGCTCAGAGCCGTGGGAATGATAGAAGCTGGTTCCCGGCAACGTACTGTGGCTTTAGCTCTGAATACAAGTCAGAGTGTTATCAGTCGACTTTGGACACGTTACCGAAGCACTGGTACCGTGGCTGAGCGCCATGGAGGACGGTATCGCTGCACCACACGGAGACAAGACCGATACAT
Organism: Timandra comae; assembly: GCA_958496195.1. Lineage (NCBI taxonomy): Eukaryota > Metazoa > Arthropoda > Insecta > Lepidoptera > Geometridae > Timandra > Timandra comae. Next base: position 4,042,109 of record OY292369.1, read on the forward strand.
TCAAATCTTAACTCGAAGAGCTCCAACAATAACCGCCATGATGTTAGCCGTGCGGCTTCATCACTCTTCAGGGAACTTAATTAGCGACCAAACAGTCAGAAACCGCTTGCATGAAGTGAACCTTCATTCCCGAAGACCGCTACGGGTACCACCTATAGCAATGCACAATCGTAGGATTCGATATCAATGGGCTCTTGAACACAGAAATTGGGCAGAAGAACAATGGCGTTTCGTGTGCTTTTCTGATGAGTCTCGTTTTGGTATGAGACCGGATACAAGACGTATACGACACTGGAGAACCCCTGGACGCCAACAGCGATTAAAATCCTGCCAGGAAGTCCATCCTTATAGTGGTGGAACCATCATGGTATGGGCGGGTATTTGGATCGGCGGAAGAACTGAGTTGATTTGGATCAGAGGCAACCTCAACGCTCAAATTTATGCTGAGACGATTGTATCAGACGTCATCGTTCCTCTACAAGTGCAAATCGGTCCCTTATTTCAGTTAATGCATGATAATGCACGACCGCACACCGCAAGAGTTGTAAGACAGACTCTCGCCGCAGCTAACATCAATGTCCTGCCCTGGCCTGCTCAGTCGCCAGACTTGAACCCGATTGAGCATGCATGGGATATGCTACAGAGAAGAGCTCTGCCGAATATGGAGGGTATCCAGTCGCAAGAAGACCTTTTTTTGTTGTTGCAACGAACATGGGCGGCCATTCCACAGCGTGATTTGGATGAACTCATTTTGAGTATGCCAAACCGATGTTCTTGTGTTGTTAGTGTTCGCGGTAGAAACACGGATTATTAATTGTTTAAGTTACCCAATAAAATTTTAAAGAAAACTGTTATTTCAGTCTTTTTTTCGAACTTTAATGTTAGTGGTTCAAATGTCAAAAATCCCTTTATTAGGAAAATGGCAAATTTCTTTATTAATGCAAAGGTGACTTGGTTTATCGTTACTGTGACAAACGAAAACACTTTATTTGATGAATCCTTAAAGAAAATTTTAATTAATATCAATCAGGAGAAAAGTTATTGCAAAAATATATGTTGATCCCTAGACACTTTTGATGTGTGTATAAGTAAGTACTTAACCGCAAAAAAAAATGTAGTCAGTTTTTTTTAAACCATAAAACCCGAATTTTGGTCTTGTTCCAAGCTTAAGCATAATTCATTAAAATAAAAAAAATGTCTATTCTAATTATCGTTGTTTATGTCACTTGTCAGTGTCATTATAAGTTGGCGATTGTAATTTGTTTAATCTAATCCTGTTCTAGTACATAACGCCAAACTTTTGAATATTTTAACATTTTTTTTGTTTGAGTAAATACTTGTTTTAAATCAATCTACTTTCGTTAGGTTATTGCCCGATTAAATAAGATAATTAAAGCGAAATAAATTCAGAATTCATGTAATGTTTTTTAGTTGTAACTCACGTAACTAAAAAAAATTGAATATTTAATTAATCGGATTCCTATCCGGTGATTATCGGTAAAAAACACAAATACTTATAAGAGACGTTAACGCCCATTTTTTAGTCTGTGGTTTTTTTTTTGCCCTGCCGTAAGGTCTTATGGGCCTACGCTTTACTTTACAGATTTTCTCAATTTATCTGCAGTGGACTATACAGACCCATTATATTTTATTTTCGCGATTTTAAAAAAGATTGTTCTTACTTTTTATACAACCATTTTTATAAAAATATACAGAATAAATATAAAAGATCATGGTACGATAAAACTGGTAGATATTTTTAAATCGTGATAGCCAAACTTTAAGCAATGACCTAGATCGATCGCCAAATCCTAAACTTAGAATATCTTATCTAGTCGACCGTTAGACTTATAATGGAACTTTTACTAATTAGCATAATATGCATAATAATATATAGATAATATACGTACTTATATAAAAATGTGATTTGTTTTCCTTACAAATATTATAAATGCGAAAGTTACTCTGTCTGTCTGTTACCTTTTCACGGCCAAACTACTGAACCGATTGACTTGAAATTTGGTATAGGGGTAGCTTATGGTCCGGGAAAGAACATAGGCTGTTTTATCCCGAAATTCTCACGGGTTCGGGAACTATGCGGGTGAAACCTCGGGGCTAAGCTAGGATTATATAAGGCATTTTTTAAAGACGTGTCTAATTTTGCTAGCAAGTATACATATTGGGTATTTATTCCGTAGGAAAACTGGAAAAGTAAAATTATTAGGATGATCTAAAACCTAGATTATCCTTAAATTCGAGGATTGGAAGGATTACTTAAAAATCGTAAGTACACGTACCTATACAGAATCTTTTAATCAAATACTTTACTTTTTCTTTTGAGTCATTGACTGTAGTCATTAGCTTCTAATTTAGTAGTGTAGTGGCAGTTTAGTTTAATGGCAGAATTGCTTACACAACGAAATACGGTTAGCAAAAAAAATATATCTTAACAAAAGTTTATTAGGACTTTCGAAAAAGTAAGTAATTATAAAAAAGTAAAACAAAATATACTTTTCAACTACTGAAAAAAAGTTATACGAGTAACATGACTCGGGCCCGAACAAACCCACTAACAGGTTTTTGGTACACATATTTTTTTCATTGTTCTTTCTTGTACTAGTATTTTGAGTGAGATAGAGACCTTTATTCTGCTAGGCTAGCATGACTTCGAAAACGCGATAGATACAGCGATTTATTGAAATCCAACTTCAAAATTTGATAAAAATACCCGCCATATTGAATTTTGCCACGTGATTAATTTTATGACATTTGGTCATGCTCGCGAAATCGATATACCTATTTATTGACATCCAACTGTCAAAATATAATAAATATAGCCGCCATATTAAATTTTTCATATTGTACCACGCCATAATTCATTTGGTCATGCTCGCGAAATCGATATTATTTCGTGGTGTCTATATATTTTATCACGCACAGTTATGCTAGGGGGGCTGAAGTGTTTAAAGATAATTACTATACATTTTAAAGAAGATTTGAATACACGAGTGTTAATCAGCTGCTACTTAGGTACATAAGTATTTGCTATTAATTTGCTGACCATACATAGACAATGGATGTTAAAACTAATGCCTCAATGAATTAGGATCGTGTTTAGATATATCTTAACTTGACATTTACTTTCGATTTTTTTGTTACTAGATAGACATTAGGCCTTTCAAGTAATATTTTTTTGTTATTCCAAGCTCTAAGTACCAAACAGGTCTATGACTGGCTTTGAATGTTGTTCTTAAAAAAATTACCTGTTTTTTGTTTTTGTTCTAAAATTTCCTATAGACTAGCTGCTTTGTTGTTTTACCTAGTGTGTTAAAAAATAGTATTATTATCATAATTTCCAGTGGATTTTATTCAAAAGTAGTTTCATAGAGGATAAATGCATTCCAGTCTGCGCACCAAATTTTTAACTTCCCAGAAGTTTCACACCTGAACTATTCCAAAGATCTATACTACTTATTATTACACCTGCCGCTGGATTCATAACCTGGACATTCAAATCTGATCCTCGCAGGATTAATGCCATACGCAATGATGATGATTATAAGCCCTTTTTAATAGGGTCTTAAACTATTGAATTTCTTAAAAAGAAGGAATAATTTTCCCTTTATGTGACCTGTATATTAATTATGGTTAATTAAACCAACTGTTATACTATTTTGCCTGCAAATATATGAACTTCATCTCAATATGGTGTTTTATAACTTTATTTGTTCACGATTGCATATATTTGAATGTCGCCTTCGCTAAACTAGAAACTACAAGTTTCTTTAGATTACAATTTTAAATTTCAAACTACATAAGCATATGTTTAAGGTCACAGATTAAACACGAATTAATTTCGATTTCTCTAAAACAATGTAAGATTCAAGTTTTTATCTATTTTAAGTAAGTAGGTTTGGTTTACTTTATTTAATCAGATAAATGTTACGACTCTTATTTGACTCTAGATCTTAAGTAGATCTTTAGTAAATCTGTGATTTTATCAGTTCCATTACTTACAGACTGACCACTACCTAACTCTACAGAGGAAATGACTGGCGTGAAGTAGTAAATAGATAAATCTAAGTAAGTATGTACTTCATTTGCACAGCGGGTGTCTGAGAAGTCCGAAGCACCAAACCAAGTTGACCATCTCCCAATTTATCAAACTGGCAATTCGAAAAAAAAATGACGACCTAGATGGCAGAGTGGTCACCATGCCGGACTGCCATCCGAATCGCACGGGAATCGAACCCGCAACCATACGGTTGCGGGTTCGATGTGCGGTGTGAATATTTGTGTGGACCACAAATGTTTGTCTAGGTCTGGGTGTGTGTGTGAATGAGTGTGTGCGTAATTTCTGATACCTTAGATGGTCTCGAACTTAGTTAGGGGTCAGTTACTATAATGAGATGTTGTAGTGAATGATTATGTTATGTTACCTATACAAATCAAAATGTTAGTTTGTCAAATTGAGTTTTTTTTATAAATAAGTAAATAAACAATTTTGATATTTATTGGTCAAGTACTACAATTATTACAGAAGTTACAAATTAAATATTTGTTTATTTTAATTAATATGCTCAATTTAGAATTAACAATAACTTCTACAGAGAAAAGTAAGAAAATAAAAGTAGATACAGCAAGAACCATGTAAGTATCGTGTTAACAATTTTCATCTTTAGATTCACGTATTTGTTCCGCATTATGACCGCAATCATAACAATTTCATCCATCTACATCATTTCCTATGTATTTACTCAACAATCAACGTAAAATGACGTGTTAATTGAACGGTATTTAGATAATGTAGAACGATGTTGTATTTATAAGTGTGAATGATACTTATATTTACTTTACCTAAGAATATGGGTTTCCACATGGTAACACAGAGGGGTATAATTTTGACGACTCTTGAAATGAAACTTGAATTGTAGAGTGAGTACTAACTGCATAACATATTATAGTATTGCGGGTTCCATTCCCGTAGAAACCTATTTATGGATAAAGTAATCAATTATTATAATGGATATCATAGAGTAATTGATTAAGTATGTAGGTAGGTATGAAAAAATTTTTCACGGCACAACGCAAAATATCAAAACATCGTTATGAAAAACTTCATTTCATACTCTAGTATTTCGGGGCCCAAAAGAATTTTAAATCTTTTACGAACTTCATTTTTAAATAAAGAAAACTCGGGTCTATATTTTAATAAACTACAAAAACTGCTTTGACAAGTTACAAAAACAAAAATTTCACTTTTCTTCGAAATTGGAAACTTGAATATTAATCAAGAAAAGGGAATTTGGAATAAATTAAATTAACATCTGTTAACTCCACCGTCACAATGTTATAAAATATTGCATACGTTCGTTTAGTCAAACTAAATTTACATATCCGAAATATCACATTTAATTTTATTTCCGTGCTTTTCGAACCGGTCGAATTTAAATATTTATGTAGCAACATCAAATTTGTGGATATCTATTTTTTTACTTTCTAATACTTAAATGGTGACCGACTTGTTGTATCCTATCCGTTTATTAGATTTTCCAAAAACGTGAAAGTTACATATTGATAACGATTTTGATGGCCTGCTTTTAGATGCAGCTTTGTTTTTATACTTAATTGGATAAATGCAAAGATAATCTGCATTGTATATCTATGTCTTTTATATTAGGTAGATTAAAACAATGTATTTTGCTGTAGTTAGTTATGGTACCTATACATCAATAGGACTTGATTGTTTTAATCTGTTTATGAACTTTTGATGCAAAGTAAGTATAGCTACTATCGGGATTTTATCTCGTACTATTTAATTCTGTGTATTATAAATAAAAATAAACAAAAACTTACCTTATTTTAATAATAGAATCGCACACACGTTAAGCACTGTTACACTTTCGAAAATAACTTTGTTAAACAAACCTTTCGCTTCGATCTTTAGTCCGAGATGTCCTTAGTCCTTACGCAAACTTAGACCATCGGTAATTGAAAGTCACTTCTCACGGTTAGGTACAATGTTTAACGCAGAATATAGGTTTAAAATTGATCTTTCATAGGTATTTATTGAGCTTCGAAGTCACTTGTTTTGTTAAATTTAGTCGACGTTTTTTTATTGATTTATTTACTTATATTTAGATTAGACTTAGGTACTTATCTGTCTGTTTTTTAATATTATATAACTTTACAAGCACTGATCCAAATTAGGTATGTTTGTTTTGAACATTTTGACATGATATATGACATTATTTTGTACATAGTATTATGTATCTACCGAACCATTTAATAAGACAAGTTTTACTTTATTATATAGACACACTTCAAAACACGTAAGTATATTAATAACATATAACATTCATTAAGTATATAGATGTGTAACACATTTGTAAGTTCTTTTCTATTACTCGTAAGACTTATTGAAAGTGATTTTTATTGAAACCTAGCGTTTAGACCAACTGTTATTGTATACAACTTTTCTTCTAGATTTTCTTTTAATAACCTCTTTATAAGACCTTGTTTTTAACGTCTTGTTTATATTATTCTAGATTTATAAAACGTTTGATAAAACTTAGACCACGTGCGTAAAGTATGATGCGCTTACACCGTGTGAAGACGATTCGATCATAAAGTAATTTACATCAATTGCAGCGTTCGTGTACAGGGTGTAATATAGTTTTATGTAGATTGCTATTTATTGTCATATAGTTTTACTAGTATGTATGTGATTAAGTGTAAGTGTAATTTCAATGATTATGTTATGATGCTTTGTTAATTATGTATCTACTTATTAGGTGCTTAATAATGATGTTCTATCATCCTACTAAGATTATTAAGCCGAATGTTTGTGAGTGTGGATGTTTGTTCCTCTTTCACGCAAAAACTACCGAATGTATTTTAGTGAAACTTTACAATAATTTAGCTTATACATCAAAATAACACATAGGATACTTTTTATCCCGAAATTTTCACGAGAACGGGAACTACACGGTGAAACCGCGGGGCGCTTCTAGTTATTAATATAATGCTTAAGCGGTTTAGTGGTGTGTTCTTGTCTGCCTAGTCTGAGATCCCTGTTTCTCTAATTTTACTTGTGAAAATGTTAAGCCTTCCCTGAATAATGGGCTAACCTACACAAATCCAACTTAACCAATAAGTAGTTGCTGAGGTAAGCAAGTTGTAATCAAACAAAAACAAACTTTACAGCCTTGCAAATAAATGACATAGAAATAAGATAAATGTTTTAAAACACCCCATACAATCCACCTTTGAGTTTATTAAGTAAACATCACGAGTACATACACTCAAAATTAAACTTTTAATTGACTAATTGTTAATAGTTTACGGTCTGCGATCTTAACCGTTATCGTTAACACGAATTCGAATTATAGAAACCATATTGGTTAGATCGTAAGTAAATATAGGTAAACCAGCAGCGCCCTGCGGTTTTACTCGCGTAGTTACCGTGACCGCGAGAATGCGGCGATAAAATTATAATAGAAACCTTCCTCTTGAATCACTCTATCTATGAAAACAAAGCGCATCAAAATAAGTTGCGTAGTTTTAAAGATAACAGCAACATAGGGACAAACGCGGAAGCGACTTTGTTTTATACTATGTAAGTACTTAGTGATATATGAACTCGGCCATCACAGGTCAGTTACAAACAAGTAAAGTTAATTTTAAAGTTATTTCGTTTAGTAGACGTTAATTTTTAACTATTATATTGATTTTAACTACTTAAGAGTGAAATTGATATGTTTGTAACGAGTTCTTTTGTTCATAAATAGGTTTTTATGTTTGGATTTTACTACTGTTTGTATTTGAATGGCATTACTTTTATGCTTACTTTTCGTGTGTTATCTACTATATTTCACAAGCTTTTTGTATCTCGTCCCTTTTGCATCTATGAATTTATGTGTGGGACAAATCTCATTTTTTAGCAATAATAAACTCAGATATATAGTTTTGGTCACGAGACTAGTAGCGTACTTCACAGGCCTCGTAGCGTCAGTTATGAGACTCGTAGCTTCAGTGATGAGACTCGTAGCATCAGTTATAATACTCGTAGTATCAGTTATGAGACTCGTAGCTTCAGTTATGATACTCGTAGCATCAGTTATGAGACTCGTAGCTTCAGTTATGAGACTCGTAGCAACAGTCATTCACAACACTGGTAACATCAGTCATGGGACTCGTAGCGAAAATCATGGCATTCATAGCACTTCATAGGGTCAGTCTGACGTAGCATCAGTCGCTAACGTCGTAGCATCAGTCAGGTAAGTCGTATCTTCAGTGTTGATTAAAATAAAACAAAACTTTCTTATAAAAATTGGTAATTTATTTTCTAACATAGTTTTAACATACTAATCTGTAGGAGATGTACCTTCCAGCAGTTTCGGAGGAACGGATAATCTTCACCACCTGAAATAGAAATACATTAATAACGACGTCTACCTCGACTAGCTTAAGCTACACACATCAGGATGATACGAGGATTGAGAAAACTGCCTGGTTACAACAACAAGTAGGTACTTGTAGTAGGTAGGTAAGTACCTGCATGATAACAGCTGCTATTGCCCGCTACTTCCTTAATAGTCACCTTCCAAAATAACCACCTAATTAGACAAATCGAAAACTAAATCCAATCGCAAATCGAGTTATTAGATTCCATTCAACGTCAATCAAAAAGTAATTTGCTGTTTTTATTCCGATATGAGAAAAATTTGTTAGAACTTGAAATACGTATAAAAACTTGCACTTTTACCTGACGTATCATCTATCAACTATAGCGCACTCCGCGTTGTGAGTACTACTTTAAAAGGAAGGTCAAAATGACCTAGCCTAGTAATAATCTATAAAAAAAGAGTAACTAATTGACACCATCATCGCACAGTCTAAACTTTACATAGTAGCAGGGGGCATCTGAAAATCAGCGCTTTTCGAGACTCCGGTCTCGGATAAGCATCAGCTGAGATGTCATCCTATTGCTACGATTTATCTAAATACTCGTATTATTAATTATATTTATTTGTAAGTTTTATCCATGTGTTTTAGTAGCAATAAAGATTTATTTTATTTATTTATTATTTTATTATTATTAGACTAAATACTGAAGTGGAGCATGTGAAAATTGACATGCAGATTCTTTAAACCTCGTAGATAACTAAGGAGCTAACTAATCATATAAATGCTCATAAAATAAAAGCCAAATAACAACACAAAGTCCACCCATCATCACTTTTAGACGGTGCCAATTAATCTAAGAAACTACTGAAACTAGTATTTTCTATGGACATAAAAAACCGGTCTTAGTAACACTAATTAGAAACAAAGGCGTCAAAACAAATCGAATAAAGTGCTACCTAAAATTCTATTACTTAACGCCATTAGACTGCAAAAAAAAACATTAAGCACTATCCGTGTTTTATCAATGCTATCTTATGAAACTTGAGTTCAATCAACTTCCTTTATACCATTTTTAGTACCTAATATAGATATATCTGTAATTAATATTTGCAAGCGACTTTGCTTGTGTGAATTTGTTTTCTTGACATACAATGTTTGATGTAAAATCTATTAATAAAACCCACACGTTTATAAATAAAATATGTACCTAACATCTAATTACGGAAGAAAGAATTTTCAATTTCATAAGATTTTTATCAATTCACAGAACTAAAAATATTACGAGTATATATATGAATTCATTCCTTGAAGTTCAAAACTTCAAGGATTATATTTATTCAAGTTTTACGCAAAAACTACAAAATGGCAGTTATGTAACGTGTTTGAAACGTTGAGATTAATTTATTACTTTCATAAAATATACGCGATTAAGACTTATTTTAAATAAATTATTGAGTCTACGAAACATTTTCAAAATGGTATTTTTATTATATTGCTTGCAAAAATAAAAAGACAAACCCACAAACTCTCGCATTAGTTACAATTACTTAGTTTAATTCGTTTTTAGGCTCGGCGTTTTAGACACGCGTGAATAGACAGGTGAAACTGATGTAGGATTTAAACTGATTTAAATCATTGAATATAATAATTTGCGCAATATCGGACTACAATTTGAACACTAGTTTTTTAGTGTAGCTTTACTCTTATTCAATTAGGAAGATGAAATCTTTGAATTAATAAAAACTTCAACCCATATTAAAATTTAAGTTCATCAGAGTCGTAGATGTAAATACATAATATAATGAAGAGTATCTCCAAACATAATTATTTGTCGAAAAAACTATCTAAAATAGACAAAGGTTCTAGAAATATTGAGATTTAGGAAATCATTTAGTATGTAAGTGCATTATTCAACTATTATATTCTCGGACTAAAAGTCACGTAATATCTAATATATAAAATTCTCGTGTCACAGTTTTCGTTGCCATACTCCTCCGAAACGGCTTGACCGATTCTCATGAAATTTTGTGAGCATATTCAGTAGGTCTGAGAATCGCCCAACATCTATTTTTCATCCCGAAATTCCTACGGGAACTACGCGTGTGAAACCGCAGGGCGCAGCTAGTTATAATCTTAGTTTCATCGCGGTACGGAAGGACAAACGTTAATATTAGATAGTATAACTTTACGTAACACACTCGTAAGGTAAAGTCTAGAAGTTGTAACAGCAACGTTATGTATCATAATTTTGCATACATATGTATTACCATATACGTGAATACACGTAATTGATGTTATGTATAACGGATATAGGCGATTAATTATTCAGTTTATCTATTGGTATTTCGTATGTAAAGTGCTTTAGAATGTCACTGTTTTTAAATTAAGGTTGATTATGAGTTATGAGAATAGTTACGTTTGTTAACGGTTTGTTATGGAATTGAGTAATAGTTATTTATGGTACAAGCGAGGTAAGTTGGTGATTACTTCCGAGGCGCTATTGAGGCCCGAGACGTCAGGCGAGGGTCTGAAGATAGCCGAGGATAGTAATCATCAATACACGCGCGTACCATACAACGTTTTTCAACACACTTGCGAAGAAATTCATAATAAAATATCATTTTTCGCTAATAAATAAACAGTTTTTCTATTCGCGCGCATCCAACACAGCAACGGTGATCGGCCAAAGAATAAAAGAATATACTTATTAAAAAAAAAATCGAATGCATGCCTTCCAATTAAAAAAAAATCGAATGAATGAATGAATGGAATCGACCATAGACCTACCAAAAGTAAGGCAACATAGTTGAAGTTTGTTTTTAAAATGTACGGACACAATTTTTTTGGTATCGAAACTTTTTTTAAAACAAAGCAATTTAAAAAAACAATCTATAACTCACTAGTGAATCAAGCGTGTCATTATTCAACTGTTTTTGCACAAATAAGAGCCCCTTTATGAGCAAGTGTATTGAAAAGAGAATTTATTTGATTGGTTATTGTTTTGGTGTAATTTTTTTGCCGTGGTACGTATAATGTAAACAGATCTTGTGACGTTCTCGCGTGGGCGCGGCCGGAATTCATTTGTTTTTATTTTAGTTCCTTCCCCACCAACTGTGCGGTCTGGGAACGTCCTAATTTCTGGGCACGTGATTTCAGATGGAAGGGGCAGCCGCTGCCTTACTCCGGGCCAGCGTCGGTGAGAATATTTAAACATGATCCTGCGCCACCTCACGTAACGTAGACAGAAATTACAAAAATTATTAGTAACAAATCAATTGTAACTAAATTAGGAAATATTAATATTTTAATTTTGAAGTCTGTGTGATTTTAGTAGATTGATGACGCTCTTCAAGCGTTGAGAGGCCTTCATCCATGTTCGTAACTGAAATAATTCTTTCTCTCACAATTAGTTACCAAACTGCGAAAAAAAAATCTTCTCTTGTAACTGGTTACGTGATTCCACTTACGAACATGGGTGAAGGCGTTGAGAGCCCCACAAAACCTCCAGGGATTCCTTTCAGTCACAGGGGACAGGCAGTAATTAATTTTTCTAAAAAAAAAAAAAAAGGAGTATTGTTTGATACACACCTGTCCTCTCTTTAATCCAAAATATCTGGCAACTGGGTCACCTGCTTGTATCCTCATCAACATGTTTTCTTTCAACTTACTGGTGCTATGCTAAGGAAATTAATTTACAACTAATCCTATTTTTTATTCATGATTTTATGGAACATACACACAAAATTTTATATTAATCGGTCCAGTAGCTTCGAAGGCTCTTCTCCAGTAGCTATTCAATATAAAAATCTAATGTTTTCTATTTACAATATTAATAAATAGTAAAAACTTACGTCAATACAGACAAAAAAAAATCTATCTACGAGTGTAGAATAATTAATTAATTACGTATATATGAATAACAAATTATTAGTCAGCGTCAAAGTAAATATAAACCGATATAAACACATTAAATTATTCGAACCTTTTTCCTTGACCAAAGGCATTGCATGCTAAAAAGTAAGACGTCTATGCAACCTCCTCTTTAACTACCCAATAATTTAAAAATTTAAAAACCCCCAACACAATTACTTTCAAACCCCCATAACTTTTAAAAGGGTCAACCGATTTTCATCAAACATGTCTAAGAACACTCGCACGTAAGTCCCCTTTAATACAAAAAAAAAACTATTTTGAAATCGGTTCATCCGTTCGGGAGCTATGATGCCACAGACAGACAGATACACACACACACACAAAGACTCGTCAAACTTATAACACCCCTCTTTTTGCGTCGGGGGTTAAAAAGGATACTATCTCAGCAGCAATTCCGACTTCTCATCGGGAGTAAGCACAATATGTTCAGGGACCAGTTCGTGTTCAGTGATGTTGATCAGCAGCTCCGATTCCAAGAACTGTTCTAGAATGTACTTGGGCGCCATGTCTACTAGGGATTGTTTGGCTGATGGTGTCATACCTGTGGATGGAGTTGTGATTAGTGGTTTTTAATAGTTGGATTTCTACGTAAAGACATACACGACTTAAGATCTTATCATCTTTTGATCAATATAACTATATCATGGCCATGCTAATCTAATGTGGTCATAGGTCTAAATTGTATACAAATACGACCTGACGACCTCGATGGCAGAGTGATCACCATGCCGGACTGCCATCCGTAAGGTTGCGGGTTCGATTCCAGTGCTGGGTGAATATTTGTGTGAACCACAAATGTTTGTCTCCGTCTGGGTGTGTGTGTGAATGAGTGCGTAGTTTCTGATACTCTAGATACAAGTTTCGAACTTAGTTAGGGGTCAGTTACTATAATGAGATGATGTAGTAAATGATTATTAGTTAATTTCATTTTCATTGATACTTAGGTAATAAACATAAATACCAATACCAACATACCTGCCTGTACAACAACAATAGCTCTATGAATATTCTCCTCCTGCATTCTCGTACAGTATGTTTTAATAGTTTTTATACCAATTTTAGCTTCGTCCGGGAAGAATACGAACATTTGATCTGTGGGATCGTCATTGTGGGCTACAAGAACAATCAAGTCACTCCGGGCTGGTCGCTTTTCACTGAAATTATAAAAGATAATAATAATAAAAAAAAAGTTTATTTCAAATGTTACAAGGTTCTATTATTGTTTTATTTGATTAAACAAACTGAAATAAGCCAAATGAAAACTGTTTTATTTACTTATATTATACACATTTATTTTATTTCTTATTTCCATAATTATTACTTAATTCAATTACATTTATTTTCTAGATTAAAACATAAAATCATTTTGCCTTTAAGTATTTCTATGAAACTTTTGCGCGAGTAACCGCAAGTATTTAAATAATAAAACTTTGCTGTATTAGAGACTCTTTTGATTCCATACTCTTTACATTGACAATGAAGTTTAATTATAGACAATAGGAAAAGCTAAAAAGTCAATGCCAAAGTTTGTTTATTTGGGAAAATTATCAAATTAAATAAGTAAATAAATCATATTGTTACAGTATTTTGAATCAATGGATGTGTGTGTAATATAAATCAAAATGCAGATTATTGATCAGAAGTTCAAACAGCATGTGGTTGATAGAAGACTGTCGCAGACTACAAAGTTACATTTAGGTAAATCTTTGTATACACTCCTATTTTGAATTCGAGATAATTAATCACAGCTAATGTAAATGACGGGTGACAACATGATAGTGAAGTTAGTTTTTATCTTTTGCTTTTATTGAAAAAGTTATGATAAGTTGCGGGTTCGATTCCCGTGCGGGGTGAATACTTGTGTGAACCACAAATGTTTGTCTCGGTCTGGGTGTGTGTGTGAATGAGTGTGTGCGTAGTTTCTGATACCCTAGATACAAGCTTCGAGCTTAGTTAGGGGTCAGTTACTATAATGAGATGATGTAGTGAATGATTATGTTATGTTATGTTATGTTAAGTCAAAGTTTTTCAAAATCCCGCTGAATTTTATTGCTATTCTACACTGAACAACAGGCGAACGCTGCAATGAACAGCTGAGCGAGTTCATCGACATGAGCCGTCATAGTGATTGTCACAGTAAACTTAATAGCTAGCCGTCTGATAATACAGCATTTATTTAGTATTTTTTAAAGATGAGTAATCGACTATCATTTTTGATAATTTTATTGGATATATGGATTCAGTTACTGCTACAGATATTCTGATTCTAATAAGCCCCATAATTTTAAAATAGGGGTGTATAAATTACTTCCTACAGTCTATCTCTCTGTATTTAAATGTTATGCTAGGTCTTTTAAATATAATCAGTAACTGTGACAATGTGGACTATATTATTGATATCTATATGAGATTCAACATCACACATGTGCAACTCTCTCCATTTGCCCCTATTTGGCGGCTTCCTTCACCTATATGAGATTATATCACACTAATTCAGGGTAGGCTCAAGCCTCTCGATGGGGACATATGACTTGAGATTAGTGTGAAACCAAACACACTCAGCTTCACATTATTAGTTCAAAGTTATAATGGTATCTGATTGTAACCCACTAGGAAAGTTGCAAGTCATTCCCATTACAAGTATTATTGATTACTTACTGGGAAGTCTTCGTTCATACACTGTATTTGAGATTTTAATAATAAACTGTTTTTTTTTATTTTTTTTATTGGTTGTTCAAGTATACAAACCTAGGTTTATCTCCGAACTGCTCTTTGAATTGTTCTAATGTTTGATCCAATTCATCTTGGGTTACTAGATATCCTCGGTCATGGCATAGCTGTAATATAATAAGTAAAACAAGTTTTAGTTAATGTTCAATAGGAACTTTAAGTTATTATGTAGCAACTAGTAACATGATATATGTTGGTGCTAGTAAATTAATTTATTAAGAAACCTACAAAAAGTATTATTGTACTGTTCGGCAATTCCATAGAGACGTACCTGCATTACAGTTTTACGAATTCGCCAAAGTTTGTAGGTCTCCGCATCGTCATCCATTGTTTATTATTATTTTTTCTTGCGGTTCAACGATGAATAAATTCTTGTTTATTACTCTAACAACTTTTGTGCACTGTAAATTGTAAAACAAAATATATTTTGTTGATTTTGAAACGATATTTATAATAGAATTGTAGGAAAACCTGTGCAACTATAGGACATAACCTAAAAAAATTACATTTGTTTTGTTTTCCGTGAGTGAGTGAGTGAATAAGTGTGAGTAAACCATTGACATATAACATGGACGGGGCATACCTACGAAAAAAACGTGTATACCTATACTTTACTGAGAGCAAAAAATGGCGGCTAATAGTGCAGTCCCTATCGATATGTCTGAAAAATAACATCGATAATAGATTGTAAGTATGTTTTCTTACTTTGATTAATTTTAAGTTTTATAAATAGATCTTACTGTAAACGAACATATAGATAGTTTGTAAAATATAGCTTGATCATTGTGACATACAGGGTGGCCCAAATAGAACGCTCAGTAAGGGGAAGTATAAAACTATAAGAGATACAAATATTTGTTTTTAGGAACCATGTCATCGATTTTAGTAAAAAAAAAGGACATTCATAGATTTAGAAAAAAAAACTATTACTCTCTTTGAGAATCGAACCCGGAAATTTTGAAAAATTTAATGTTCATTATTTTAAACTAGAAATGGATTGTGTACATCTTTAGCAGTAAGTAAATGTTACTAAGAAACATAATATCTAAATTCATTAAAATGCATTGTTTTTAAATGAAATAGTTTGGTACAAAACTCGCCAAGACATCATTGAAGTTCCTTCCCAGTTAATATCCCATTTCAACACAAATTCACCATTTCAAGATACAAAATGCAATATTGTGTATATACGGCCGTTCGTTCTAGTTACAAATAATTTAAAATATTTTTTTCAAAACTTCCGGGTTCGATTCCTTTAGTGAGTTATAGTATTTTTCTAAATCTTTGAATGCATTTTTTATTTTAACTAAAATCGATGACATGGTTCCTAAGAACAAATCTTTGTATCTCTTATAGTTTTATACTTCCCCCCCTGACCGTTTTATTTGGGCCACCCTATATATCAAACTTTTATTCTTTATAGTTGCCGGGATATAAAAATGTCGATAGAAATTATCGACGTTTCGTACTATAATCGATACTGATGTAACATTTAATTGGGTTTTATTTAATTACAAATGTTAGGCATTCTATTAAACGAATATTTCAATATGAATACAGATATTCTCAAGAGCAAATCTCAAATCCATGGTTTCTTATGGTATACTACATGAGAATCTGGAAATTGGACTTTATATACTTACTCACTATTATTTAAGATCAAATATGCACAAAATGTAAATAAAGTATATGAAATAAAAATAAACACCAAAATTAAAACGTACATGAATAAATTTTTAAATAACGTTTTATTTAAAATATCGATAGTTTATAGTCTGTGGTCACGATGTTTCATTGCCCATCACTAAGTAAGTCGATTAATCCTTTTGTTATAGCTAGAAAATAATATGGCGAACGGCCACGAGTAGGTATTTCAATGAGACTAAGAATGACAGATGGCTATTATAGTAGCTGTCAGAAATACTGTTGTCCTTTTTCCCTTACGCAAAATTATAAAAGTTAAAAAGAGACGGCTATATTTTTATAACTTTGGCGTCGATAAGCCTCATACTTCTATAACTATTTTTTCTATAGTCAAACATGCGTTGTCCATGTTATATGTCAATGGAGTAAACATTGAGCAAGGAACGAACATAACAATTAGTACGTTTCTCTGGCTTATAGTCTTTTAAGCCAAATCTCATATATTTCTTTTCATTGATATAGGTATCTTTTAATCTAGAAAATAATAAGAACTTGTATTATAAGCTCTTTTCATATTATTGAATTTATAGACTTTGTAATTTTCTTGCAAAAAATCTTTTACAACGGCATCCATAGACAGTTTTGTAAACATAGACAATATAGACTGACTTGTGTAATAAAAAAGTTAAATGTCAAATTAAAGTTGTCCATGGTCAATACTTTGCTTGTTCGATGAAAAGAAAATAAATTTTCAATTGTTAAGATTTATATTAATCGTTATTTCATTGTTGGTTTACACTTTGGATGATAAATAATTTTAAAAAATGGCTGGAATTAAAGGTATAGTGTTAAAGTATAATTTCTTATTAAATAATGTTGTAGATGTGTAATTAGGATTAGGCAAGTTCTATGTGAAAGTCATCATTTTTCTTGTTGATATGACTCATTTTTATTTACAAATTGTATAAGAAGTTAATTAAGCCTTTTCTTTTCATGTACTTGAAATATCGCTGAATCTGTAATCAGGGTGAGTATAAATAATAACATTTTACAATCAAGTTAGGAAGAAACATAAGTTCATGCGAATTTTTACTAATTGTTTTGCTCCGTGAACGTGAAATCTTTAGTTTACTTATTATTCTGCAAAATAGAATTTAAGAGTACTATTATTCCAAAGACCATTAAATTGTACTATTATCTATATGGACTATACAATCAATGTATTTAAGTTAAAGGGCAGACATCTAATAGAATCTTACACATCACCTTGACAGCAATAGTACCTACATAAAACCTTATGATGTAGGCTTGATGAGTATTGTCTGTCAAACAATACCTATAGCATTTTGTAATGCCAATCTTGTTGATTACATACCTTATTGGTGTAGGCCCAGCTCTTCTGGCTGGGAGAGCCCTACATGCCCCGTGGGTCCTCTCAATATCCGCTCACGGTGGTATGTAGTTCTATGCATTTTCACTGCATTAAAAAAAAAAGGTACCTTATTGGTATACTAGGAATATTTTTCCAAATAGTTATCAACTTTAAAGCTCTATATCATACCTACTTATCTTGTTGGAACTACCATAAGTAATTATGAATCTGCCTTTAACTTCAAATGCCTTGTCCCTCAAGTATTAGTCTATACCTCAAATCTTTTAATGGCCATTGATTGTTTATGATAGTAAGTGAATAAATTCAAATAAAAAGTATTATAACTTTTACTTCGGTATAATCATTTATTAATATTATTTTAGATATTTTTAATGTACACTCTGATATTTCTGATTTTTACCATATCAAAATACAATGAACATTTTTACATTTTCAGACTGGTGTCGTTAGCTTTTGCTGGATCTATTGGAATGACATTTGTTATATTAGCATGTGCCTTACCACAGTACAAGTAAGTTGATAAACAATACACATTAAATTAAGTGCCTGGTCCTGGTTTCGATACCTATGGGCCGAGTGATGTACTTATGTATATTGTCTATATTCCAAACATGGGCCAGTTCTGTATGAACATAAATAAAATGTATTATTCCTTATATTTCCTTAAATATAAATATATATGTTATTATTAGAAAGAACAATTCTGTTTAATAATAATATATTAGTAGGTATGTATGAACCACACTTGTACCTAGTTTTATAAATAATATTAAGCACTTATTGTACTTTTAAAAAAAGTACTAGTCTAGTGTATCCATAGTCCAAGCTTTGCTTAGTTTGGGATTAGTTGGCAATGTGTGATATGTGACCAAAAAAGACCAAGTGTGGTGTCGTGAGACACCAGGTAGGAACCTACGAACAAACGGAACAAAGTCAATTTTCAAAAAAGTTTCTACTCGAAAGAGTTAGCAATAGGTTATGTACCTTTTTAATAATTATAAAATAAACGCGCACTGTTCGAAATTTGAAAAATGTGTCGTTACAACTTGTCGTCCTCATTTTTTTCCGTCTACCCCCTTTCCCAACGCGTGATATTCATTATTATTGTATGTTTTCAGAACATGGTGGCCATTCTTTGTGGTCCTTTTCTACTTACTATGCCCCATTCCAACGATGATAGCCAGAAGACACGCAGACACAGCCGGTGGCACAAACTCACCATTAATGGAGTCAGCTATATTCATCACTATGGGGTTCATAGTTAGCTCGTTTGCACTACCAATTGTGCTAGCGAGAGTTGGAGTGGTATGTTGTTTATATTTTTTTGTTAAAATTTACTTATTTTACCTAGGTATTTTAATTTGCTATTATATACTATTGAGTTTATGTGGCGTAGAAGTCAAGTCCTTTGTCACACATGACATACCAATGTGTTTTCGATTTCATAGTGTGTTTATTTATTCAACACTCTTATGGTGAAAAAAACATAGTAAAAAAACCTGCACACACCAGCGTAAAAATTTGGATTGTAATTGGCAACTAGATGTCATTAATATTTATATTTATATTGACCTTGTAACATAAGAAAGTATCCAACTGTGATAAAAAGCAGATAGATAATTGAAAATAAAAACAATATTTCATGATATCGAAATCTCTTAGAGCAATAACACACTCACTACTTGTACAGTAGCTCCACAATCTCACTTTTATAAACTTTATAATACCTACATCATGTAGCCATTGAGCGTCTGTATCTGAATTCGGGACGCACAGAGGCAATAATCTTCCCAGAAACAAACCTGCTGGAAAATTCGAAAGATTCTCCCGATTTTAGTGGTACATCAAAACCTTTTTCTCTTGTTGCTACTTGGCGATCTGTGTTGACACAATGAGCCAATCGTTTGGTATTATATTAGTTTTATATCATTAGTAACATAAAGAAATGGTGTCATTAGTAGCAAAAAGGAATAAACGAAAACTGAGAACAAAAATGTCAGCTTGATTTAATATGAATCTGCAAAATACTGAATGATTGATTGATGATTTGATGAAAAAAGACCTGTCTGCTAATAGCCTTACTTCAGTTATCAAATAGCAACTGTGACATCATACGAAGATTGTGATAATAAATTAAGTAAATATACCTACAGAATATTTTCTCGTCACAAGCTCAAACATTGGATCTCTTTATTAACCTTTGTACTATATAATACAATGTATGTCTGTTGATTGTATGACTTATCAGTTCGCATTTTTGTTTCATTTACTTATTTATAAATATTGTTTCAAATTATTTTTTTTGCATAAGTTGTAATTTTAAGCCGGATACGAACTGAGAAGTTGCTGTTTAGTACCTACTACAACATAATGTACTTTGTCTGAGTCGTAAATTAGTAACTCGAGTGTGATTGAATCAAGTGTGTTCTTAAGCTTATAAGTCTTATAACAGTTATAACTACTCATTCCTCAACATGACGATTTTCAAATTTAAACACAAATTAACCAATAAATACTCCGTCTGTTACCTTTTCTCGGCTAAACTACTGAACCGATTGACTTGAAATTTGGTACAGGGGTAGCTTATGGTCCGGGGAAGGACATAGGCTATGTTTTATCCCGAAATTCCCACGGGATCGGGAACTATGCGGGTAAACTGCGGGGCACAGCTAGTCTTTAATAATCTCCAAAAGTTCGTAAAGTGTAATGTAATTATAATTTTATTTTTTCAGATACTACCAGGTGCATGCTACTTCACGTTGGCCGGTAATGTGATAGTGTACCTCACAATAATCGGTTTCTTCACAATCTTCGACATGGACGATTCCGATTATACAATGTGGTGAGAAATATGAACACCATTCGATTGTAAAAGGACTGTTGCAAAAAATATTTGTATATCGTAAGATATAATTAAGATGTGGTTATATTAATTTGTTTTAAGTCTGATGTATTTAAATATTGGGTTAGGTTGTGTGTACACTGGCATAATGGCTGCGATTATGTGGTGGCTAAAATGTGATTTTATGAATCGAAATTTTCATAAATCTTATAAAGGTAGCTAATAAATTACATTATTGTAAGAATTAGTTTTTATTATATTTTTTTATATTCAGTGATCACTTGGAAAGGTCATAAATATTTCTATTCACATCAAATAACATGTATATTTTATTTATTTTATACCGGTTTTTTTCGTAATTTTCTACGAATTTCGGCTTAAATTGAGGTCGAATTCGACTAACCCTGTCCCTACAAAATAATTTCAATTATTGTTTTTATTTCAATCGCTTTTGGCCACACATTATTGACCATAAGTCAGTGTATACACAGCCTTAGTGTTACACTCTATTATGTATACTTGAAGCTGATTACGAAGCTTTGCAGATAATAATGTAGTCCTAGAGCTAGTGCGCTTTGTGTGGGATATACTTTGACGCCATTTTGTCCTTAATTTATAGGATCTCATGGTCAAACAGTCTTCTATCTATTATATAATCATAATGTGTTAACTAAATGAATATTCTACGTTTTTACTGCATTTTTACATACAACTATTACATAAGAGATTTTTGGTAAACAGTTCTATTTTTTTCTCAGCATTATGTTATACATAAAACTTGTTGAAAGGCCATAATTGTGCCTGTAAATCATAAATAATGACATGTGTCAGTCAGCAAAAAAAAAATTGGTTATGGTATGTTGTTTAATAATAATCAGATGATTTTGTTAAGATTCATAAAAAATCTAAATTTTACTTATTTTTTAATTTGACTATTTAAATTTGGCAAATAATAATAATGGCTGACTGTACTATACTAAAGACGCAGCTGGATTTGTTTGTAACTTTTAAATTTTTATATTGTATATTAGCCTTTTTAACCAAATTCAAAAAGAAGAAGGTTCTAATTTGATGGGTACGTTTTTGTGCTTATATTTATATCTACAAGTAACGGCTAATAAATAATACAGTTGAGATATAAATGTCTCTTGATGAGATTGAAACTAATGGTAGTAATAAATTGTTTATTCCAATAATAATATGTCCATTTGTTAACATTTAGCTTTTATATTGTGAGATAGAATACAATAGAGTAATGTTTCAAAATATACGTTATTTTAATATTAAACCATGAAGGATAGAAGATTTTAAGATTAATAACGATTCTTGTGATGTTATATCATAGACATCGAGTGATATTTTTTGTGACGTAATGACGTGTCGGTAAAATCTTTTTTTTTCTGTAATCTCCTTGTCTATGGTATAAATTTAAATTGTTTTGTTTTTATTCTGAATCTTTCTAGTATGTTAATGATTTATGACCCGTGCTATTACGGCAGTTGAGATTTAAAAATGTAATAAGATGTGACTTATCCGTTATATCTTTGATACAAAGATATCTTATTTTTTCTATCCTTCATAGATTTAATGTAATGTTTTTAAACAATGTTTTTATTTATTTCTTTAAATACTTATCATATAGTTGATTTGTTTTACTGTTAATAATTTATATCAAACACAAAGTTTATCTAACAAGAAAACGTTTACCAAGTGATCTAAGAATCTGTATCTTTACATACAATCAATTTGAAACACAGTATTCAAATATTAATACTTACATAATAAAACAAAGATATTTTTATTTTCTTTTTATTTTTAGTAAGAAAATTATTAGTGTAAGTTAATAATAAATATTTTTGTAACAATTGTAGATTCATAGACAATTAGCTATGATTTTACAAGTAAGAACAATCCATAGACTATAAATATAAAAATACTAACGAAATTTAATCTTATTTTATGGTTTTCATTCATTCATAGTAAAAAATAATGTACTAAACTAAATATTATGTATATTCTCATTAATTTTGTTAACACCTAGTGATATAAATAAATGCAGTGTAAATTATGTAAATATATTGGTTTATAATCAATCAGGTCACAATAAAAATAACTGCCTGCTTTATCATTCTTTTTTTAACTAACTCCATCTGAAATATCCCGCCACTCCCCTTCTTTTTACCAGGGGAAATGCCACCCGGATGTAGCGGTGGAGGTCATACCCACTAAAATCCCACCACTCCCCTGCAGGGATTGTTTACCATTCCTTTATAAGCTTATGATTAAGTTATTGTACATTTATTTTTAGGTTAAACTACCTACATCAACTAAATCATAAACAGTAGACTTCATTTACGGTTTAGGTATTCACGGGTAAGATACTAATACTAGAAATAGAATTCGAGAATTTGATTTAGTTTCGAACTTAGTTTGGGGTCAGATAATATAATGAGATGATGTAGTGAATGATTATGATTAGTAATTTAAAACCGCGGCAAAGCTTTACCTATCATAACTACGGGGATGGATGTCACGGTCACGGGACATAGCGATTCCGCATGGCAGGGGGGTATAGGAGTCAATTATTTAGAAAAAATTACGGCAGTATTCTAAACTGTTAAACGGAACGGTTTTTTTATTACTCATCGTCGCTGTTTTGACGTTTCATTATATTTGTCATACGTCAGTCATGTCAAACTGAAGTAGAAAAATTCAATGAACCAGTGATAGTGAATACCGCACCCAAATATTTATTGCATTTTTTCCTTAGTCGTGGCACATTAGTGAATAAAAACCATGGGAGATCATTTGCCAGCTTGTGTTATTGATGTGGGTACCGGCTACACGAAGCTGGGCTTTGCGGGGAATAAGGAACCCCAGTTTATCATCCCGTCGGCCATAGCGATAAAAGAAACTGCAAAAGTTGGTGACCAATCCACTCGGCGTATGACTAAGGCCGTCGAGGATCTAGATTTCTTCATCGGCGATGAGGCTTTCGATGCTACAGGTTACGCGGTCAAGTACCCTGTCCGTCACGGACTGGTCGAAGATTGGGATTTGATGGAGCGATACATTGAGCAATGTATCTTCAAATACTTGAGGGCGGAGCCGGAAGATCATCATTTCTTGCTAACCGAGCCCCCACTGAACACACCTGAGAACCGGGAGTACTTAGCTGAGATAATGTTCGAGTCATTCAATGTACCGGGTCTGTATATCGCCGTGCAGGCAGTGCTAGCTCTCGCCGCGTCTTGGAAGTCTCGTACCACGTCCGAGCGTACCTTTACCGGTATCGTAGTCGACAGTGGTGACGGTGTGACTCACATTGTGCCAGTCGCCGAAGGTTATGTCATTGGTTCATGCATCAAGCATATCCCTATTGCTGGTAGAAACATAACCTCCTTCATTCAGTCCCTGCTCCGTGAACGTGAGGTCGGTATCCCTCCGGAACAAAGTCTGGAGACAGCCAAAGCCATCAAGGAGAGGTACAGCTACATTTGTCCCGATATAGCAAAGGAGTTTGCAAAGTATGACACTGACCCAGGTAAATGGATGAAGAAATACACTGGTATCAATGCTATAACGAAGAATCCGTTTACTGTAGATGTTGGGTATGAGAGATTCTTGGGCCCCGAGATATTCTTCCACCCTGAGTTTTCTAATGCCGATTTCACTGTACCTTTGAATGAGATGGTCGATGAAGTGATTCAGTCATGCCCTATTGATGTGAGGAGAGGGTTGTATGGCAATATTGTGTTGTCTGGTGGTTCTACAATGTTCCGGGACTTCGGTAGAAGGTTACAGAGAGATATTAAACGTACTGTGGATGCTAGACTGAAGCTTTCGACTATGTTGTCAGAGGGACGTATTACTCCGAAGCCGATTGATGTTCAAGTGATATCTCACAACATGCAGCGTTACGCTGTCTGGTTTGGAGGCAGTATGCTGGCTTCAACACCTGAGTTCTACCAAGTGTGCCACACTAAGCAAGCGTACATGGAGTACGGACCAAGTATTTGCAGACACAACCCTGTCTTCGGAACCATGACATAATGCAGTCTCGCCAGTATTATAACAACCGACTGCACACCTTACTAATTAATGAAACAGTTATGGATATTACTATAACAATAATGAATTTTTAATTAAGTTTTATAGAACTACTTATAAATAAATATATTACTTAATTATAGGTACTTTACTTTCTAAGTATTCTGAACATTTTAATGTTTTGCACAGTATCATTTTTATAATTTTTACTTTGAGATTTAAAATAATATCAATATTATGTTGTAAGAATAATAGTAGCATTTAATAATGCATTCCAGCATTTTACCAAAAAAATAAAGCTCAAAATGTTATGAAAAATTTGTTTTACTTTATACCCAGCTAAATGTATAAGAAAATAATTTATGAAAGATTGTAACAATAGTTGTACTGGAATTTGGATCAAATGTTCTTTACAACTGGGAGTTGCATTCAATACTGTTTATCCAGAAATTCCCATGGGATTGTTATTTGCGTGCTTTCCCCAGCCCAAGCTTCCTAGACAGGTCTATTTCTATTGTAATAATCAAATTAGATACCAACTAGATTTTGTAACTATCATACAAAATAAACCTCAGTACTATGTATTACATGTACTTAGAAGTAACTAACTGTGCCCCGCGGTTTCACCCGCGTAGTTCCCGATCCCGTGGGAATTTCGGGATAAAACCTAGCCTATGTCTTTCCCCGGACCATAAGCTACCCCTGTAACAAATTTAAAGTGAATCAGTTCAGTAGTTTAGCCGTGAAAAGGTAACAGACAGACAGACTAAGAGTTACTTTTGCATTTATAATATTAGTAAGGATTCTAGGAAGCTAGTATATTATGTAAGTTTACTCAGTCCAAGTTAATTTGCCCGCATTTACTGCGCGTCAAATTAGTCACTCAAGTATAATTTTCAGTGAGGACGTTTGCGACGCCATTATTTGCGAAAGGACTATAATTTCTGAACGGATCTGTGCAACTTTCACGTTTCAGTTAATGTTTTATGTAGTCAAACTAGTTTAATGGAAACTTTAGTTCTGTTGTATGGTTAATTATTTAATTTTAGTAGAATAGTGATTTTCAATTTACTAACCTAAGTAGGTACCTACTTACTTATAGGTTGGTAAGTAGGTAATATAAATCATCGATCGATCAACCTTCTGACCTCTAATTAAGTTAGGGCCGATTTTTCCATCGCCAGACAACTTTTATTCGACGAATAAAATTGACGTTTGACAGATTTTGTATGAAATAACTGTCAAAATTTCAAAGTTATTCGTCGAATAAAGTTATCTGGCGATGGAAAAATCGGCCCTTTATCTGGGGTAGGAGTACCTATTAGAAAGTTTCTAATAGAAACTGAGCTAGCTCCTATATTTCTAAGAACACCCATACCGAGATACATATTTGTTTGTGGATCACACAAATACTATGGTACCTCGACCGGGAATCGAACCCGCATCCCTTTGTCTAGTAATTTGGGTACTCCTTCCTTCTATTTTCTTCCTATCCATTTTGTATGGTGACCATTCTTCCCTTTGGGCCTCATTGGAATCAAGTTAAGATTTAAAATATTGATATTTTTTATTTAGGAACTCGCTTTGACCATGCCCCAGTTTAACGGTCAGTTCACACCTGTATACTTAAAAGCTTATTAGGAAGTATAATAATTATTGAAATAGATTTTCACTCTCAACTTTGTTCGCTTGAAACTGAGTTAGATCACATTCGCTATTGAAATCGGTTAACCCTTAAATTGACGCAGTATATCACAATATACACAATATTCAAAAAAATCTACGCTCATAAATATAAGTGTTTTTAAGATTATAAGCGATTATTTAGGTTACAATATTATTACACATTTTGTAAAAAAATAATTCATAGCCCTAACTACATTTTTACAAAACAAAAACGAATTTAAACAATTTAAATTCGTTATCAAGTTAGGATAGCAAATTGCATTGTTAACTTTGAAATAAAGCGAACATCTTTTCTGCAAACGCAAGAGAGCAGCACAATTGATTCCATGGGAGTTTCTTTAGAAAACTTCGGTCTGTGTGAGTTGTTGTTAAAAGTAAATAAAACTGTTGAATTCTTTGAACGTACAAGTTGGTTGCAAAAGGCTGGTTCTGCGGTGTAAGGAAATCTTTACCGAGATTGTGACTTTGGTTTCGCAAATACAAGTAGGTAGATAACTGCTTATTAGTGGGATGTTAGGCTCTTTGCAAGTTTATAAATTGGTATGAGATACTTACATATTATCTATGTTATTTTAATACACATTTCATACTTAAGTAAGTAAGTAGGAACTTATATACATAGATACTTAGATAAAGTTAAGACCTACCTTTCTTCCTTGAAGTTTAGAAACAATTAACATAATAATTTAGATAAAGTTTTTGACACAACTGCCCCAAGTCTAAATACCTACTTACTACTAGGAAAAAAAAACTTTAGACAATTAAAAGTTTTTGTACGATATTCAAACAACATTTCTACTTGAATACTTCATGCAATCGTATTTAGAAACACACATACATTTTACTAACTATAAATACTGGTAAGTATATCTAAAGAAATACTGCGTAAACAAGAAATGCTCCGGGGTTGAAGCTAATTGCAGAGTGCATCTATTGTTTTAGAATATAGCTGTGGGTGCTCAAGGGAAAACAGCGCATACCTTCGGTGGCGGGTGGTATTTTAATTATTACGGTCGGAAAACTGCCTTTCTATCGCTATGTGAGGATATTATGTACTTAGTTTGATGGTATTACATTCTTTAGTTAGTTTTTTTATATAGTTTTATGGTACCTGCATACGTTTTAGTGCTAACCTAACTATGTAGGTACCTATAAGTGATGTATGTAAGTACTTAAGTACTTACTTATTTCAAATTGAAATTAAGTATTTCACGCAACTTTATTGTTTACAGAGATTGATATTGATCAATCTCTGTAAACAATGTTACTTACTTATACCTAGATTATAGGTACTTACTTATACCTTTATGTTTTTCACGTAGAGACATAAGTAATAAGTAAATAGGATTTTCCGTATTTTAAAGCAAAAAAATATCTTAACCATCAGTAACTTATGGCTGAATTTCTGATAGAAAACTGCACATGCACCCCCTATCAACTTAAAAAAGCAAAACCAGAAGAAACTAACCTACAAAAGTACTTCCCAATCTCTCAGACAGTTAATTTCGTGTTTTTTTTACGTGGACCGGTCCTCACTGATTGGAAGACCTAACCACAC
The DNA here is from genome assembly GCA_958496195.1 of Timandra comae. Lineage (NCBI taxonomy): Eukaryota > Metazoa > Arthropoda > Insecta > Lepidoptera > Geometridae > Timandra > Timandra comae. Next base: position 4,070,354 of record OY292369.1, read on the forward strand.
AAGCAGACTGTTGACCTACCCGCTCGATTTCTCGTTTTAGCCAGTCCGAAATATCTGTGGAGATCGATAACGAATCACGTTTCTGTAGTATGAAGTATGTCAGTTGGTGGGTATATTTAAACTGATAGAAGTACCTACCTATTTATAATTAATATCTTTTAACGGGATATTTATACGTAAGTACCTTATAAGATATTAATTAATTAAAAGATATTAATTATAAACAATGACGTACGTTTCGTTTAATAATAATACCTAAGTACCTATTCTTGTACTTATAGGAAACTAGCATCGCCCCGCGGTTTCACCCGCGTAGTTCCCGTTCCCGTGGGAATTTCGGGTTAAAAAGTATCTTATGTTCTTTCCCGGACCATAAGCTACCTGTACCAAATTTCAAGTCAATCGGTTCAGTAGTTTAGTCGTGAAAAGGTAACAGACAGATAGACAGACAGAGTTACTTTCGCATTTATAATATTAGTTAGGATTTTTCGTTGTAGGTATCTTTACATAGTGCAAAATTACGAATTATAGAGATAAGTAGTTCTCAATTCCGTGTGTAAAATAAAGCTTTTTTGTCTGTTCGCTTAGATCTTTAACTACTTAAGTACCTACCTAAGTACTTACTTTTTAAAGGATTTTAATGCAGTTTTTAGCGATGGAGGAAGGTTTAAATGTATTGTAATGAGGGTGAAACCGCTTGTCGCAGCTAGTTTATGTAAAAGCACATAATCGAATATTTGTAACTGCTGAAACGTTTTTCCCTTTGGTAGTTTGGGTTCCGGCAAATTTTGTTTTTAAGAAATTTGCAAGTAACGGAAATATACATCTTTCTTTGTTGTAAAGTTTGTCCATTTTTATTTGTATATCGGAGTTTTCAGCTAATTTTTTGTCCGTTATTTTCAAGTTTCCTTATGGAAGCTTCAATGTTTTTATGCTTCTTAGAGTTCTGAGAAAGATATGCAAATCAGATAACTTATAGGTACTAGTACGAGTATTCCAGCAGAAAAATCAAATTTATATATATTTTTTTAAATCATTTTTAATTACTTATAGGTTGTTCACATTAAATCTAAGATCATGCCAAAGTCTGCGGAACCGTAGACAAGCTCTAACCATGATTCATTTTCTAAGCTGTTCCAGCTTTATTTCAATTGAGAATCTTAAATGCTAGATTGACATTACTGTAGCCTATACTCCGCCCCAAAGCCTTCACCTACAACTACGAGTATAGATACTTAGATACGCACTAAAACATTGCTAATGATAATTTATTAAAAGGCCCAATTCCAATAAATTAACGCTACAACTAATACTCGCTCGCTGTCCTATTCAAACACATCTGTCAAAGTGACACCATCTCCTATTTAATTACTGCACTAGGCTTGTCAATGTGGCCGTTATACCGGTCTATTGGCAGGGTGCCTTAAACAAAACGGGCTTTAACCATAACCAAGACCCCTGCCAGGTCGTTATGTTGAACCGTCGCGGTGGGACACAGAGGGTCATTATATATTGGACTATAACAATGGGAGGTACAAAGGTTGTAAGTTACGCGATAGCTGAACCCCAAACGGAGAGTTTATGGATGAATTTACTTATCTTTTTTGTGCTGTAAGGAATGGTGATTTTATATTTGATGTGTTTGGGCAAATGGGAGTAAGGTGGATTTGCGTGATAGAATAAAATATGCCTAAAGGTAATAAAAATAAAATTGTATTGAGGTCCACCCACACCCAAGCAAATGAAAATTTTAAATGCTTAATTGACCTCTACAGCAGTCATTTGTTTTACATGTTATCTAGGAAACGTAATACGTCTTATAAAATTCCACGTAAAGCCTCGGGCGAAAATACAGTATTAATCTTGTATGGATATAGAATTCGTAACATAAGCATTCACTCGTAACTTACAGGTACGAAAGAAGTGAGATTGAAAAACAGCTCCCACAAATGTGTTTGCCAGCAAGGTGTGATTTACGAGATCGTCCAAGTTATTGTTTCAATCACAAGAAACGATTCCACTGATTACAGCGTCCACAAAAAGTTAATAAATCAAATGGAACTTATTTTTCTTTAGAAATGGATGATTCCGATGTAGAAATAGACATTGGATAAATATAAATAGGACCCAATCAAATATATCGAACCTATTTGAAATTAATTTCTGTTAATGTATTATGTTTACTTGTAAAGACCTATCAATTTATTAGATTAGTTTTTGGGCTAAACCTTCATTTTTATATTACTATAGATAACTTGCTGTTGCTATCTAGGTAAATAGCCTACGTGGAGCCCATACTTGCCTACAAAAGAGCCTTAGGCATACCTATAAAGGAGCTGTCAGATACAAATATACTTTTTCAAATAGGATTGTTCTTGAAATATACGTGTAATAAACAAACTTAGTTTCAATAGTAGTATATAGGGACAAATATTAACTATTGTTAATACCTTAGGCGGTTTCCACATTAGTTCGAAGAGCAAATATCCGTTGAGGAGAGGCGTTGTACACTGTGATGCCTTTGTTGCCTGAGGAACTATGAAAGATAAGTATTAATGTGTCAATTTATTGAAGTGTCTGTTTGATAAATTTAACAGCAACAAACATGTTCTCAGGATCTGCAGAAAATAGGCGGTTAAAATCAAGGGACATAGCTAGTATCTAAACTAAAAAAGGCGACTGACTGACTGACATAGTGATCTATCAACGCCAGTCCAAATCACTGGACAGATCGGGCTGAATTTTGGCATGCAACTGGATGTTATGACGTAGGCATCCTCTGAGAAAGGATTTTGATTAATTCTACCCCCAAGGCGATAAAAGGGGGAAAAACCCAAATTCTGCCGGAAGTCATTATTCCAAGCGGACGAAGTCGCGGGCAAAAGCAGAATATAGTTAGATATATTTTATCAATAGTACCTACCTATATATCTGTAACTACTTACCTATGATTGTGATTTAACTTAATAAAAAAGCTGTACACATTTCTTTTCCCATTAATCAAATCGTGAAACACCGCAACAGACGTTATAAGAACCATAGTGTTTTCCGTATCATTTGTTACTGAACCGGTATCGGGCCTCGACAAGGAGTGGTGACTTGATGGATTAACCAGGCCCTTGACGAGACATGAAATATAGCGGCCATTCGCTAATACCACGGGAAATAATAACTAACGTGTCATGGGGTCTTCGTTTTTAATCAGATTAATTAGTTTTGAAAGAGATTTTCTGTTTACTCGTGTCAATTTGCCAACATAGGTGTCGGTTTTTGGTGTAATTTCCCAGATTGTTTACCATTTGTCAAGGTATCAAGAAAACCGCATACGAGGTTTTTTATTTTCGTCATTGAGCCAAGATACGAGTTTGTTTTTGGCATAATTTTTCATCATGTCATCTATTTATTAAGGCGCTGAGAGAAGACTACGAGTATATCACAAAGCTTCTCCAACGATCAAACACATTAAAGTTGGTATGACATAGCTAAATTATTTTTCGTGAATTATTTTTGTATAAATATAAATTATTTTTTGAATGGACGTCCTATATCTAACCATCCATAGCGTTGTATCAGTTATTGTAAATTATAAAACGTAACTGTCTTGTTGAAACTTCGAATTGAATGTAAATATAAGCTAGTAATAGAAATAGAGAAAGTGGAAATCTAGGTTAAGCTACACTGTATTGTGAGTGGCGGTAGATATGTGAAAATGAAAATTACACAAAAACGCAATGGAAAATAGACAAAGATTTCGTCGATCAGGGATTAGAAACTTAATGTTACTCTAATTCTAGGTCGGACCAAATGTATGTAATTTTTCCATAATTTTCGTGCTATTCTGGGTGTGTGTGTGAATGAGTGTGTGCGTAGTTTCTGATACCCTAGATACAAGTTTCGAATTTAGTTACGGTCAGTTACTATTATGAGATGATGTAGTGAATGATTATGTTATGTTATTAAGTACGTTAGTATTTTATGATCCGTGATGATGGTGATCCTTGGCTATTTACATGTTTATTTTCCACTAACGTGTGGAAATGTAAATAGCAATACATGTAAATGTTTCATTAAACAGTAAGATGTTAAACAAAAACAATTCAAAAGCAATTCATACCACTTTAACAGCACATAAAACAGCGCTTCATTTTAGCAGTTCAAGTAAAGCCTATATTTCCTACATTGTTACAAATACGTGTACATTTATGTGAAATACCTGGAGAAATCACATCCGGTCACGAACTGGGAAAAGTGCAGTTGGACGTGTTCTATTCACGTAATTTGAAACGAGGAAATAAAGATCTATTTGTGCTTCCTTACTGATTTATCTAGAAGTAAATAAAGTGGATGTGTTAGGGTCAGTATTATATTTATTTGATAATTTATTGAAGCCCGCGGCTGCGTTCGTGTCAAGTTTGTTTTAGATGGATAAGTTTTGGATTTAGCTTTTTTCCAAGTTTTTTGAAAATCAAAGATAATTGTCATACTTTACAAGACCAAATTATTAAGTAATCTTGAGTAAAATAATTCAGTCAGTAAGATTTGCAGAACAAAGAATACTTTATCTTACTTATGATACATGTAACTAGTTAAAGGAGGGTTGCGATAGTGCTAAGTGCTGGCAAAATAAAGTTAATTTAAAAAAATAAGAAACCGACTTCAGCACTAAAATGTAAGAAAATAATTTAAAATAAACAATATTATTAATACATATTTACAATTTATAATTAGTTACTTTTGGAGTCAGTGCCAGCCCAGGATAGTTTTTTTTCCTTATAAGATAGCACGAGACGCGCCTATAATATTAATGAAGGCTTTGGCTGTCACCGACTTCAAAAGTAACTAATTATAAATTGTAAATATGTATTAATAATATTGTTTATTTTAAATTATTTTCTTACATTTTAGTGCTGAAGTCGGTTTCTTATTTTTTTAAATTAACTTTATTTTAAATTTTTTAGTGGGAAGCAAGTCTCCTTCTACAAAAGACGCTTAAATTTTCTTCCAGAAGAGCTTTTGACTCCTGGATCACTTGAATCCTTTTTTGTGGGAGGACGACTTTACGTCTTTCCTCTCTCCAGGGGAATGACGGGGTATGTCGGACTCCGCGCCGCAAAGATAGAGCGGCGACGCGCTTACCGACTAAAACCCCTTGGTGTGCCACCTCTGCGCTTATGGCCGAAACCGGAAGAAACGCGGCTGCACGCTACTACGATCCCGGACAGCGCCTCTACCCTGTTAAGGGTTTCTCCTCCGAGCTAGAATGTAGCTCTAGGCGACAGATGTTGAGTTACCCCCTTCCGAAAGTACCGCGCGCCACCTCGAGGCCTATATGGCGGCAGTGGATATCCCTCGGGGATCACTGCCGCAGGTCGGGCGTATGGCGGTTGCAGGACAAAGTGGTAGTCCCGCTTCCGTCTGCCCCAACCTTCTGCTGCGGATAATATTAGTGGAGAGGGCTTCGCGCTCTCTCTCCGCAGCTTTTTTTTTTGCGAGAGTACGACCTCACAAGGTGGACACTCCAATCTAAGACCTCTCCTCGCTCACCATAGCAAAGACTACATTTGGCAAGGAGAGGTCGTTTCCCAAGATTGCCGCGAAAGTTGCGAGGGCAATAGCTTCTTGCAGGGATTTTTTTGCTGCTCTATAAGTGTCAAGCAGTTCAACCTCAACGGGTACCGCTTGAATCCTGTCCCATGAGCTGATGTTACTCATGATTCATAATCTAACACAACCCTGCATTTTATTACTTCTTTTTTACTTCATCATCCCAATATGTCCCAATTAAACCATCATTTTATTACAAAACTTCTTTATAACCACAAAGGTATAAGAACTTTTTAGAAAATTAACCAAAGTCAAAATAAAAACGAAAATAGAGGATGACGTTTATACTGTCTATTTATTAATTAATATAATATATACAATCTAATCTGGTGTAGTGTTTGTTTGTAATATCTAAATATATTTTTTTACGAAAAGTTTTATGAAAACGCTCTGAAGATATATGTGTAATAGGTACCTATAATAGTACAAAAAAACATTTTTAAAAAATGTTGTAGATTCGGGTTTATTTCAGTGTGTGTTAACGAATTAAAAAACAGGACATTTTTATATCTAAATCCCATGAATTGTGAACAGCATTTGATTTAAATACGAAGAATACAGCCAAAAAATTTTCATCCAGAAATTCTTATGGTATCAAGAATATCGCGAGCAAAACCACGGGTCACAGGTAGTTTTACTTTTAATAATGTCAATCGACACCCCAGCCTACATTGTTGCGGGTTTTTCCTCGATTTTTCCTGGATCCCATCATCAGATCCTGATTTCCTTGACATGGGACCACTTCGCGAATATCCGCTTTCTAATGAAACAAGAATTTTAAAATGCTCCATTCATGATTACAAAGAAATCGCGTAACAAACACACAAAAAAAAAAAAAAAAAAATATACACGTCGAATAGAGAACCTCCTCCTGTTTTTTTGGAAGTCGGTTAAAAATAGTACAAATTCTGCATTCAAATGACCTTTGAAAATAACTTAAAATTATTCAGTTTAACTTACTTAAATAGACCAATGTAGATTCCATCTATGTAGATCAGGTTAACTACATTTCTAGATCAGAATCAGTGATCTATTCAAGCGTATTAATTGGAATAATATTATTCTTTGCTCCGTGTGTGCAGAATGTGAAATTGTTTTAGTTTGTGAATTGGTTTATCTTATGTTGAAGATATTTATTTATACTTAACCACAGTTTGAAAAAAAAATGTAGGGCTCTGGCTATTCTTATATTTTTTCGGGGTGTATTGAATATTGATGATTGATGTGAGTAAGACAAAGGAGTAAGATCGTGCGGCATAGATAAGTATGTGATCTGACAGACAATAGTGAAAATTACTTAAGTTAAGTGTAATGTATGAAAAAAATTCTTAATTTTTTACTTTTTTACGTGATAGAAGAAATTAGTAAAATATTTTGCTAAAATCCACTGAAATTAAATAACAGTGTATTCAACTGGGACCGAACGTCAAGTTTTTAGCCAAAAGAACATAGAAAACGAACAAAATTTATAAAATTTCGACCACTTCTTTACATTAAATATGAATATGGTCATAATTATTAGAATAGTCCACTTTGAGAAGACAAGTGTGTTTAGTAGTAAGTAGTTTATCAAGTGTGAAGTTAGTTCTAGTGTGGGAGACACAGGACGAGATATATAAACGTAATAAACTGAAGTTTGAAACTCGGTTAACAAACCTTTGCGTTGATTTAATATTTCACACTGCATTTGAGGTTTCGGAGGGAGCTATAACGCTGTTAGTTCAAATTCAAATTCAAATTCAAATTCAAATGTATTTATTGCGAATAAAGGTTACAATATGGTGTTACAGTTAATACTTAAATTAAGAATCTCTTTATTCTACCTTACATGAGGCATGCAATATGTATGCAACTTAAACAATATTAATTAATACCAAAGTAACAAAATTTAAACAATCTTAATAAACAAAACAAATAACAACAATCTTAGAAAATCAAAAATAAAACAAACGCTAAAAAGACAAGATAATTTAAGGTACATTCATGGGAATTTATCATTTACATAATCAATAATACTATAATAGGCCTTACTCATTAGAAAATGTTTAAGTTTATTTTTGAACTTAACACTGCTCTGTTCTTGTAATATGTATGTAGGCAAGTGGTTATATATACGGGGAATCATCAGAAAAATACTATTATTAAGCAGAGAAGACCTATTAGAAATACACTTAATTTTATGACAATGACGTTTACTGCTCAACTTATCAAATAAATTTAAATTGGCTCTTACAAATGCAGAAACTTCGTAAATATACAAACATGGCAACGTCATTAATTTATACTTTAAGAAATAGGCTTTACAACTGTCCGTCTGTTTAAGACTAAATATAGCTCTTATACATTTTTTTTGTGCCTTAAATGCCGTTGTTCGATAAATACCGAAATTTAGTTTATGATTACATTTTGTGTTGATCACGGTTATCTATACGATAGTATACTAGTACAATAAAACTGAAGAGTTTGTTTGTTTGAAAGTGCAAAATATCTCGGAAATTATTGGCCCGATTTAACTTTTTCTTAAATTTTTAGGTTAGGTTAGAAAAAAAAGGGAGAAGTTAAAAACGATTATTTAAGAAGGTAAGTATTTGTATTGGATTTTAGAACAAATAAACGATATACATAAAGCAATGTGTAAAAAAGTAAACTTAATCTACCGTTTCCCGTGTTCGAGTTTTCGAGTTTTCGAGTTTTCGAGTTTTCGAGTTTTCGAGTTTTCGAGTTTTCGAGCTTAAAAGTAGAAATGGTCGTGGTAGAAATGGTCGTGGTAGAAATGGTCATGGTAGAAATGGTCGTGGTAGAAATGGTCATGGTAGAAATGGTCATGGTAAAAATAGTCATGGTAGAAAAGTCATAGTAGAAATGGTCGTGGTCGAAAAGTCATAGTATAAATGGTCGTGGTAGAAATGATCATGGGAAATGTGGTAGAAATTGTCGTGGTAGAAATGGTCGTGGTAGAAATGGTCGTGGTAGAAATTGTCATGGTAGAAATGGTCGTGGTAGAAATGGTCATGGTCGAAATGGTCGTGGTAGAAATGGTCATGGTAGAAATGGTCATGGTAGAAATGGTCGTGGTAGAAATATCCATGGTAGAAATGGTCATGGTAGAAAAGTCATAGTAGAAATATTCATGGTAGAAATGGTCATGGTAGAAATGGTCGTGGTAGAAAAGTCGTGGTAGAAATTGTCGTGGTAGAAATGGTCGTGGTAGAAATGGTCATGGTAGAAATTGTCATGGTAAAAAAGTCATAGTAAAAATAGTCATGGTAGAAATGGTCGTGGTAGAAAAGATCATGGTAGAAATGGCCATGGTAGAAATTTTCATGGTAGAAATCGTCATGGTAGAAATGGTCGTGGTAGAAATGATCATGGGAAATATGGTAAAAATGGTCGTGGTAGAAATGGTCATGGGAGAAATGGCCATGGTAGAAATGGTCATGGAAGAAATGGCCATGGTAGAAATGGTCATGGTAGAAATGGTCGTGGTAGAAATGGTCATGGTAAAAATAGTCATGGTAGAAAAGTCATAGTAGAAATGGTCGTGGTCGAAAAGTCATAGTATAAACGGTCGTGGTAGAAATGATCATGGGAAATGTGGTAGAAATTGTCGTGGTAGAAATGGTCGTGGTAGAAATGGTCGTGGTAGAAATGGTCATGGTAGAAATGGTCATGGTAGAAATGGTCGTGGTAGAAATATCCATGGTAGAAATGGTCATGGTAGAAATGCTCGTGGTAGAAATATCCATGGTAGAAATGGTCATGGTAGAAAAGTCATAGTAGAAATATTCATGGTAGAAATGGTCATGGTAGAAATGGTCGTGGTAGAAAAGTCGTGGTAGAAATTGTCGTGGTAGAAATGGTCGTGGTAGAAATGGTCATGGTAGAAATGGTCATGGTAGAAAAGTCATAGTAAAAATAGTCATGGTAGAAATGGTCGTGGTAGAAAAGGTCATGGTAGAAATGGCCATGGTAGAAATTTTCATGGTAGAAATTGCTATGGTAGAAATGGTCGTGGTAGAAATTTTCGTGGTAGAAATGGTCGTGGTAGAAATGTCCATGGTAGAAATGGTCATGGTAGAAAAGTCATAGTAGAAATGGTCGTGGTAGAAAAGATCATGGTAGAAATGGCCATGGTAGAAATTTTCATGGTAGATATTGCTATTAAATTAAATTAAAATTAAAATGTATTTATTTCAGATATAGTAATCCATTACATAGTTAATTACAATTTAAATATTACATAATTATATAAAAGGCACATTACAATTTTTAGATTCAAAATATAAATTAAAAACTCAAAATAAATTATTAAATTAAATTATCATAAATTAAATGTCTTAAATAATCATTAATAAAATAGTAAATAACATACATAAACTTACACAAACATTATAATTTACCCCTCTGCACCTGTCCATTAGTCAGTACATGAACCCTACAGCAATGATTCATGTACTGAAGGTCAAAACGGCTAGCAAGTAGGCTTAGAATTCTGTTAGGGCTGGTCCGGACCCTGCGCACCAGGGACGTGCACTTTTTTCGCATTATGGTATAAAAACAATCAACCTGAGCTAATGCAAACATCCCCGATGCACTACAGTGCCGAGGCAGCCCCATCAAAACTCTAAACGCATTATTATACTGCACGCGAAGAGCGCTGAACTGTTTCTGGGTATATGACAACCACAGGCTGCCCGTGTAGAACGACGTACAAAAAGCCCTGAACAGAGTAATTTTGACGCCGTCCGAGCAACGAGCAAACCTGCGAGCTATCATATTGGCTCTTACCGACAGCGCCCTCCCGCTATGGTAGAAATGGTCATGGTAGAAAAATCATAGTAGTAATATTCATGGTAGAAATGGTCATGGTAGAAAAGTCATAGTAGAAATAGTCATGGTAGAAATGGTCGTGGTAGAAATGATCATGGGAAATGTGGTAGAAATGATCATGGGAGACGTGGTAAAAATGGTCGTGGTAGAAATGGCCATGGGAGAAATGGCCATGGTAGAAATGGTCATGGGAGAAATGGCCATGGTAGAAATGGTCGTGGTAGAAATGTCCATGGTAGAAATGATCATGGTAGAAAAGTCATAGTAGAAATATTCATGGTAGAAATGGTCATGGGAGAAATGGCCATGGTAGAAATGATCATGGTAGAAATGGACATGGTAGAAATGGTCGTGGTAGAAATGGACATGGTAGAAATGGTCGTGGTAGAAATGTCCATGGATAAATGGTCATGGTAGAAAAGTCATAGTAGAAATAGTCATGGTGGAAATGGCCATGGTAGAAATGGCCATGGCAACAATGATCATGGTAGAATAGTCGTGGTAGAATTAATTACATTTTGTATAAGTTAAGCTTTGGTATCATAGGGTAGTGGACCCTTTATACAAAAAGAAGGCCGTTTTTACAGTAACCATCGTCACAATCACCGCTGACAATAAAAATGATCACGAATCGATATGATGGCTGTCATGCAAATCGCGGTACCGTTTTTTGACGGTGGCAATTACCGTTCTATAGGAAAAATGACAAAAAACGGCCATAATTGATATTAAAATAGTAGCATAATCATAGCATTATAGTTAAGAGACTAAAATCCCAAAAGCTTGTGATATCTTTTCCAATTAGTTTTTCAAAAAGACCAAAAGTTTGTAACCAAGATCAAAATCTCAATATCAAAATGTATTATTAGAAAATTCTCTGCGTAAGTTATATCTGAAGTATAACAAGTTTAATTTAGAAGTGTCCGCGACTGTGATTGATGTGCTAAAGTTTGTCCGACTTCGAAACTAAGTTACGTATGCGGCTAACAATTACTAATGATTTTATATTACTCACTGTTTCATGTAAAGGGTTATTGTTCTAGTTAATAACTTAACTAGGGACTTTGGTTTAACCAAATTTATATTGTAGTTGTGAAAGATTACCGGGAAATTTTTTACCATTTGCTATAGTAGTAATGTAGGAAATAGCTGGAAGATCTTTTAAACTACAAATCGGATTTCAATACAGTTTTTATTAATAGATAGAGTGATCCAAGAGAAAGGCTTATTCTGTCTATAATAACGTAATATAGTTGTACGCGAGTAACACCGCTGGACAGAGCAAGTAAACAATATTTTGTGATAAAACAATGTCCAAAATCAATACCTTTTTCACAAAAAGGATAATATAATTCTGTCTGTCACCCCTTATCTCATAAATACACGTAAATTAATAATTCACATATGTCTGTTCGTCCCTTATACATTGCCCTGCAGACCTGTACCTGAGTGGGTATCTACCTAGCAATATGTTACAGTAAGGTACGTTTATAAGACAAAAGTATTGTTTACTAAAAGCTAAGTCGGTGCTACTCGTAGTTATCGTAGTAACAGACAGTCGTCACGGATATTAATTTAGACTCCTCAAAAGTTTAACTAAAACAAATTTTATATCTTACATGTACACAGCCCTATTAAGAAAGGAATTGGCATTCTATAAAAACTAAAGAAAGACTTTTATCTGTGACATGTCTATTATTATAGAAAGGTCAGATAATTTCATATTAACATCTCAGTAAACAAAGGGATGGATGGATGCAGAAAGCCCAACATCGAAGTGAATGGCGTGCAATACAAGAGGCCTACACTCAGCATTGGGTGGCAACGGGCTGAAGAAGAAGAAGAAGAAATAAAGGGATCGATAAAATTGACGGTAGTTCGGAAAAAATATTCAGTTCTCAAACGTTTACAGAGTAACGAAGAAAATATTTACTAAGTTTAAAACTATTAAGAAAACTTTAACTCTAGTCAACACTACACTTGACGAAGTTCTTTTCCCCGTGACATATGTACACGTACATACGTTCTTATTATAGGGAGTTTCACAGAAAACGAGTCTCGTCTCACCTGTGTCAGAACAAAGAGACCCTTTCAACGGTGACTGTGCCCCTTTTGCGTATGCATGTCCTTCGTTTTGGGAGCGTTTCGATTTATTTATTATGTTTTTCTGTAGTTTTAGTTTGTGTTGCTTAATGTTTTATTGGTTAAATTTTGGTTGTATGTGTATAATGTTTCAGGATCTCTGTTATTTATTTATACTCATTAATAAGCAGATGCGTCTTGCGATTTCTTATGCGATTCTTTAATCCCATTAGGTAGACAAAGGTAGACAATAATATCAAGCGTTGTCTTCATTAATAAATGAAAGACAGTATTTCCGAGGTAACACTCAAATGGCCTATTTCACGACTTTCAAGTAACGTTACTCATCATGTAAAGTTAGTTTTATCTCTTTCTTACTTTATATCAAGTGACAAAGACAAAACATGTGAGTGGTTACTCGGAACGTTACTTGAAGATGGTGAAGAAATAGGCCCTTAATAACATAAAAAATACGTTTCTATAAATTTATAATTTCATTATTTGCAGTAGGTAAGTACGTAAATAATAACATATTAGATATTTATTGCCATAAAAACATTGCCAAAGAAGTATTTAACTAAGTAATGTCGATTATTTTGACGACCTCGATGGCAGAGTGGTCACTATGCCGGACTGCCATCCGTAAGGTTGCGGGTTCGATTCCCGTGCGGGGTGAATATTTGTGTGAACCACAAATGTTTATCTCGGTCTGGGTGGGTGTGTGAATGAGTGTGTGCGTAGTTTCTGATACCCTAGATTCAAGCTTCGAGCTTAGTTAGGGGTCAGTTACTATAATGAGATGATGTAGTGAATGATTATGATTATGATTATAATACATAATTAAAATATGGTGAACCATCTTCGTCAGTTACATTACAAGGACGTAAGTACTTAGTGAGGGATTAAAGGTGCAGCCTGATTCGTGAACTGTGGTTGAAAGATGACGAGGTGTCATCGCGCAAGCGCATTACTATGCTAATTCACGTGTACTGTTACTGTTGCCTGTTTCTTGATATGGAAACAATACATTGTCTAAGTACTTAGTGTTACACTGAATTATGTTGTTCAAGCATTTAGTATTATTTAGTCTGCTATGAAGGTAGCAGTCATTTTACGTGAAATAAGGTTTCAATACTCCTAAAACTATAGTTTCTCTACTATAATAACGAAATAAAAATAAAAATTTGCGTTACACAATTCTTCTTTTTCGAAACCTTTGTTCCATGTCTATACTTGGGATCAGATTTAAGTTTAACCAGACTTAACATAAGTATAGCTATTGAACACTAAAAATCATCAAATAGATATAGAGACCCTGAGAACAGCGCGTTCAGACAAACAATGAAACTCTTCTGCTTCATAAAAGTATAAATATAGGTATAAAAAACAGCAAACTGCATCAAAACCACACTATATTTACTCTCCAAATGACCCTTTTGAATAAATAAAGAACTCTAAACGATTAACCTTTAAAAGTACTTAAATACCAGATTCGGTGCACAGTCATTAAATATTCATTTGCGGATTATAAATAAGTTGTCCCGGTATATCCGGATTTTGGGAAGCGATATTCGAATACCGGTGTTTCCTGGAAACACCCTCCTTGGGGGACCGTGGCCTTTCACACTACACTGCACTTAAGTAAACACGTTAAACACCTACCAAATGTTACGACGTTATTCTAAGAATTAACACAGGTTAATTCTAACACAGGCTAATATTATAGAGCAGGTTTGCTTGAATTGGCTCATCTTAGGCGCTAATAAGTCAAATCATCTCTTATTATCTTCTAATAGCAACTGACCTCTGTGACTTGGATTTATTACTTGTGTCTATTAGGAAATCCGTTGATAATCCCATACACACCCAGACTGGGATACACAAATGTTAAAAAATAAAATATAATCAGTATTTTTATAAAGTAGAATATAAGATTTTCGCCAATAAGTACATAACATTATAGTATACTAATTGACAATTATACGACTACTATAACTTAAAGCCTATAATATAATATAATCAATCAATAAAATTATGATAAATTGACGTACTTGTCAAGCTTTGACAAGTAATATTTGGTAAGACTCGACAAAGCTCGGAACCACTATCGCCTTCCATAATTGCAAGTATAGCCTCGTGTTGGTTCACTGATTGTGGAAACCAACAGATACTCGGCAAGCGTGTCAACGAAGCTTTATATTACCTGTATATAACTAAGTATAGTACCTACTTCGAACTACGAAATCACTCATTCATGCTCACATTCAGTTAGCAGCAATCGAACGCAACCATCCTGTTTTTGAACGGGGCTCGAAGGTGACTTTGCGATTAGTTGTAAAAGTTAGAAAACTCCAAAAAAAGAACAAAAATAAATTGAAAAAAAAGACTTAGGGAACAATATCAAATCTTTCAGAAATACAAATGACACATTATAAATATATTAAACATATCATTCAAACAAATCATTCAAGAAAAGATAAAGTGAAGAGATATATCGTATTAAAAAGCTTAACAACTGCAGATGTCTCTAGAAAGATTTGTATTTGTAGCAAGTAGAGCTTAGAGTAGAGTGGATTCAAAGTAGAGCTACTTATTTCAGCTAGTTAAAAGTTGTTTTTCTATTAAATTAGTCAAAAAACTCTGTATCCAAATTCACTGAAATGTTGAATAAAGTTCATTCAATTTTGCGGTTGCAATGAAATTCAATCTGAGTGTAGGACCTATTTCGCGTCTGATCCGAAACATTTGTCCTAATTTCGGGAAATTCGTTGAAGGTTTTACTTATGCTTAGTGAGCGAACTTTCGGAGCTTCAAGCTTTTTAACATGAAACTTTTGTCATTATGAAATCCTGGTGTTCTGAAAATAGTTCAAAACCATTCTGAAAACATGGCGGCTAGCAAGTTAGAATTATACGAATATTTCCACTTTTTATTTACTTTTTCATAAAATCAATTAAATAAGGGTTCCGGAAAAGTATTAAATATGCGAATTTGACAAAGTAAATATTGAATTAAACGTAACATTTCTGAATTTTTGAAGCATCGTTATTTTTTCCGCAAAAAAAATACAACCGTTATATAGTATTCATTCAATTTGTCCGGAAATATGAACGTATTTGTAACATTTTTCGGAATTCAGTGTGAGTACGCGCGGGGTTGGTTGGCGGGAGTGTTGCCGGCGGGGGTGAGGGGTTGGAGGGGTGGAGGGGGGGGAGGGTCGGGAGGGAGGGAGGGGACGCAGCCTCCCGGCAACGATTACTGATTAGTGTGGCTGTGGATGCGAGCGCGGGGGCTCGCTCGATCCCGCGTGATGCCGCCGCCGGCTCCCCGAGTTTCCTCCGAGCGCCTAGCCAGTAGCCTCCACGAGGCGCTGCTGTCATCACCTGTCACTTCATCACCCCTCACCAGTGACGCGGAGTGATAAAACTCGGTATTCCAATCAGCTGATCGTGCCAGACACGCCTCTATACATGTGTTACGAATACTACTCACTTACTACGTTTGTGCGGTCATGTATATGAATCTATTTGGTGGTTGACTGATATTTTCTGTGAATGTGTCTGGTTTCCAACGTGTTATGTGAAAGGTGAGTAGTTAGATAATTATCGGATAATGTAGGAGAAGTAATTTAGTTGCTACGAATGTAAATATTTGTTTTTATATTCAAGCACGTGTTAAAGACTTGACAAAGGAAGTTGGAAGTTTGATAAACAATATTTTTCAAGCGTTTCCTTATAGGTAACTTAACAACTGTAACACTTATTGATATATTAAAATTATTTATACTGTGTAAATAAGACTTTGGTGGTTATTAAAAAATATTATAGTGGTGCTCTTTTTTTAGTCATATTTTATTTTTTCTTCAAGTGAAAAGTCTGAAGTAATATTTTCTTGTATAAAAATATATTTATTAGTATGCTAACCAGTGACCACTTATACGAAATAATGCATACAGCAAAACGGCTTTTTTAAACGTAAAGTCTAAATATGTAAATAAGAAATTAAAGTATTTAGCGTAAATTGACCTACTTCCTAGTTCCGTCGACGGGTCGTTACTTAAAGGTTAAATTTACTTACCCAGTTGTCCGTTCAATTTAAAAGTAAACTCAGCAAAGTAAGATTAATCATTTCTAAAACAGCACACTTCATAAAACCGGAGCCGAAACAATGAATCAGGTGTTTAATATCCATAACTGTTGCATTTAACCAAATTTACGACACCCATAAATAAAATGAATCGGAATTCGCATTGTTTTGTTTAAAAATATAAGGAAAAATTGAAATAAAGAACATGAAAATATGGTGGATAAACATTGCGTACCGGCTGGTCGTTGGAAAAAAAAGCAGCTCGTAAAATGGTTGCTAAGATTTCTACCGTTCACCGCTGATTTTTCCTTCTCGAAGATAAACACGCTATCATTCCTTTGATTGAGGAAAATAGTGTGGTCTGATACTTATTTCACGTTAGAAAAGTCGTGCGTTTCTTACTACTTAAATAATCTATAATCTATATCACCGATGATCATTGCTGAAAGTTATTTACTTGGGACTCAACTTTGCTTTTAGTTCCTAATTTGTTTCCAATTTCTATTTTTGGAGGTTCTATTTTTACACTTCGTTGTTGTGCACGGTGTGAATATTTTATAATATGTATCTAATTTAGCTCAACAATGGCAAAGAAGCTAAATGGATCTTAATTATAATAAGGAATGAATCTGGGCGTGACTATTTGTATGAAAAAAGTTGAATCAACATACTTATCATGAATATATAATATTTGTGTGAACTACAAATGTTTGTGTCCGTCTGGGTGTGTGTGTGTGAATAAGTGTGTGCGTAGTTTCTGATACCCTAGATACAAGTTTCGAACTTAGTTAGGGGTCAGTTACTATAATGAGATGATGTAGTGAGTGCTTATGTTATGTTATATAGTATATCATGAAGAATATTTTAAACTTTTGCTAGTATTTATTTACTTTAATTACATTATGCAATTAGTTTATAAATTAAACTTATGTAAGCTTTATGCAGCAACACCCATTCATAATTTCTCTCATTTCAAACATTCTAGCTCCTTTAATCATCAGCAAATAAATCACATTTTGGATTATAACATAGAAAAACAATGTAAACAACTATAGCACATATCATTTAAAGTATAAGAACCACATTTCCTTAAACATACAACCTTAGTAACACTTCACACAGATTAAAAACCCACCCAATTTCAAAGTACAACTGTAAGGTCCATTAAAATGGTTCCGTAAGAAACTGATGAGGTCGGGTATCAGAAGAGGTCGTTGTTACAATCGCTGAGTCGACCCCCGGGTATAAGTCAACGTCCAGGACACACGGGTTTAATGTCGTCCAATTATCCCTACATCCTTAGACTACATACGTTTTTGCGTTCTTTGTCTGCGTTGTAAGGTTTTTGAATATCATCTTTTATGGTTATTTACGATTTATCGTTATATTATTATGGATATTGGGATTAAAAATAGGATTTTGTGATTTATTTTGTATTTGATGTCGATTTGGTTTGAAGCGTTTTGCTAAAGAAGAGTTTATTTGCTTTGTTAAAAAAAACGAAAGGTTTTATCGATTTAAAAGAAGTTATTGAACATTGTTAATGAGGTTTTTCTTTTTATACCTACACTAGCAACGCCCCGCGTAGTTTTCGATCCCGTGGTAATTTCGGGATAAAACGTAGCCTATGTCCTTTCCCGGACCATAAGCTACCCCTGTACCAAATTTCTAGTCAATCGGTTCAGTAGTTTAGCCGTGAAAAGGTAACAGACAGACAGAGTTACCTTTGCATTTACGAGTATAATATTAGTTAGGATAAGTAAGGATTTGTACTAGTACGTTAGTATTTTATGATCCGTGCTAGTAAGACCAGTTTTCCATAACCAGACATTTTAAATTTAGGTCGTTTAAGCGTGCTGCAATATTTTTGGGTCACCCAACTATTTGACTGATACATAAGGGCTCTTACTCACCGAAACGACTGTCAATCATGTTCATACGGCAACCGAAACCGACTTAGCGTGCCCTCCGAAGCACGGAAACGCTCGTAAAATTAAAAGCCACTACGCCAACGGCTACACATCACAGTTACGATGGTAAACATATATATAATGTATATATTTTTTCACTATGACTGTAGAATTATTTTCTACCCTATATAACAAACTGGAATATCTAATCCTTACTAATATTATACTAGCGGCGCCCCGCGGTTTCACCCGCGTAGTTCCCGCTCCCGTGAGAATCTGGGGATAAAATTATGCTAAAAACCTTCCTCTTGAATCATCCTTAAAATATCCGTTATGTAGTTTTAAAGATCTAAGCATACATAGGAACAGACAACGAGATCGCCTTTGTTAGTAATGATGCGAAAGAAACTTTGTGTGTCTTTCGCGTATTCAACAAAACTACTGAACCGATTTCAATGAAATTTGGTACCGAGATAAACTGGAGCTTGGGAATGGACATTGGCTACATTATAACCCCATTTTCCGACGGATAAGTTTCCGCTCGGATATAACCGTGGGTAGTATTCAATAAAATTTAGGAATAGATAAAGGCTACATATATTGTATCCCAAATTTCCTACGGAATCATTTTCCAGCTAATCCTACTAATGTTTATGAGTGTGGATGTGTGGATGTTTGTTCCTCTTTCACGCAAAAACTACTAAATGGATTTTAATGAAACTTTACAATAATTTAGCTTAAACATCAGAATAACACATAGGATACTTTTTATCCCGAAATTCCCATGGGAACGGGAACTACGCGGGGCACTGCTAGTAACAAATAAACATCAGTAATCCTATAAACATAACTAATTTCGTTAACCGACATGTGTAATTAATATTCGAGTTATTTATAGAAACAAAGGCTTTGGTTTTGACATTTAAGGATATTAGGGTGTCATTCAGTAAGCTTGTTCAGTATAAGTTCATTCACTGAACGAACATGTTCAGTATTAGTTAAACCTTTGATAGGACTTCACGTTATATTTGTTCTACTGGGAATTTGTGTTTGGAGATAATTATTTAGAATTTTATTGCGTAATTTGAATGTGGTATAATGAGAACTGAGCATTATTTAAGGATTATTTTTGAGAAATGATAATTTTAAACCTGTGTTTTGCCAACATTTTCGAAAGTTTTCATAAACTTAAATACTAATTAAAGATGGAGGAAGGACAGCGAAAGTGACATTATTATCATTGTAGTGTGTATCTGAATAAACCGCCATTTTTTTAGAATTTATATTTATCGTCTTGAATTACGCTATCTAGAAATCGCAGTAATATTAGTTACGTACCTATTGTTATAAAAGAACTAAGCGTTGGTACATAGGGACGAGGAAAGTCTAATACTATACATAATAGAGTATAGACAATTATAAAATCGGACTTTACAATAAACTCTAAAAAATACTGCACAAAAAATATTTTAGTTTAATGTTCATTAAAATATAAAATAGGTCAACAGGGAACTTGGTTATTGAGGGCTCCATGCGTTTCCTACTTTGGTGTGTAATTGGCGAATCAAATCCTACGCCAACGGAATTTTCCCTCCGAAATAGGTGTATAGGGATCACACGTAATAAATCCTACGTCATTTAGATATGTGCGAACCTCTTGTGGGATTTATAAAGGTATATCGCAAGGTAATTAACCTTCTTGGTTGTGAAAAAGTCTTATTATTTAGGGTTTTTCTAGTTGCACCTTATTGTTGCTAGAATAAGATTGAGCATTGTTTGGAAAATCATAAACATGCACTGTTCTACTAAGGAATGAAGACCAGCGCTGAACTATGCGCATAGACTAGCATTATGCTGTATTGTAACCGATTTGTGTGTGACTGCTACTATTGTATGTAATGTATAAACTAAACTTGGTCACAAATAAACTGTTTGTATGTGTATTTGAATGGAACCTAGGACTTCCAGCCTTGCAGGCAGATTAAGTAACTTGTACCACTAAGTAACGTCAGTTTACAAAGACGAAATATCATAATCATCACTAGAAAGTCGAAGTATCATCAATATCCATTAAACTTACAACTGAACATTAATAATGATAATTAAACTCAAATATCGAATGTAAACAAAGTTTCCAAACAACAATTCACCAAAACTTGGTTACCTTACCTACTGTTTCCACTCGGCTACAAATCTAAATATATTATTAGCTATTTGCAGTTCACAACTATGCTTAATCTTCAGTAGAACAACGTAAACCTGTGCATGGTAAACTAGGTGTCAGAAACATACTGAATAAATTCTGTATAATGTAACGTGGGGGAGTAATATTTGCGCTAAGGAAAGATATTTTAGTAGTTAATTTGATTTTGCTTTGTACCTAATTTTACTTACTTGAGTTTCAAAGTTAATGTAACGCTGAATAATCTTGGCTAGTTCGAACTTTAGGCGATTAAATTAATACAAATGTGATGATGTTTACTTTCAAAGTAAGGATTTTTAAAAAGGTTTACAACGAGTTTACTTTGTGAAGAAAATACAATAACCCAATTAAAATAAAATTAAATAATTACATAAAATCATATTCGGGCTTATGTCCAGCAGTGGATATTTACGGGGTGACGATGATGATGATGATGATCACATTCAAAGTCTTTTTAGCTGAGATTCGAACCTAGAACCGTGATGAAAAAAAATTATTTAAGACCGATGTTAATACGATATTCGGCACCTACAGCTTAACTTAATGGAAAATAAATGCTCATTATATTAAAAGCCACTTCGACAGTCACCCATCACTACATAATAAAGTATTTAGATGATCAAAAGCAAGCAACCTTCCCTGTTAAACACCGTCAAGCTTGTACAATCTAGTATAAAGAATTAGAATAAATGTCCACTTAAATTTAACGGTTAACCGAACCAGAATGGGAGCGTGAAAATTCGTCGTTCAATTTCGGAAAAACCACAGAGGTTTTAATCGTTCTACGAAAAGGAACGGTCGGGTCTTAGTATTTAAAGTTTAACCAATTAGTGATATATTACCAATTAAATTATGTTAAACAAACATTTAACGAAATAGGCTTACATATTGTTGAAGGTTATTTAAAAAAGAAACAAATTAGTAGATAAGTTTTACACACACGTTAAAAAAGGAGAGAGAGACTCCTTTTTTAACAAATAAATACATACTTCTCAATTTAAAACGTATCATTTTATATACTTAGTAGCCTCAATTTATGTTAGTTAAATACCCTAACACTTTTAAATAAGAGCACTTACAAAAGAAATATGAAACCTAATTTCTGTGATATTTTAAAGCGTTCATTGCTTTTGTCATTAGAACCTACAATAAATAATAATAACGTTGGCTGAGTTCATTGTAGCATGAGTACAATTAAAAATGCTCTCGAATATTCGAACTCGAGTTTTAATAAATAAAATAGATTTAAAAAAGGAAGGGTGTATTTGAATAGAGAAGCTGACGCTCTTGACGTTCGCCGCGACACGTCACGTTTCAAGATGGCGTCTCTTACACGGCTGCCACTTTAGGCGGGAAACGTGACAGGAGTTAACGTTTTTGAATTAGGAATCGTACTATTAACCATGGATTCATTATTTTTGTATTTACGGAAATTATTGTATTGTAGTCAAAAGACGTTCATTGCTCTTCTACAGAAAAGCTTTGCTTCGGGAATTAATTAATTGTTACTAAAAATACAACTAAGTACATACTTAGACAAAGAATTGCGCCCTTCCCTTGTAGTTTACTTATAAAAACTTTTCCACTATAAAACCTTCATTACTTACACTCTTTACTAAGGTCAATTCCTAATTCGAATGTTTTGTGTAATCCAATAATCTTGTACAAGGCCTCAAACACTAATCCTTAGCTAAGATTTAGAAGAAAAAAAAACAAAGAAAAATAGAGAAAAAAGGAAATACAAGCCGTAACAAACTCCTTTCAATTAGCATTCCGTTTCACAAGTACTCGTAGTAATGTTATAGTAGCTACTCTGAAAATAACACCTTTCTTATCGTATATACTTTCATCTACTTCCGTACTCGGTTTTACATGGAAAAATATAGGTCAAAAGGTGCATTTTCTTATACTTACTTTGCCATTTCTTAGAAGTGTGCAAAGCAGTT
Organism: Timandra comae; assembly: GCA_958496195.1. NCBI lineage: Eukaryota > Metazoa > Arthropoda > Insecta > Lepidoptera > Geometridae > Timandra > Timandra comae. The sequence continues at coordinate 4,093,015 of OY292369.1, forward strand.
GCTACAGATAAGCTCGATTTATGTTTTGAATGTGAAATTGATTGATACTGTAAGCTATATGATCTGCTTGCGACATCAACTATGTAAGTACTTATTACTTATTTTAAAGAGAATATATGATGTGTTTGACTTCATAAATAAACTTAGAATATTTTCACAAATGAGTGCCGATTTTCTATGTATTTTGCCTCAGAAGAGCGTCATTATAAACGTACATTTGAATTCGAAAATCGAAAACAGATTGGAAGGGGGTGGGAACTAACAACACCTCCAAAATGACAGTTACACCTGTCATAAAGGTTTTGAATTCGAAAATCGAAAACAGATTGGAAGGTGGTGGGAACCAACAACACCTCCAAAATAACAGTTACACCTGTCATAAAGGTTTTGAATTCGAAAATCGAAAACAGATTGGAAGGTGGTGGGAACCAACAACACCTCCAAAATGACAGTTACACCTGTCATAAAGGTTTTGAATTCGAAAATCGAAAACAGATTGGAAGGTGGTGTGAACCAACAACACCTCCAAAATGACAGTTACACCTTATCCACTACGTCATCGACGGACTTTAAGTTTTACGCTTGAATCTTACAATACTTACAAACAAACTTTCCAAAAACGTGTTAGCTATAGATTAACAAGGTGTAAGACAAAGTACATTGCCATACATAAGTCTCTATAGTTATACAAGTACCGTTGTAATCGTTACATGCGTAAGTCCTCCATATTTAATGGAGTACCTCCAAAAACAAATAACCAGAGGCACTTCGGAATCTCTTTTAACTTCTTGTCAGGACATTAATTGCTATTTGCTAACATATTAATGTTACACTCGTGTTATATTGGAACGTTGAGCAAGTTTGTAACTGAAGGAATGTATGATGTTTAGGGGGTTTTGATTTGAATTTTTATGGAATTAAACTAATTTTTAGTATACAAGTATAGTTTAGTATTTTTACTAGAAGAAATTGTGATGAGATAAAAACTTAGTAGAGCCTCCTAGTTTTATACGCGTTGCAGCTACCCGCAAGATTTTTTTATAAAATATTTACATTATCATAGCTCACAATTATAAAAAAATAATATATTATAGAGATTACTTTCATAGTGTTTTCATACTTTTCGCTAAGATTATTATTTTAGCGAAAAGTCTATTATATTTAATAGAAAACATTTAATACATACTTATATATGTTTTATATCTTTGTGAATCTTTGTAATTCTTGTAAGACATTAAAAGTTGTGAATACTAAGGTTTAGGGCGGCAGATTTAGTTAAATCTTACAAAATATTGCGCCAGACAGAAACAGATTACATTTTTTATTTTTACAGACTTTCCCTATTATCATACAATACATGTATTGTACATCTTATTTATTCTTTTAGACATAAAATATAAGCCCCTAAAGCTTCTTAATCTGCCCAAAGCCCTAGTCTACCCAGCCTAGTAATTCCATGACAGAGTGTCGACCTGTAACATAACATTGTTACACGGATCAAAACTGTTAACTCATTTAACCGAACGTAACTACATCAAGCTTTAAAATGAGTTATATTTAGTTACAAACAATTTACGTATATTTTGGTTAAATGAATCCAATATGGACGACTGAATTGATATTTATAGGTGACCTTTTTTAATGTATGATCGCTTTAGCTGTAGATAATTCAATTATAATGTTATTTCTACTTAATTGGCTCTACCATACATTACCAAGAGTGTTTTTGGCATGTTTAAAATAAATTTTAAATAAATAATGAAATAGTTGTGACCATCCCAGTCTAGGTTGTCATATAGAAGCCTCAATCGCACAGTGTATTGGCGAGAAGTAGTTGTGAGAATTACTGTGATTCTTTCCTGGTAACTGAGAGGTTCAAGAGTCCAAGCTTCACCCCGTTTCTTCTCATTTTCCGCCTCCTTCCTCCTTCGCAAATCCTGTTAATGTATGTATAATAAATAATTAGTATTCAACAAATATCATACAAAAAATACTTATGTTAAGAAAATTTCGTCTCTCCGACTAGTTCAAAACAAGGAAATAAAATATAGCAACACCCAGTGGTCACACTTAGACGAACTCTCACTGAATCCTCATACTATCAGTTTCTTAATCGGTTAATAGACTGTTAATAGTCTTTAACAGCTATAAATCTGAGTAGGCGATCGTTTGTGTTCGTACTTGTCTGTCTAACATTGGACAGGATACTTATTTTATTCTAGCTAGTTTTATCGGCGTTAGAATCTTCATGACTATGTATCGATAGACAAAAGATTATGACTCAGTTGTACTAAGTATATCTCGATGGAAAACAAGAAGATTTTTTCATTATTTGATCCACGTACATATAACTATTATATTAACCTTTATCGGGATTTACAATTTTATACTAATGCAATAAAGAGACCGACCTTTTTCAAAAATGTTTAATAGAAAATGTTCTGCTTATAGAGGAATATAATCATCACCGACTTTTTAAAATGATTTTGCAGTAGATATGCTACTTATAGAGGAATATAATCATCAACTTCAGCTTCAACTTGAAGTTATTCAATTTTAACATTCAATGGTCTCCCGAAAATCAAAGGAAAATTGGCTTGTTCCAATCTGTCCGACAATTAGTTCGATCATATAACTACTTGGACAAAATCTTTCCAAATAGTTAGCCCGTGATGTCGAACTATTTGGACACACATATTTTATTCCAAGTAGTCCGACAATGAATTTTACGTTACACTCAAATGGGAAAGACTTATAAATTTTTATTAAATAGCTCTATACATTGAAATATATCGCGTGATTTTTAGACAAAAGTACCAGGCAAACATGGGTTATTAGAAGTTTTACATACAAATTTGTTTAAGTACGTAAAATTATTATATTCGAAGTACTAATGGTCCCTTTGGTGAAGATATGCTTTATTTCAACCATATTGATGATTTTGTAGTATTTATTTATATATGTTTTAAGAATTTGTTTATATAATATTTTCAATAAAATATTTATAATCTCTGTAAACTACCAGGCCTGCAGAAATGTAAGGAAGTCTTAATATAACTTGGAGAACTTTTTCAAAATGAAAATAATCAACTTCTCCTAAGATTTAATCATAGATAATACCTGCTTACCTTTATGGTATTAGTATCGATTCTCTTTTAAGAACCATCTATACTAATAATAAAACAGTAGAACCACCGTGTCTGTACATTATAAATTTACCTAAAACTGATAGGGGGGGATAAAAGAAGGTCAAACGAACACAAAAAATCAATTTTCGACATTCTTTCCTGTATGTCTGTCTGTCTTGACACATTTTTTTTGGTATAGAAACTTTTTTAAAATGAAAGCAATTTAAAAAAAACAATCTATATCTCACTAGTGAATAAAACGTGTCATTATTCAACTGTTTTTGCACAAATAAGAGCCCCTTTATGAGCAAGTGTGTTGAAAAATATATTATTGTGAAATTTCTGAATACATTATATCCTATAAGCCTATGAATAATAAATATAAATAATTTTGTTATTAGTTAAAAATTAACGCTTTAAGTTTATGCTCTCCTGGTACTTCTAATAATAATTCCCCACAGAAAGACGAACTGTAACTTTATTTAATTTTGTGAATTAATTTAACTTAGTTTATTGAAAAGAACTCCTCTACATTTCTGTTCTCCTGGTATTTAAAATATGTTATTGTAAAATTTCTTAATACATAAATGTTTATTTTTCAAATTCGTTTTATCTTTTTTATTTGACTGTACTTCACTAGCAGTCGGACTACTTGGAATAAAATATGTGTGTCCAAATAGTTCGACATCTCGGGCTAACTATTTGGAAAGATTTTGTCCAAGTAGTTATATGATCGAACTAATTGTCGGACAGATTGGAACAAGCCGGAAAATTACTTCACAAAAACCTTTGTGAATCATAATTAACAAATGAAATAATCACGTTAGAAAAGTTAAACTGTCACTTTATCCTGTAATATTATTTTAACATGTGATATGAGTGTCCCTAAAATAAACATTAAGTAAAACCCTCCCTATTTTAATTGTAATTATGTAATAGCAGTAAGTGAGGTATGTAAGTTAAATTTCATTTGGTCGGATGAACGTTAGAACCACGATTTGACAAGGGACACAATGAACTCAGGAGTCGAGGGAAAATTGTATTCTGGGAATTCAATGTTGGGTAAAGTTAAATTACTTGTTTTTACAATTATGGTACGAAATTTTAAAAGTTTTTATGTTTAATTTTACAGGGTTTGTTCATTAATGTTTAATTTTATAGTAGTGTAGTAACTCTTAGAGCTCATGAAACATGCTGATTTGTGATACGTGCGGTTTAGCAACGTCTCTACCCGCGGATCTCTTATCACCTACGCGGTTAAGCAACGTCTGGCATCGTCATTGTAGTGATGGGTGACCGTTACTAAAGTATCTTTTAATTTAATGGGCATTTCTGTACTTTGAAGAGCACTTTAAACGGTCGGTTCTGGTTGTCGTACTAACATCATCGACAGTCATTACAGCTAGTTAGAAGCCTCAAATCAAAAGTCTAACATTAATTTAGTTTATCAAAAACATTTCTGTGTAAAGGTGCCATTGAGTTAGTTTAACTGATCAGTTGAACTGACGTCCAAACAAAAATGGCCGTCAATCACCGGAGCGATTCCAGATTCCAGTGGGGAAATCTAGTTGGCCTAAAACTTTCGGAGTGACGCCCCAGTTTTATGTCCGGACTGATCAGTTCAACTGAGTCAATGGCCACCTTAAGACATTCTTTCAGACGTGTACAACATTTTTAAATATGGAAGTATCTCTGTCACAGTACTTATGTACCCCAGTCAGCTGTTCCACTTTTGGGGTCGCTTCTCCGTCTGAATGATTTTAACTGAATACAATTGTGACCTGCATCATTAAGTAGTCCCTGTTCCCTTCAGGACTCTATTACCACGTGATAAGGGTCAAAATGTATTACATAACTTATATATTGACAAGTGAACTTATAAACTTTGTTGGTAATATGTGAATTTCGTTCTACGTAAGTATTTCTACATTTCTTATTTTGTTGTTAGGTTTACCTTAAACTTTTTAGTTACGCTTTTAGGGATTCTGTTTTTTCGTGTAGTATAGATTAGTACCTATGTTTATTGAAGGAATTTATATTTTTAGCCCCGCGGTTTCAGCCGCGTAGTTCCCGTTCCCGTAAGAATATGGGGATAAAATTATGCTAAAAACCTTCCCACTGAATCACTCTATCTATTAAAACAAACCACATCAAAATCCGTTGCGTAGTTTTAAAGATCTAAGCATACATAGGGACAGAGAAAGCGACTTTGTTTTATACTATGTAGTGATATATAGGAGTGAAATTAAGTAAGTACTTCATTTTCAAATGTTTTCTAAGCTTAAAGTTTTGACGTGAAGGAGTAATTCACAACCATCCTCACAAATCTCATACGTAGTATTCATTAAAATATCAACCCCCATCAATCCGAACCCCAATAAACTGAAGCAAGTCATATGAAGATGTTTATTTTTTCATATTAAGCACAACATTTAAACATAAAAAATAACGTTCACGAATGTACGCATTTCAAATGTATGCCAAAATCGTTTTTGTATGTCAGTGTACGGCGCTGAGCTGTAATTCAGTCCGTCAGGTGCAGATGTCGTCTCCGACTCCGAGCGATTAACCCATTTGAGAGCCGCGACCATCCACCCGACCAATCTCAACCAGACCCCTCTCATCCTTACAACTCCTTACAAACTCTACGGTATAAGGAATCGCGAGGGTTCAAAGCAAAATGGCCGCCCTCGTCTCCCAAATGGAATGTTTGCGCCAATACTGGGATATTATTGATATAACACTTAAATATTCGAATATTGAAATCTCTATGGTGTTGGAGACAGATGTTCCGAACTGTAATGTTAACGTTTATTTTAATTTTCGTTGTAAAATGGAAGGTTTAGCACGGATTCTGATTATGGATGTCAATAAATGAATGAATTAAAATGGAATGGTTTTGCATTATTTTTTATTTTAATTCATAATTCGCACAAATTCTACTAATATTACCTAAACGTGGAGATTGTGTTGATGGATATCATATGTGAATCATTCATGTAAAACATTTGGAGTAATTACTTAATTTGGTACCGATAGCTTTTTAAAATCCTTATCTTACCAGAATACATGGGATCATCATCATCAGCCCGTGTAGCCATCCACTGCTGGATATATTCCTTCGCCATACATGGGATACGTTCCCGAAATACCACGGTATCTACAAAAACGGCCGAAGATCACAGCTAATATTTAATTTTGTTTTCAACACACTTGCTCATAAAGGGGCCCTTATTTGTGCAAAAACAGTTGAATAATGACACGCTTGATTCACTAGTGAGTTATGGATTTTTTTTTAAATTGCTTTGGTTTTAAAAAGTTTCGATACCAAAAAAAATTGTGTCCATACATTTTAAAAACAAACTTCAACTATGTTGCCTTACTTTTGGTAGGTCTATGGTCGATTCCATTCATTCATTCATTCGTTTTTTTTTTTAATAACTATATTTTTTTAGTCTTTGGTTGATCACCATTGTTGTGTTGGATGCGCGCGAATAGAAAAACTGTTTATTTATTAGCGAAAAATGATATTTTATTATTAATTTCTTCGCAAGTGTGCTGAAAAACGTTGTATGGTACGCGCGTGTATTGATGATTACTACCTCGGCTATCTTCTGACCCTCGCCTGACGGCTCGGGCCTCAATAGCGCCTCGTAAGTAATCACCAACTTACCTCGCTTGTACCATAAATAACTATTAAATGCAATTGCTAATAGTCCTTTCTCCTATTTATTTTCCTAATCGTTAAGTATCTATACTTAATAAATATACCTATTTGAAGAAGATTTTTCTCCGTTTGTCTTAGAAAAAGGGATCGAATAAAATACACTGTAAGACGAGACGTATACACGTGTAACTTAATTATTGTCTTTTTGTGTAGACACGGGGTCAGCCATTGTCTGAACATTGATATTGATGACGCTCCAACCGAAATACCTAATGGTCGAGTGCGTATTGAATCTTTACAATAAGGTTGAAATCCTGCGTAGTCAACCCAGATTTTTATCTTCATTCAACATTGTCTTGATTTGTCTTTTGTCTTTTTTTCTTCTTCAAGACTTATATGATCTGTCTCTATGTGATGGCAAACTGGATTTTAATCACTAAGATTGACGACATTATTTTAAATACTAATTAAGTATTCAATTAAGTACTTTTAAATATACTTACATATATCCACAATATTATCTTTAATATTTTAATTACGAACCCCTGAAAATCCAGCGATAAAAACAATATTATACAAGTGTGGGTAGGTACATCAAAACAGACATTTTCACAGCACAAAAAAATTAGATAACTGACAACAACACGGGTAGGATTTTGTTTTCGATATTTGATATATTGGGAAGATTAACAGGAATCTATTGTTAAGTCTTTCATAAAAGTAATAGAGCCCACATGTTACAATTTCTACTATCTCTCTGTATAAGTAAACAGTAATATTTGGGAATAAATCCCTTAATGCTTTGTAAGAGAAGATTTTGATAGGAAAATTGAGTAAATAAACCTCAGAAGTAAAATAGTTTTTAGTGTGTATTTGTTTGTATCTGTATTATATCTATATTTTATATTTTTATATCTGTATTTTGTACGTTTTTGTGTTAGTGAGTATCAAGAAGATAATTAAACTTTAATAAATAGTTTATTAAATTGTATAACGTGTACACAGTACTTGTTGTTATGGAACCAAGTGTGCCATCTAGAGTTTAGTGCAGGATTGTGACGCCTTTAAAATAATTACTTATCAATATAAATAAATTCCATGGTAAGGAAAGAGCGTTTCTAATAATAACTTCACTACATAGTATAAAACAAAGTCGTTGTCGCTGTCTGTCCCTATGTATGCTTAGATCTTTAAAACTACGCAACGTGCGTTAGTCTTAATGAGGGTTGTTTTAATAAATAAGAGTGATTTAAGAGGAAGGTTTTTAACATAATTTTATTCCAGCACTGTCACAAGAGCGAGAACTACGCGGGTAAAACTGCGGGGCGCTGCTAGTTATAAATGTATTCCGTGAATAGCAAAGAACATCTCTAATTATAAGTTGATAAATAATTAAGCCGAAATGTTAAATGAAATGGTATATTGAAGTATAAACATTTTGTTTGCTATTTTAAAATGTTATACATTGAAAACTTATTTCTGTATTCAATTGTTTAGAACGTCTGTCAGTCCGTCTGTTGGTTTATTGATAGATATTTTATTCTTTGATATTTAAATATTGGAACTGGAATAAATCTAAATTGTTTTGGTTAGTTACATTACGGTGAATTTCAAATGCGAAACGAAGCCTAATGTTCGTGGATTTGTTTAAGAAGTAATTGAAAGTCCTTGTAACCTAATATAACAACGGTAAAATTGTAAATGCGAAAGTTACTCTAAAAGCCTGAGATTTATTCGACCTTAATGAGTTTAATGAGACAGATTCTAAAAACATGAATCTCTACGAACTTTATTCAAGAACTAGCTTTTGCTCGCGACTTCGTCTGCGTGGAGTAATGACTTCTGGCAGAATTTGGGTTTTCTCCCCTTTTCTCCGCCTAGAGGGGAATGTCCAAAAGTCCTCTCTTAGTGGTAGCCTACTCCTCCCAACAACACGTGCCAAATTTCAGTTCCTACGACCTGTAGTTTCGGCTGTGCGTTATCTGTCAGTCAGTACATCATTCAGTAACGGAAGAGTTTTATATAAGTACCAGCGGTGCCCCGCGGTTTCACCCGCGTAGTTCCCGTTCCCGTAGGAATATGGGGATAAAAAAACCTTCCCACTGAATCACTCTATCTATTAAAGCATACTAAGCATACATAGGGACATAAGGACAAAGGGACAGAGAAAGCGACTTTGTTTTATACTAAGTATGTAGTGATAGGTATAGATTTTTAGTTGAGGCAATGACCCAATTTCTACCTCTGATTACTGTAACTTCTCTAAAGCTTACATTTGTATAAAAACTACTTAACTTTGTTTTGGGTCGGTTCACCCTTTTCACTTAGGAATAAGTATAGAAAATGGCTGTTGCTAGCCGTCCGCTAGGATGGACGTTTAATATAATGTCATTCGTTCGCTAGTCGGATGAATAAGATTATATTAGTCGTCCATTAATTTTATTAATTTTATTCGTCCGAATTACTGGACGACTAGACATTTCGATAAAAAATAGTTTACGACCTACTCAGACCCACTGAAAAAAATAACTGAAAACGATCCAGCCGTCTAAGAAGAGTTTGGTGACAAACACACGTGTAGATGCATTTTATATGACACAGATATTGACTCTCACCAACCGAACTACTTCCAACAATAGTTCTCAACAAATATTTATCAGAAGTCAACAAATGCATCAATGTATGTACCTATACACTATAGTATCTATAGACTGAACGATTGGATAGGAAATGAAGCTGTCCATTGGTCATAGCGTATATTTATACAGAGTCCTTTTTCATACAGGACGTAGGTACGTTAAATCTGTCAAATATTCCCCATCTGGGTAGCGGAGGTCAATCAAATATTTATCTACCTACAATATGGCTGACATTTTTCCCTCCATTTGGAATGTAAATAATGGATGCCTTAAAAGTTCACGGATAGCTGTTTAAGGTGGGTTAAATCCACAGGACTGACATGGTTTATATTGTAATTTTAGATTTCGCAGCTTATTAATCGTGCATCAATACGTTTTCCTGAGCTTTATTGCCTGTGAGTGGACAAAAGGCTTGCGATAAATCGATGCAAAACAGCTTTAACTATACATATCGAACCCGTAAGGTTGCGGGTTCGATTCCCGTGCGGGGTGAATGTTTGTGCGAACCCCAAATGTTTGTCTCGGTCTGGGTGTGTGTGTGTGAATGAGTGTGTGCGTAGTTTCTGATACCCTAAATACAAGTTTCGAACTTAGTTAGGGGTCAGTTACTATAATGAGATGATGTAGTGAATGATTATGTTATGTTATGTTATGTTATGTTAAAATCAATTGCCTTTATATTGTACCTATACAATTAATAAAAACAAAAACTACAAAACTGATTCACAAATTAACCTTAATTTTAAAAGCAAACGTAGACAAAACAGCGGCAGAAAGCTACTAAATAATAATCTCTTTGAACGCTTCAAATACTGTGTCTAAAGTATCGCACAAAGTTCTAATCAATGATACTTTGTTTATTTAAGCTTATTCTTAATATACAAAGTAACAAAGAGAGTTAAATTTTATCAAACAATAGGTTTATGAGGTAAAATTTTAAGTGAAACAATGAACATTGGTTTCTAACGTGACACGACTGAACATTGTCTAATAACTGTAAACGTTTTATCCTTTCATTTAGGTATAATATACCTATAGAATTTGGATATAACATAATATCTAGTGCCTTTATACCAAAGACATCCAATTGAATATAAAGTACTTTATTAATATCTATCTAATCTACTGTTGGATAGCTGATAGTATCTTTGTTTTAACGTACCAAGCTTCTGAGATTAGCGCGAGTGAATAACCGATCTTATTTGATAAATATTTTTATGTTTATTAGTTTTCTTACTGGGAAACATGTTACTTACTTGACGGGCTCTTCTACGCAATTAAACGACTCAGTTGCGTCCATTTTCCGTGAGGTGGGCGTCTAGTACCAATTCAATTCTTTCAAGATGCCGATCAGTCCCATCAGAGAAACATGTTAACTTATCCTTCCTCAATAATTTAACATAATCATTCACTACATCATCTCATTATAGTAACTGACCCCAAAGTCTGTCACTTGTATCTAGAGTATCAGAAACTACGCACACTCATTCACTTACACACTCAGACTAATTAATATAAAAAAGAACTATCTAATCTAGTGTTTTTCTTCCGTGAATCTGATGCAAAAATAATTATTAAATCGAAGTAGCTCTAATACATATATGTAGTTGACCGAAGTTAAACTGAATTATTATTAAGTAAATATTTCCAAAGTATTATTCTATAACCTAACCTCGTTTTATTTATTTTCTATAAATATCATGAACCTTTTAATTAAGCAGTCACTTCACGTTATTGTCATCCAGAAGAAAGAACGAACATCTAGTACAAAAACCTCTTAAGGAACAAAGATTGAACAGAGGCAGGTACCAAAATCTATCAAAAGGCAAGCTTTGTTTGCCATCTTAATTTACTTCGAAGAAATACCTATTATACTCAAATATTATCCGTGTATTACTTAAATTGAATTACCTTTTGTAATGTCAATCTTGTTTAGTTTTTTGTTTAGAAAATTGTGAATTTGATTAGCGTTCTAATTCTTTATTTATAAATAAAATTTTGGTAAGATAAGCTTAACTTTATTACAGTTTCTTCCATAATAAAGAGATTAACATAATAATGAATAAATCAATCATTCTGTCATCTTATTTAAGGTAGAAATTGTCCCCTAACTCGGTGTCTAACCTTTATCTATTGTAATGGAAACTCAGACTACTATTTATAAATTAAATATAAAAATACTACGCAAAGGAATCGAGCCTAAAACCGTTTCGTGAGCAACATTGTATTATTAAGTTTCCTCTTAGAAAATACAATTCAATTCAACTATGTAAATTCAAGTTAGGTTCACTAAAATTATAATGAATTTAGTTTTCTTTTTTAATAATTTCATATGACCAATAATATATTAGACCACTAGCTATCACCTCTAGAACATTCCAAAAAACAATTTAACTCCCAAATAAATGTCTTTACAGCTACAACTAAAAACAAAACATAACCCAAGTATCAGATATCTGAGAACGGTTGAAGAGGCAGTGAAAAACTTAGTGATAAACTGACCCGATGCGGAGGCACGTAGCCTGTGACGTCACACTACGTGATATGGTTACTCCTTACGTAGACCGGGTAACGTTTAAAAGGAATATACTTACATTTGAAATGCAAAGAGCTTCGATGTTATTGTTTTAAAGAAAGTTGTTGTGTTAAGTTGAACTGTAAATGTTATGTTTAAGGGGAACTGTAATTTTTTGATGTTAAATGAATATTAAATTCATTTAGAAGTTTGTTTTGTTAAGAACTATAGAACAATCTTAGTTTCGCTCGGGCCTAAAATATTGCCGTGGTTATTCATAATATTCTTTCAACAAGAAATTAAACTTCAAGGCTTTTTAATTCAATAAAGTTGACAAAACAATTTCAATATTCACTAAGATTTCACAAAATTTTACAAATCAACAAACTTTTCTCCGTAATAGAAATATCTTAAAGTTTAAATTGCGAACCAATACCAATAAAACCCTAATTTGAACGTCATAACAGCTGAACAAGTTGGCGTCTAATAGTTTCAGAGGCTGTCTAAAGCATTCGGTTTATAATTTTCCGATAGGTTTCTGCTAGAAATGTTCGTAAAGTTACCCGCAGATGTTTCTAAGTCTCGCCTTCGGGGGCTGTCGCCGGCAATAGTTATTGCATATTGCGCTCACACTTTATGCTTCCGCATTGCAATTTGGTTGTTGAAAGCTGACTCATACTCAATACTATACGAGAAATAGTAATCGTTTTGAAAGCTAATATTAAATACTGTTTAAGTTATGTTAATTTTGAACAATTTAAAACCCTTAATACAGCATAAGTTTTAAACGATTTAGAAATAATTTTATTAGTATATATAATGGAAAAGCAATTAGGGATTTCTCTACAATAAACAATAACATAAAAATTACTTTATAATCCAACCCAAAAGAGGTATTTGTGTTATAAAAACACTCTAAAATTCTAGATTCCTAAACATACAAACTAAAAGCTATAAAACTTTATATTCGCGTACATATCACAAACGAAAGAGCTGTAAAAAGTATTTGCAGTTCTATGCAGTATGATGAATTCGTTTAATAAACGGCTCGGTTGCCGCGGCACGTTTCCTACAATGCATCGCTGGCGCGTTGAGAAATGGATTACAATTTAGTAATACTAGCCAACACGTTCTAGCAATACCTCCCAACCATCATATAATGAAATTTAATTAAAACTCCGTGCGGTTTTTGTGAAGTATTCTAAAGTAATATGTTCGGTGGCGATGTGAGTTATTTCGCGTTGAACTCAAGGTTTTAATAGGAATTTTCGCGAGTTTTCTACAGTCTTAACAATCTACGTGATAGTTTGTTAAGACTGTTTGGTTAATGTGTTAATTTTCTTTCGTTTTATTACTTTATGTAGACTAAATGTTACATTCTAATTAAAACAGATATTTATATACTTACCTATATTTATCAACCTTAGGAATTTTCGCAAATTTTACTTGTGTTTAATAAGGTTCTATGTGTTCATTTTCTTCTACTAGCGGCGCCCCGCGGTTTCGCCGGTGTAGTTCCCGTTCCCGTAGGAATATGGGGATAAAATAATGCTAAAAACCTTCTCACTGAATCACTCTATCTATTAAAACAAACCTCATCAAAATCCGTTGCGTAGTTTTAAAGATCTAAGCATACAGATAAGGAGATAGGCATAGGCACAGAAAAAGCGACTTTGTTTTATACTATGTAGTGATGATACAATGTACTTACTACTATTTTTATACTCATATTCTATATTTAAAACAGTTTATTTAAAGCTTAATTTACTTTTGTTTATGTAACTTACGCTCAAGTTACAAATTCGATACCTAAGTATAGAGTTTGCAGGGATATTATGTAGGTATTTGTAAGTGGGTAGTTTTCCGCATTAAGACGGATTAAGACCTCACTAATTTGGAACCCTTGTTCGTACTGCTATATTTTTGGTAAGACCTTGAAGGATCTAACTACCCGTTCTACTTTGGGAGATTTCTATGTACTCAGTTTATTTATGTGCGTTGCATAAGGAGTTGTCTTTGATTCTATAATAATCTTAAACAATTCGACGCACACGCAACCTCAATATGATATTTTTTGACCTATGTAATTATGTTACTTCTATATTTATTGATTTTTATTTTTTTACTTATATACCTTTTGACATGTTTTTTTATTGTTGACATTAGTTATAAGTGACATTTGTATTTTTATTTTTTTTAAAAAAAATACCAGCCCGAGTCTCTTGCCTATTCTTCTCGGCTGATGTAATTCCGAATCGGTGGTGGATTCATTGACCTTCATCAGTGCCTCATTGAGGCCTGAATTGAATAAATGAATATTGATTTTGACGATTGAATATCTGAAAGTGCAGACTTTGGTGAAGAAACTTTTTTTAACAGTTTTGGTTTCTGCTAACTAACAGAAATTAATTTTGGAGTATATGAGTATATGAAAATATTGTGAAATTAACCTTCAATAGTGACTTCTATACAAAAGTTTTATTTATCCTGTTATTTTCATCATAAGTAATTATAGAATATCAATGTTAAAGTACATAAGTTTTACTACGGAAGATAAGGTTATAGCTGGTTAGTATATAAAACTACAACGTACGTAGTAATGTGACCTTACTACACGAATATACTATAAGTAAATAAATTAACCATGAATTTACCCAAAAATACTTAACATAACATAATCATTCACTATATCATCTCATTATAGTAACTGACCCCTAACTAAGCTCGAAGCTTGTATCTAGGGTATCAGAAACTACGCACACACACACACACACCCAGACTTCGAAATTGACGCCTGAAATAATGATAAGGCCATTATTTAAATAATAATTGAACATAATTATCGATAAACTATTAAAAGGCTTTAGTTGCGAACGTGTTTGCGGCTTTAGTAAGCTGTTAAGTTACAATGTCGGTGATAATATATTTATTAATTTTATGTAACGTAATTACTAATAACTACCCAGAGGTTGTTCGGATTATGGCTTATTAATCCTATGGGAATATCATATAAGTATGCTTATATCATAAACAACTAAGTACATATGTATTATAGATATAGATAGATAGAATTATTTATTGTACAGTATCAAATTACAATATACCTTAAATACCTATATAGTACTAGCATCGCCCCGCGTAGATCCCGCCCCCGTTAGAATGAGGAGACAAAATTATGCTAAAAACCTTGCTCTTGAATAACTCTATCTATTAAAGAAACCGCATCAAAATCCGTTGAGTGGTTTTAAAGTTCTAAGAATCTCTGGGTCTAGGGAACTGATTTTGAAAATTGTTTCATTGATGGAAAGTTATCCCCGTATTTTCAAAGGAACTTGAACTCCGCGATCATAATCGTTGTGCACTTAAAA
This sequence comes from Timandra comae, assembly GCA_958496195.1. Classification (NCBI taxonomy): domain Eukaryota; kingdom Metazoa; phylum Arthropoda; class Insecta; order Lepidoptera; family Geometridae; genus Timandra; species Timandra comae. The sequence continues at coordinate 4,108,332 of OY292369.1, forward strand.
TCACACTAATATTATAAAGGTGAAAGTTTGTATGTGCGTGAGTTTGAATGTTTGTTACTTCTTCACGTCTAAACGGCTGGACCGATTTTAATAACCTATACGATACTTTTTATCCTAAAAATCAGCGTGGGTGAAACCGCGGGGCACAGATAGTAATACTTATAGCTACAAGTGATTTTCTCGGCTTGGGTGTACATATATTTGAATGAGTGTGTGTGTCCTTAGTTTTAGTTATTCTAGATACAGATAATGAACATATACTTATGCATAATATTATTGGAAGTAATTTAGTTTAGATAAGACGTAATTAGATATAAACTTAATAGAGTAATCGGTTTAGTTATTTGATGTTATAGATACGTATATAAACGTGATTAAGAAAATGTTCAAAGCTACCTAAGTTGTTAAAATCCTGATTATATCCACTAATCCGACATAAACTCCAATTAAACAACACTTACTAATAAACAAATACAAAACCACACTCACTAAATTCATATTTCGAACCCAAATTTAAATTTTCGAACCTTTATTAATCATAAAGTAGCGCAATTAATAATAAATCACAAAATTCAAAACAATGGGTGTTATAAAATGTTCACACCTGTGATAAAGGTAGGAGTACAATGTACAAGGTATTAGCGAATGTATGATTTAGCCCTAATGCTATAAGTTTCACACAGAACCTTTCACACTACGTTCTTATTTCGAACACAAACAATTTTCGGACCTTTATTAATAATATTTCACATAATTTCAGAAATAAATCACAAAATTCAAAACAATGGACGTAAGCCGTTATAAAATGTTCACACCTGTGATAAAGGTAGGTGTACACTGTAGGTTTTTGCGAATGTCCGATTTGGCCCTAATGCGATTGGGTTCTAGGGTCCGTCGCGTCGATTGCCTCATTAATATCCGGCCATATGTGTACACGGACCTCTAGGGGTGTCGCACTGCAATAAATGTTAATTTATTGATACAATTAGGCTTTGGGCTTCGATAAATATAATATAACAACGGTTGGAACGTTTTGTTGAGAGCTAGAGGTTGGTTTTTATCGGAAAGTGTTTCTTTTTGTTAGAAAGTATAGTAAGGGGTAGGAAATAACTATAAGTCTCAAAATTTTAGTACAGACAATAAGGGTAGGCGTATGGTGACACGCAGGCGACATAAGCGGCGCAGGGCAGAGCGGGCACGTGCGACGCAGACATGTGTATGTCCTGCTCTCTCTCGCGACGTTCCATGCAACACAAAATCTGCTCTGCTCTGCCCTGCGCGGCCTGCGTCGCCTGCGTGTCAACATACGCCTAGCCTTATAGTTGCGTTCAATGTATTATTCTAGACTGTGCCTATCTTGTTATACTAAGGTATACATTGTGTATCTTTCTAGAATAAAATAACAAGTCCATTAAAAGTAAATTTGGTTTCAAAATTCCTCAGTTATCAGCCAAACAAACACATAGATACCTAAGTATAATATACGAATAATATAACATCAAAGGTAAATTTCCAACCACGATATCCAAAGTTACCTTCATTATTGTAGTACTTACCAATAAATACTTCGGCTGTGGCAACCCTGATAAGGATTGAGGGTATATCGGTAGAAGTCACGCCCTCCCAATCATTATTAGTGACGCATACACGCTTCGCTTGAATTCGGGGTCCCTTTACTGATGGCATTTGAAATCAATTAATGCTTTACATGAATATCGCACGCGTGTCCTTTATTGATGTTCGGTAATATTTGCTTTTGAAATCTACCTGATATTGAGGTTGTATGAATTTGTTTTGGTAAATGATTATGATTTGCAATGTTGTTTGATTTGTTTAGGAAAGATAGGTTTTATTGACTTATTTAAAAGTTAAGTTCCGTAGTTTTACTCGAGGCAAATAAGGTGTAATTATAAATGCTACGTGTATTTGTAGGCTATAAGGTTAATAATAATCTGTAAGGATGTCAATTTCACACAAATCTTTTTGACTGTTGACTAAAAAAATGCAAGTCGAATAAAGAACCTCCTCCTGTTTTATTGGAGAAATTTGTTAAAAAAGTGGTCTTGTGAAAAATCCAAAAGCAATTCACATGCATATAAGTCAGGAAAATAATATCACAGCAGCACCAAAATCAAAGAAACCTAATTGCAGAAAACTGCCCATTTAAAACCACACACATACATAATACTTCACCAGTATCGCAATCGCAAAAGCCAGTAATTAGCAAACTTATGTTTCCGCGAACTTTTGTAAACCATACAAGTATCGTGATTGTGTATGATCGTGGAACCGAACCAACTAACTGTATACAAGTTGGAAACGACAACCACTTGGAACTTGCCAACTTTATATGTTACCGTAATATACGTGATGACTGTACTGCGATGAAAATTCAGTTCTGTTTACGGAAACTGTAAGTTCGTATTTGTTAAAGGGTTTTGTTATATTATGTGTAGTTTTGTTAATTAATTATTGTTGGTGTTTGGGTAATAGTTGTGTGGATTCGTGGAAATTTTTGGATATTATTTCAATAACAAACACTATAACGTCTTGTGACAGGTACCCGGGGTCTCCTATCTTTTTCTATAAGGCCAACACTTTGTTTTTGTACACATATTATATTACAAAGAAAATTTTCCTTTTCAGAAATTTTTACTTTCAAACGGGTTGTAGTCTTTTTTAATCATGGACTTCATGTTGGAAATTAATTGCAAAATGTTGGTATGTGGACGCATTTCATCAGAATGAAACCACTTTCTTGGCTAATAATTTTATTGTTTTGTTTATTAACATTTTAAACCAACAACATTAAGTAATCTACAAATAATTTACTTACTAGCATAGTATATTTAGGTTCCTTTCAAACTTACAACCTTATGTTACTTTATTGCGCTCTCAGGACAACCCTAAAATGTTCGTAAATTGTGAAGTTTATTTACCTATCTTTCTGCGAAAGGTATTGTTATTAGAGTCTGTTCAGCACCCTTATTTAGGAAGGTAAAACTAAATTTGGATTGAACGAAATATCGGAGTTTAATTGTATTGAAAGAGGTTTAAGTATAATGGGGCTTAGATTCTCTTTTTAAATGAAAGAAAATGTAGGAAAATCTATGGAATATTGAAGCCAAGGATCAGAGACCAGAGGGAATCCTGGTCGTGATCCTTATTCTATGCCTAGGATGACTGGCTATTGGTACCATAAAATAAGGATCACGACCAGGATTCTCTCCATAGATTATCTAAGATTGGTACTTGCTACAGAGACCAGAGCGAATCTGTGTCGTAATCCTTATTAACCCCCGACGCAAAAAGAGGGGTGTTATAAGTTTGACGTGTCTGTGTGTGTGTGTGTGTGTATCTGCCTGTCTGTGGCATCATAGCTCCCAAACGGATGAACCGATTTCAATTTAATTTTTTGTATTAAAGGGGACTTACGTACGAGTGTTCTTAGTCATGTTTGATGAAAATCGGTTGACCCGTTTAAAAGTTATGGGGGTTTGAAAGTAATTGTGTTGGGGGTTTTTTAAATTTTTTATTTAATGTTTTTTCTATAACTAATTTGGTGCCAGAGAAGAGAAGAAAAAAAAAACTAATTTGGCTGTAATAAACAGGAAGAGATATTCTAATCTGACTAAGTAATTCTAAAATAAGAACGTAGAAAGTAAATACTATAAATATTCTACAAAGAAAGTAGCATCCAAATCGGACTTGAGACCTTTCCAGTTGGAAATGTGTAAATCCAGAACCTTACTAACGCATTGCAAAATACTTTCTAGCATTATCGACAGAGTGCTCATAATCCTGTGACATCAGTCAAGTCTCATATCACCCGGTTCTTTAACAAAACTCCTTTTAAAATATAAAAACTATTTCTCAGAAGCAAAATAATATCATATAACATCTGACAATAGGATGTTACCCTCTCAAAACGGACTCGCGTTGAAAAGAGACCCACTTTGCATTAGAAAAGGACTCTTACTCAGAAAGTCTTATACGAGAAGAACTAATAATACTCTTTTTATCCACAAAATTGTGTTATTCAAAACGGTTGTCGTTGAGGAATATTATGTACTTAGTTGTAGCTGATATTACGGATTTATCCCGAATATTATAATTAATTGAAAGATTTATACAGTGTTTCACATAATATTGAAAGAAAAATATCTCAACTGAGACTTGAATATAAGATGGTGTCGAAACGTGGCTCTGTGCTGCTTTCCACAATCATTGAAAACAAAATTGACTGGGACTTGAATCTAGGATCTGTTAAACCATGGTTCTGTGCTTTTCATAACAACTGTGCTAAAATATTTAGGTAAATCATGATCATCAGGTCATATAATGTCCCCACCGAGGAGCTCGAGTCTACCCTGAATTAGGGCGATCAGGTCTGGTCTTAAAATCAACCACACTGGCCAAGTTTAGTGCGAGTCTATCCTGTATTAGAACAATCAGTCGTTTGTTAACGTTAGCCCAGTGCGTTGGTTGACTTCACACACAACCTTAGAATTTCTTCAGATGTCTAAAATACATTGGTTCTAGTGGAGATCAAACCTGCTAGGCATTAGCAAAATGTCAAAGGCAATAACTAAAAAAGCCTACGTAATCGACGCTTGTACTTTCTTGCATAGAACCCTGTTTAGGTAGCTTAGCTTAGCTTAACTAAGAAGATAGCATAAAATAACATATTCTACCATAATTCCTCAACATAGTTCAGTGTGTCACATATTTAGGTGTATAAAGGTGCGTCTACGCTAGGAGAGTCAGTGAGTCGAGCTAGAGTCGCTCGAGCACAAATTCGTGTAGTATGAACGAACTTACATACAAGTATCGAACGGACGCGTTTTTGAATTTATTTGTGCTCGGCTCGTGCTCGGCTTGTGCTTGCTTCGTCCAGCATAAACGCACCTTTATACATTTGCGGTCGGCGGTCCCAGCGCGCCACGTGCGTCTGTAAGAGAGAAATGAACTAACATTAATACAACAAGTTATTTGTACATTACATTACACACAATTCAACGTTTTTGGATTTGAATTTACAACGTTCTTTTACTCTACTTAGTTCTTTTTGTGGGTATCTTCCCTTCGATTCCCAGTGGTAGACGGCAATGTCTTTCCACAAAAAATAATGTTATGGTTCTACGTGTTTTGAGAGTTCTTTATTCAAAGGAAAAAAAATATAAGTAAATAAGAAAGCTGTTACTAAAACAGGAGCCTATTATAAAGACCCCTCTGTCCGCCTGTCTGTTTGTCTACCACTAGGCTGTATGTCTTGAACCGTGAGGGCTAGACTGTTGAAATTTTATTTATATTGTTGTTCATATTGAACATAGAAATGATTTAAATTTTAATTAGGAGAGAGAGCGGACTTTGTCCTGCAGAGAAATTTTAAATTTAATTTAAAGTAAAATCATTTAACTCTCTATTAATTAGTCACTACTAAGTAAATAAAGTAGTATTTAACTTACAATTTTACTTTTAAAAGTAACATTTTAACTTACTATTTTACTTTTACAAGTAAAATTTTAACGTACTATTTTACTTTTAAAATTCTTATTTATTATTTCTATTTAATTACTTACTACGAACTACGAAAGTACTACTTCTGAGAGTAAAGCCCGTTCTCTTTAGGCCGCGTGTCCACGGCAAGATATATGTCTTGTCGGATTCAGATAAAGAGAAAAGATAAAATTGACATGTAAATGAGACGAATTTTGTCGAGTCTACGTAAGAAAAATTTCTTGTCTGTTTTAGACAAAACAAAATCTAGTATTGACATGAACATTTTTATGTTATCCATATCCGATAAGATAACTTTCTTACACGACACGCGGCCTTACGTTTAATATTTGTCTCGGTCTGCGTGTGTGTGTGAATGAGTGTGTGCGTAGTTTCTGATACTCTAGATACAAGTTATGAACTTAGTTAGGGGTCAGTTTCTATAAAGAGATGATGTAGTGAATGATTATGTTTATGTTAATTAACCAAAATTGTAAACGTCACTGCTCATCTACAAAGACAAACATAATAAAGAAACTCGATACTGTTGGAGCACTCGTATACTAAATATTAATTAAATCGTATTGTTTGTTACAATAAACAAACAGTATTCGGAACGCCGCGATCTTCGGTTCAATTAATGTTAATGATTATGAATGCGAAGGATTATCGACCCCCATTGGTTAAACACCATTATGGTAAAACACCATAGACTTTTGAGTCCTTGCGTTGTTTGGAGAAATTGAAAAAGTAAAGTATCAGATTGTGCTATTTTAATGTGTGAAATTGTGGAAAATGTGACGTACATTTGCCACAAAGTAAATTTACTTTGTGGCAAATGTACAACAACCCGCTAATGAGCCTAAAATATGACATCAATCACTAACCAATGAAACTAAATATCATCTAAAGAAATAAAGACTTATTTATGATTTATTTACTTCCACTACATGGCAAAGGTATCTCTCACTGATTGTATTAATTACGATGGCCATTGACGAGTCAATTGAAATGATCAGTCCGGTCATAAAACTGAGGCGTCACTCCAAAAGTTTAAAGCCAACTAGATTTCCCCACTGCAATCTGGAATCACTCTGACGTTTCTCACAATCACGACCGTTTTTGGATGGACGCCAGTTCAACTAATCATTTAAAACTGACTCGTTAATGACCACCTTAAAAGTAAGTAAAGTACCGGCTAGTATGATCCTACTGTATGGTAAAAGTCTCGATTTATTTCCGTGATAAGCAAATAAAAAACAATTAAATTAAACGTGACAACGGCCTTTTCACTAAAAGCTAATTAACCCACTACTTTTATTTAGCTGTAGATTAATTATAAGTAATTTATATGTCCATCTATACTAATATTATAAAGAAGTACTTAAAGTTTGTGTGTTTGTTAATTTGTAAGGGGTAATCTCGGGATCTACTGAATCGATTACAAAACATATTTCACTAATGGGAAGCTATATTGTCAGCGAGTGACATAGGCTATAGTTAATCTCTGTATTCCCACGGGAATGGGAACTGCGCGAGTGAAACCGCGGGGCGCTGCTAGTTATTTATAAAATACATATATCAATAAATGTTTTATAAATTATTTTAACATTTAAATAAACTTTAGTAAATAATTATCATATTTCAATTCATATTATAACTTTGAAAATCCCCAAATACGTCATTTTCTCTGTTTACATAATTAATAAAATAAATACGTTTATATGGAATGGCAAATATGAATAAAAGCAATTTCAATTTCAATTTATTTAATAAACATTTTGTTACAATACAAATACATTTAGCGCAATTATCGAGACTTTACCTCCCATACTAGTTTAAAACTGTATCATGGTAAGGTAATGCCTCTCAAATTGCGCGCACATATAAAATATCATAACAAAATAAATAAATACATATACATAATATTTTACATAAATACTATGTATATGTATTTATTTATTTTGAGATTATTTAAAGCTCATTCAATATTATATTACCAATAATTTTATGTATAACTAGCTGTGCCCCGCGTAGTTCCCGATCCCGTGGGAATTTTGGGATAAAGCTTATGTCCTTCCCCGGACCATAAGCTACCCATGTACCAAATTTTAAGTCAATCAGTTCAGTAGTTTAGCCGTGAAAAGGTATTAGTAAGGATAATGGAGATTTTAAAATTAATAATTGTATTTTCTTTTTTACAGGAAATTGGGAAAAATGAAGATTTCCACGTATTTGCTGTTTAGTTTTTTAGGTAAGTCCTATAATTTTCTTACAATCGTTTTCTGATACGAAATGGTATCAAACAAAAAGATTATATAAATTACTTAAAAATAAAATGAAGTGCTAAAAAAGTATATTAACAAATGATAAATTATTTCCATATTTTTTTGGTTTCAAAGAAAATACGTACGTTAAAAAGCTTACCAAAATATATCAGTGTTTTTCCTTTACATAAATAAGATAAAATAAATAAAATCTAAATTTTCTAAATCTAAATACAAAATTGAGATATCCCGGCAAATCCCTACAAAAAAAATTGCGATCCTTTCGTAAAAGAGAACATCCCGGCAAATCCCAAAAAAAATTGCAATCCAAACATACATATTCTGAATTCCATTATCTAAAAAATTATGGCTACTAACTTAGAAAGACTTATGTTTTTTAACCAACTTTTACATAGGTATTCAAATTGAACATCAAAGTAAACATTTTCATTTGAAAAGTTTCAAATTAAAGAGAATATTCATAATTTTATAAACATACAAATCAAAAGGGCAATTCGTACCGAAACTTTTTGGAACTGTAAACAATTTATTAACTTGTGTTTACGTTAGTTAAGTATCGTTTCAAAATCGGGAGTCGTTGTTTATTTAATTTTCTCTTGTAAACTAAGATACTGAGCAGCCTGCCTAGCATGACTGTGCGTGATAAATGATATAGACACCACGAAATAATATCGATTTCGCGAGCATGACCAAATGAATATGGCGTAGTACGATTTGATAAAATTAAATATGGCGGCTATATCCTAACTAATATTATAAATGCGAAAGTAACTCTGTCTGTCTGTCTGTCTGTCTGTCTGTTACCTTTTCACGGCTAAACTACTGGACCGATTGACTTGAAATTTGGTACAGGGGTAGCTTATGGTCCGGGAAAGAACATAGGATACTTTTTATCCCGAAATTCCCACGGGAACGGGTACTACGCGGGTGAAACCGCGGGGCGCTGCTAGTTTATTATATTTTGACAGTTGGATGTCAATAAATAGCTATTGACATCCAACTGTCACGCGAGCATGACCAAATGTCATAAAATTAATCATGTGGTAAAATTAAATATGGCGGGCATTTTTATCAAATTTTGTCAGTTGGATGTCAATAAATCGCTGTATCTATCGCGTTTTCGAAGTCATGCTAGCCTAGCTGAAGTTAGGATGTCTTATCGCTTGTTTCGTTGTAGCTTGTTCTCTTTCATTCCTTTTACGTGATCTTCTCAATGTGGTTTGTGCCGGCTTTGTTCTATACGGATGGCAAAACGGCTTTGTAGCCTGAATTCTCGAATATAAGTTAACTAAAATGTGTAGTTTACAAACTACTGACGTTTCATATTCTTCTCATATAATAAAATTATTATAGAGAAATTGTATGTGAAAATATTTAGTAGACTATTACATGAAATATTCTTTTATACATAAAAATATTTTAATATTATAATGCTATATTATCTTACCTGCTACACAGTTTATAACTAGCACGGGAGGTAAAGTCTCGATAATTGCATCCAGTATATTATTATTGTTAGCAAATGAATATTAGTAAATTATTTGATGTCATTTTACCATCAGATTTTGGAAAAAAACTCAAGAAGAAGTCATGCTTTCATAAACAAGAAACTTTTTTCTATCATGGTCATTATTTATCGTATATTTACAAAAAACCAAAATATAGTCCACGTTTCCATAGCTAACATTATCACATTATACAGCCTTCAAAGTTTAAACGTAATAAACTATTACATAAGAAACTTAAAACTAGCCTGTTTGCGCTGTACCAACTTTAACTTGCTTTTGTTGCTAACATAATACTGCGGTTAGTTTGTTGCGTTTTCTTTTTTATTTATAATTAGCTGTTCCTTTTTACCTACGTAAAGCCTTGTGGGGATTTCTGGATAAAAAGCATTCTATAATTACTTACATAAGTGTCAACTTGTAAGAGGATTTTGCGCAAATTTTCTATCATTTTGGTAATATTTCTATGTTTGCTTTTGCTCAATGTCGTCATTCTTAATATAAATAATCATCCAATATGGCTGACTGCTAAAGATGGCGACTAGTTACATCTATTAGCAGCTCCTCTATAAAAATTTTTTGAACCGTTAATTTACTTACTATAATTTTATGCCATGATATTTATAATCTCCTTCAAACCCTATATTTCATAACTGAACAGTTACATCAAACGAAACAAATTTAACTTTTCATACAGTAAAACTGAAAAGATTAAAGTTTTATATCTAGAAAGGTATAAAACATTTCTAATTGCTTCTCCGAGTTTTGGCTCTGGCGGAATCACGTTCCTACCGAGATAGTGTTGAACCAAACCAATTACAGATTAAATAACTTTTCTTCAACTAAATACGCTTCCACAAGACATGTTTTAAATTCTAAATGTAAAGTATTAATTCAATTTCCAAACAGAGCTAGGTATACTTCTTGAATAATGGAGTTCTTACGAGAAAATGGAAAAAACTGGCTAAGTATTTTGCGTTTAACTACTAGAATAATAATGTATTTCATTCTGTGTGGATATTTTATTTGAAAAAGGTGGAAAATAATGGAAGCTTCAGTAGGAAAGGAATGTGGTAATTGTAAACAAAATGAAATAAGTGTATTCTCGTGTAGTTAAAATTCGAAGACTTGTGTATTAAAATATTTCTCTACGTAACTCGTAATAAATAGGGTAAATTTATAATGAGTTCATAAAAACCATGCATAAGACTACTATTACTACTTAGTTATATATAATAAGTACTTAGTACTTATATCAAGTTAATCCCGAAATTACTACGGAATCTGTAAAATTAGGAATCACCATGGGTTTTAACTACTTAGTGATAGCCGTACTTCCCGATAAGCACCAATTTAAACAGACAAATTATCCCAGATAGTGATATTAATGGGGAATTGAATAATCACGTACCCTTTCCTTAGTATTTGCTATCATAAATTACATCGAATACTTAGTATTATCAGCTTATCGCTCCACAAATTTCTCAGAAATATGACCGTCCAATTTGTCTTCGCAAAATACTCGAAATATGGTTACTATGGAACGGCACATATCCAAGTCCGATACTTTGCTTACTGCGAATTCTCGTAGCGTGTGCTTACGTTGCACCCCCGGGCACAATTTAACCAAGATTTCTCCTCCAACTTCTTTGTTATTTCAAACGAATATAACCCTTATAACAACGTCTTAAGACACAAACACGTTACATTTAACAAGGCCTGTTGCATCAGTGTTAATGATGTGTGGCAACTTAGATGTGGTAAGTCTTAAGATAGTTTGATGAAGTTAATTAGCATTCTGTTGTGATGGTAGATAAGCACTGTTTGGTAGTACTTAGGTACTGTATATTCTAGTCTATTTAAAGTTTGCTCTGAGAGACACCACTCAGTGTTAATATTGTACAGTATTTGCTTAGTTTAAGACGGACTGAAGAGGCTACTTTGTCGTACAAAACCAAAGCAAATAAGAGCTGTTCTACATAATAGCATCTTATGTATCGCACTCTATTCAACACAGGATTCATTCAGGTATATTTGAACTACAATTCACTTCATATTTTAAACAGTACTCCCGGTTTGTACAAAGCAAACTGTCGCGCAACAAAGGACAGTGTAAACAAAATTTGTAGACGACAAAGCCGTAACCATTTCCTATGAGTAGTGGTAGGTATTCCGACCGTCAACTCCCTGATGTCGTAAACCTTCAGAATCCAATGCTCAAGTTACTTGAACAAACTTACAGCCAACTTTTACCTAAGTGCCTTAAATTTTAAGTCGATTTCGTGTCCGCTCGACGGTACGGTCCTTGGGTTTTGTCTTTCAAAATATGCGTTGAATGACTTGTATGAAGATGAGTTACAAAACGATGACGTAAATGTAAATGACATTACAATCATCGTCACCTATAATGATAGTCATCATTCAAACCCACCGAAGTAGACGCACACGCTACGCACGTATGCTCAGCTTCGTTTTCTATGAAAATGTATGAGGTAAAACCCACCGAAGTACACGCACACGCTACGCACGAAAGTGACGTCATTGATACATTCGAGGCTGACTCGGCTATAGCTCAACGTAGCTGAGCTGCGTAGCCGTAGACCGTGGGCGTAGCGTGCGTGGCGGTGGATTGGCGACTATACATATATGTGACAATGAGTCATATGACGATGACTTATGTCACGAAGATAAACTTTTATGATTATAACTTTGGCGATGATGACTTAATTGATGATCATTTGTGAAACGATGATGTGTATGTGACGCTGATGTAAATGTAGAAAACTAGGCGAATTTTCCTACGATTTTCATCCGTAAATAGATAGCTCTCATAGTAAAAATTGGTGTTATTTAAACTAAAAGTCTAAATAAAGCAAACGAAGCCAAAGCAAGTTGCTATATACATAATAAAGCGAAGCATTCAATATTATTCGTTGATTAAAATGCGTAGGTCGGTGTAGGCTAAGCTTTGTGTTGTGTAAAGAGATTATTCTACTTCATTTCATCCAATCAACTTCAGAACGTATTGTTGTTTTCTTCGTCTCATATTATTACTTATATTATATGTTTTTGATATTTAAAAATGAGGTATTTTAATAGAAATATTGTTGAGTAAGTTTTGATCGGCTTTAATCCATCAACGCAGAGGTAGAAGATAGTAAGAAAGTTGGCAAATAATTAAAACTAATTTGAAAAATATCACTTATCAAAAAGCCTCGTGTATCCTTACCCCTTATATATAAATTCTATACTTTATTTAAAGACTAGCGGCGCCCCGTGGTTTCCCCCGCGTAGTTCCCGTTCCCGTAAGAATATGGGGATAAAATTAGCTAGGCTAAAAACCTTTCCACTGAATCACTATATCTATTAAAAACCGCATCAAAATCCGTTGCGTAGTTTTAAAAATCTAAGCATACATTACATAGGGACAGAGAAAGCGACTTTGTTTTATACTATTTAGTGATACATTCGACAATAAAAGAGTACTTATTTTAAATTAAAAACAATATATTTTTGCACTATTTCGTCAACAATCACCTAACCTCGTAGCATGAGAGCTACGAGATGGCTACGAGTAACTCGGTTAGGTGATTGTTGACAACTAAAATAAATATTGATTCATGTCGCTAATACAAACAAACAAATACTCAATTTTCATACGAAAATTGGAAAAAAAACTGTTACGAGTACCCAAAAACATACATTACTACGACAAATAAACACAAACGTTTATAGATATTATTGCATGGTTTAATAATATTGGGTGGAATGGCTGTTAGGGAACATCTGGGTTACATTCCACATTTCCACGAGTCGGAACACGTATTTAGTATGAATTGGCTCTAAATATTGATATTATTGAGCTAGAGTCATAATATGTTTGTACTTATATCTATTGGTATTTATAATGTACGAATATACCGAATAATAAGTTGCATAATGTAAATCAATCGCTCTATCATCTTTATATAGGCCACCATCTCTTAGGTTTTTTACCTGTGTCTAGGGTAGAAGAAACTATGCACTAAGGTTCAGATTAAGGCCAGAAATCTAAATATTTTACTCGCACGAGAATCCTATAAGACAAAGTATGACATAGATCGTCAATTTCTGCCAATATGGGATGTTAAATCTTACAAAAATGTTTACTCTTTACATAAATTGCTCACAGACCAACTAGCTTAGAAGTCAAACAATTTAAACAAAAGTATACAAACAAGTACAAAATAATAAGAGACGTGTAATTCCTGAGTGTATTTCAATGAAACTGCCTACTGCATATACCAGTACTTATAAATATCAACAATAAGTACTTAGGTATAAGTAGATGTCCAATACATTAAGAAAAATTCCAAAAACTCAACACAGTTAAACGTTTTGCCGTTGCGTTTAATTTAAAAGAGTTACAATTTATGCCAAGCGCTTACTTTTCATGTAACGCAATTAACAATATTATTATACTAAAAAGAAAACCTTGAACGTGATGAGAATAAATGCCTACAAAATAAATTAACTTCACAGGGTTTTTGTAATTGCTTTTATATCTTTTTTATACTTAATTTCCACAATTGTTGTTTTATAACGTTAAATAATAAAATCTTTTGGACTTTTAAGTAGAACAGTTTATCTTAATTACGAAAATAAAGTGTCCTTTTTTCACAAAATTATATAATAGTTGATAATAGTTCCCTTATTTCATAAAATGATAAAATTATATAATCAAACTATTATCAACATCCAAGACACAAATTAATAAGTATGAATATAATTTGTGATAGTTTCCCTTCAAATAGACAAAGGATTCCATGTTCAAATTGCAAATTAGTAAAAAATACAGAATTAATTTTTAGTTTTATAAATTGTTCCTTTTTTAAAACAGTTCGAAATTCAAATGCCAATAGACTTTTTGCTGACTCTACATTATTTTTATTTTTGTTTTTTTTGTTCCTTAATATTTTGCGGGTACAGTAAAGAATAAAAGAAATATTACTACGTCTCCGATTCTAAGTACCCTCCAAAAATGTTTCTTTATTTTCGTGTATCACGGTTTACGATCAGTGTTGTTGTCAAGCACCAAAGCTTCCCACATAACCATATAAATTAATAGTAGAGAGAAAGGAGACTTAAAAATAAAATTGATATGAAATAAAGATTTATTTTAAAGTTACAGATAACTACTGTTTTTATGTTGTTATTGATAACTGATTTGTCTAGAACATGTTAAAATCCTATCAAGTTCAAGAGCCAACCAATTCGAATCAAAAATAATTAAAATATCTTCCACGTTTCCTTTCACTTGGTACAGTCATAAACAAAAAATAGATTCTATATTATTCAATGAACGCCACCGAATTAGAAACTATAACCAATGAAATTGATTGTATCAGCTTTATATCTGTATAATCCAAGGGAAAATCCTATTCACAGGCATCAGTAGGGTTTACGTCGTCGTGAAATACAGCGATTATCATAAACGGAACATTTTCGTCATCCAGCGCGGGCTATTAGAGTGTTCCTGGCGAGGGAAGCTCGTGAAATGACGGCCTTTATCGTCCCCTGTCTACGTATTAGGTATATTCATGCTCCAGAACGTATGTATTAACATTTTTTGTGGCAAGTGTACTCGAAATATGAAGGAACGGAGGAAGGTTCGTGAGTAATGCGAGCCCCACTCGTTTGCAGGGTTAGTTTAGTTATGTTTGTTGTGTGTGTGATTTATATGATGAAATCATAAACAAAATGTTTGAGAAAGAATAGATACTTATCTAAATTCTTTCAGTCTTCTTATAAAGATCACCATCATTGACAGTAGTTACGGATAATTTAACTTAAGTCTAATACTTGGTTTAACATAAAAACACAGCACGCGCAAACGACCCAGATATACATACTATCAATAATAATTTAACCCGAAATATAGGTTAGTAGTCCAATTAAAACATAAACTAAACATTATTCCTACAACTCAAGCCAAAACATCAAAGGTTTGCTCAAATTATTACCTCTGTATTGGTAACCCAGTCGTCACATATCGAAGGGTAAACATAAAACCGCCCAGTGTAAATATTACGACACACCTGTGTACAGTGGGTCCCACAGCGAGTCTCTAAGTACACAAGGCTCAATATTCTCCGGCGTCTATTGGTAACAAGCAGAAATCCTAATTCATCATTGGTATTCAAGCCCACACTCTCCGCTTTGCATTTCAGCTGTGCTTCGTGGGAAGGATTCAATCACAGCAATATTGTACGAGAAATGTTCAGTGTTCACTTGTTTGCATTCAAGACATTGGCCCTGTACAAACCAGAGGCGGGACTACACACAAAGATCTATCTCTGCCACGCCGAGAATAATAAATCTGATGCATCCATGCCTTATTAATGCAACACCAACGCTCTATCATTTTTCAAAACTGAATTTGTGATACAAAGTGGAAATTAGAGCGGAAATAAGTAGATTTGTAGATTGTTTATTCCAGTACTTTTTTGTTTGTGTTTTTTTGTTTTTATCAAACTTTATTTGAACGATGTTTTTTCATAAGTCTGGAGGTTTTTGTGTTTGTATTTTAAAATAATTTGTTCTTTTGTATTACAATGAAGCTTTGTGAATGTTTTAGTTTCATTTATTTCTTACTCTTTTCAAATAAAAACAAATTTAAATCTAAATCTTCTATTATTTCGAATATAGTTTTATAGCTATAACCATGGCTATAACAACAATAAAGTTACTAGACTACGAACTAAACTAAAAGTTCATACGTGATCATAGCGCTTGCAATAGCATTGAAATATCGAACACTCGAAACAAATAATAATACTCGTACATGATAACATGGTAAATAATCCGTATACTGAAGTTTAATACTAGTATATGGTAAATATTCCGTGTAATTTAATAATATTGAAATATCCATTGCATTTGAAAGTCCTAGCTATATTTAGATGAAGACCTACAAAAACCGATTGATATCAAAAGTTTTAAATTTATTGGACATTTTTGCGATAGCTCTAGAATTCTGGACAATCATAGCATGATGTATTTATACTAATATACTAACAGCGTCCATCGGTTTAACCCGCGTAGTTTCCGCTCCCGTGGAAATGAGGGTATAAAATGATGCTAAAAACCTTCTCCTTAAATTCCTCTATTTAAAGAAATCGCATCAAAATCCGTTGCGTAGTTTTAAAGATATATAAATAGGAACAGACAGCGGAAAGCCACTTTGTTTTATACTATGTAGTGATTATAAATTATTATAATACAGAGCATTGCCCTGCAGGTTCTTACACACTATCCTTGACTGAAAGCCTTCTAATAACGTTACTCTTTGAATTTAGTTTGCCAGTGAAATAACAAATTTCATTTAAAACATGACACTAAGTTTTAAAGTCATTGGTAGTTTGCAGACTACCGCCGCAGTCCCTCTGGGCCCCGAAGTTGATAACGTAGTTTAACGGTAACTGACTTCCTTATACTATATTTTTTAAATTGGTTTTTATTTGTAGCTTAAATTTGTAGCTAGTTTTGTTAAAAATAAAAGATTTGAAACGCTGCTTGGTCTAAGCTTTTTTTGTAAGTTTTTAATTGAAAATCACTACATAGTAAGTCGCTTTTTCTGTCCCTATGTACCTATGCTTAGATCTTTTAAACTACGCAACGGATTTTGATACGGTTTTTTTAATGAATAGAGTGATTCAAGAGGAAGGTTTTTAGCATTTTTATCCCTGAATTCTAAAAGGGAGCGGGAACTACGCGGGTGAAACCGCGGGGCACTTCTAGTAGTAAAATATATTTTAGCCGGAAAACGTTTGTGAAATTTAAAGCCACTTCGATAATGGTCATTCCATCACTAATATTTCGGTGCCAGCAAAGTATAATTATGTAATATGACGTAAGCTAAAATTGAGTATTTATAATGAAACCTTACAAACTGTTACAATAAAAAACAACAAACAAAAAGTAAAATGAATCCTTATAAATCTTAAATTTCATCTAGAATTAGATGCGAGAGTGTTGTGAAATATACCGCTACTTTGAGATCATATTTCAGTGGTAGGCTGCACGTGTGCGTTGCCAAATTACTCGTCACAATGTTAAATGTGTAAGTTACCAACGGAATTTCTGCTGAATATGAACATTTGTAATTGGATGTTCATTTTTGTATGATGCGGTTATTAGGATAACCTTTGTGACTAGTTGAATTCGATTCAAACCTAACCTTATATACACTTTTTAAACTTTCGCGATCAAAATTCATTGTTGCATAATTTACGTGTCTTAATGTATTTTTTTTTTTTAATGAGTCTTAGTTTTGTTTCGTTTAGTTATTTTGTTTATTTAAAATCATTTTGTTTATTTCAATATGTACCACTTTTAAAATTATTGTGTAAGTTTATATGAATAAGTTCTACTTTTAGTTATTTACTGTACAAATGTTTGCACGTTACTACTTTAAAACTACAAATGTAATTCTCATTTAAGTGAACTATGTAAATGTTCTTTTGAGAATAAAGATTCTTTAAACCTTATTCGCGTATAACATAATTATTAATTACCTCGACGTTTCGACCGGGTTACACCGATCGTGGTCACGAGAAGACTGACACCTTATATGTCGAGTGATCTTATTTCGAATTTTGGCCAGGAAAATCTTCGTAATAGTGACTAGGAGTTTTTTTTCGAGAAATTTACTACTAATTTACATGTTGGGTTTACAAACTAACGGGCAGACAAACAAAAAACTGTTGTTTTTTTACTTCTTTTATTTCTTTTTCTCTTATAAAGACCAACATATTGCTTTCTATTTCATATCCTTAATAAAGAAACATCAACCTGTTATTTATTTATCATTTTATTGAATAAAAAATGTAATTGAAATAAAACACTTAAACGGATTTTTGTCGTGGTTATACAACCTCTTTATACTTAAATATTAGTATAAAAAGAGCTTACATAATCGTAGTTTTACCCGAAATCGTCCCAAACATGACATTATATTTATGTGTGCGAAGGAAAAACTAAATGACCGAAATATTTTAAATGTAAACCAGTCCCACCAACCAGTTAAATTTACCGACCATTGGTTTTTACTGAATAAAAATCGTATTTCCAGGGAATTCACCCGTAAGGGAGATAAGAACACTAAACATTTATTCCGGGAATAGTTTTTGAGTAAGGCTTTTTATTTAATTCGAAATGTACGCATTTTTATTTAAATGCTACACGTATATAGGTTGTTAGATTTTGTTCTTTTGTTCTGTTTGTTTTTTGTGAGTTAGAGGAGAAGAAAAAAAAGGAGGTAGTTACCATATATCATCACATTACATTAAACTGACCTCCGTCGAAGATAATTAGCACAAACTAGGCACTTATTTAATTCATTCCTATACTCAGACTGATATAAATATTTGTGGCTCATATCTAAATCTACTTCTTCATTGAAAAAGAGATATTTTGCCTATCTCACAGGCCGTTATTTTTATAAAAATATATATTGTATGTGCCTTTATGGTATCTATGTTTTATTCATCTCAACAAAACACCAATAGAAATATTTATAAAAACTTATTAAAACTGTATAATATTCAATAAAATTGCGTCCAAAGCCCGTACAATATCTATAAAGGAAACCCTTTATGATATCGCACAGTTAACTAGATGTCCACGAGTCTGTTATCCAGTCACGTCCTATTTGTATCCTCAGTATATATCCAACCGTAACTGAATATTTGGTACACGCCTTCAAATGCTTCACGTTTTATTATATGGGTGAACGTGATACGCTTTATTTACTTATTACGTTGTACTGCGCGAAGCTATTTAGAGATTTACGTCAATGAAATCATTGTTAACTCCGTGGAGAAGTTCTTTCTCATTTAAATGTCAACGATGTTATTCGTAATTCAAATTGAATACCAATATTGTTGATGGAATAACTGGATGATCGAATTTGGTCAAGATTTTAGACCAATTTCAATGAGATTCGATGAAATTGTAGTATGTGTGTATTTTAATGACTTTTGTTAATGAACAATACAATTTTATTTTATAATTTGTAATTGTAACAGTTTAGTAGATTTAAATTCGTGATTACAGTGGTTTAATAAATTAATAAGATAATATTGTCATGAAATCAGCCATTTTGACCCAAATAGAAATTAAATAAGTAGAATAATAAAACACAGTATTCGAGCTGAATCTGAAACAATTAAGAGGTCCGGCCTCGTGACACTGAGGTCATCTTTCATCTTTAATTAAAATTCAAATGAAGCCGACAATTTATAGCTATTTTTGACAACGGTTCCTTTTCTAAAATCACTTACCATTTCTATTTCTGAAGTACTTACTATTATGGTTTTATTTTATCTTCCTTTTTTTATAAAACACTAGTGACATGACCCCGTATTTGATTAAAATATTTATTTCAAAAGAAATTTAGAAAATTTAGACCAGCACATTGAATGATGCCAAAAGATAGGGGTAGTTAAAGACGTAGAGATATTGAAAGGAGATCTTTGACCAGCTGTGGGGCGAAATATGTGGTTTGACAAAAGAAAGTTCAATATGTCAATTGAAAACCAACATAAAAATGTTGGTTTATAGTTGGTGTATAGTGATACTATTAGTCTCGAATTATTTACATTTAGTGTTTCAATATTCGAAAATACTCCGCGAATACGTATAAAATATTGTTTTAATATGTAAATACCTAAGTGAATATTTCACCGTTAAAGCCGACAACTATTTATGTACAAATACAAATAAATTCCCACCTGTCTGTTAACCTAAACTTTTCAAACATTTTCTACATACAAAACGAAATTAGTTTGCCAATACTTTGACACCTTCCGAACATTATGCCTTATATTTTGACAGTTCCGTGAAATTGGCTCACATTTTCACGTTAAATAAAATACCTTATTTATTAAATTCGCGTAGGGCTGGAGGTCGGCTATGATGAATGGCGAAGAATCCCTACTGCTGCTAAAACCGTATCAATCATTTACACGCGTTTCCTATGTAAATAAGGAGATGCGACATGGCATATTTCAGCGTGTAATGCTCGTATCCTGTGTGCTCCTCTGGGATAAGAACGGGATTTGTTCGTGTCTGTAATGTGGGTACTTTTGACAGCTTGAATGAAATGACCGATTGAGGTGATAAGTGTTTTTGTAAATGGAACGTACAAGTACAAACGAATATTCATGACAATAAATAAATAGGCTTGTAAGTTATGGTATGAGTATGATGGCATAGACCTATAAAGACTTAAGTTTTAGAATTACTATCGAACTATTTTTAATTTTCATGATAAAAACAAAAGATATTTCTTATTCTGTTTTTGTCATGTGGTGATTATACTAAATACTTCTCACTAGACTAATATTCTATGAGAGAAAAATTTGTCCTTTGAAATCACGTCATTATATGACAAGATTTTACTTTAGTTCAAAATTTCAATTTCCCTCTCACTTGATGACATTAGCATGACTTATCAAAGGAGGACGATTAGTCGCAATCACTAGGAACTTGACAAAAACTTGAAGCAAACGTATTTATTTATGTTGGTAATTTTATTAGGTTTTACTAAGCTAAAGTGGCCAGTACATTAATATAAGTGGGTAATAAATTACATAAATCTAATTTGTCTTTATATGATATGAGTACAATAACGCTGGACGAAACGAATGGTACTAAAATGTATTCATAGCGGAACATATTTTAGTTTTATCAACGTCAAATATACGTACATACTTATTCGTACGAGTATAATGTGAAGAGAAGTTCTGGGTGACTTTTCAAAATTCAAAATTCAATTTTTTTTTATTCAATTAAGGCCTCAATGAGGCACTTATGAAGGTCATTGACTCTACCACCGATTCGGAATTACATCAGCCGAGAAGAATCGGCGAGAAACTCGGGCTGGTATTTTTTTAAAATAAAATGAAATACAAATCCCACCAAAAACATTCTGTAAAAAACTAGCCAAGTCTCGATGGAGCTGCTTGTTTATCTCTAAAAAGTAATGAAATCTAGACAAACTCGTACCAAGTCTAAGGTTCCTTACTGCGATTTCTTTATTATTATAGTTAATGTTGTGTGATTTGGCCGTTGAAGGGTACACATGTACTTGTGTACCGTATGTGGGTACAAAACTAGGTGCTCCATGACACTATTGCACCAATCTGTCGCCAGAACCGCTACCCATTGACGATAGAAAATTGCCACTTGAAAAACGTTGATTC
Source organism: Timandra comae (assembly GCA_958496195.1). NCBI lineage: Eukaryota > Metazoa > Arthropoda > Insecta > Lepidoptera > Geometridae > Timandra > Timandra comae. Next base: position 4,129,869 of record OY292369.1, read on the forward strand.
AATATCCAGTCAATTGTAGGCTGGATAAAGCTGCGTATTTTAATAATGTTACAACATTACGTGTAAACAAAATTGACTTGTACCCACTACTAACGTTTTAAACAATGTTCAACGGCCAAGTCACACAACATTAACTATAATAATAAAGAAATCGCAGTAAGGAACCTTAGACTTGGTACGAGTTTGTCTAGATTTCATTACTTTTTAGAGATAAACAAGCAGCTCCATCGAGACTTGGCTAGTTTTTTACAGAATGTTTTTGGTGGGATTTCATTTATTTTTGTTGAAACGTGTTTATATTGTTTTTTTTATTAGATTTTCTTAGTTGACACATTTTTTTCTTTTTAGGAGTAGTATTTTATTACTAAGCGCCCCGCAATTTCACCCGCGTAGTTCCTGTTCACGTTTCCGTGGGAATTTCGGGATAAAAAGTATCCTATGAGCTTCTCCTGATTCTAAGCTACCTCCCCACCAATTTTCAGCCAAATCAATTCAGCCGTTCTTGAGCTATAAATTCCCGTTCCCAATCCCGTGGGAATTTCGGGATTAAAAGTATTCTATGTTCTTCTCAAGGTTTTAAGCTACCTCCCCACCAATTTTCAGCCAAATCAGTTGAGCCGTTCTTGAGTTATAAATTCCCGTTCCCAATCCCGTAAGAATTTCGAGATTAAAGGTATCCTACGTCCTTTTCCTGGTTCTAAGCTACCACCTCACCAATTTTCAGCCAAATCAGTTGAGCCGTTCTTGAGTTATAAATTCCCGTTCCCAATCCCGTGGGAATTTCGGGATTAAAGGTATCCTACGTCCTTTTCCTGGTTCTAAGCTACCACCCCACCAATTTTCAGCCAAATCAATTCAGCCGTTCTTGATTTTTAAATTCCCGTTCCCAATCCCGTAGGAATTTCGGGATTAAAGTTATTCTTTGTCCTTTTCCTGGTTCTAAGCTACCTCCCCACCAATTTCCAGCCAAATCAGTTCAGCCGTTCTCGAGTTACAATTCCCGTTCCCGTTCCTGTATAATTCCAGTTCCCGTTCGATTATCCTAGTTTTTATAGTTTTCCCTTTATGTGGCCATTAAATTCTAACTCTGTACCAAATTTCAGCTCTCTAGGTTTATGGGAAGTACTCGTTCTATTTTGATGATCATGAGTGAGTGAGTGAGTGAGTGTCTTAAATACGAAACTTTGCATTCGCTTAACTTCGGAACTAAATGACCTACAGACTTGAAATTTTATTTTAAGTATGTGATTGTATAGCTTACTGGATGACGAAAATTTCAGTGCTCTGGGTTTATCCAGAGGTTCTCAAATAGGGGCCTGAAAATGCGGCGAAAGGGTTCCTGTAAAGGATGGTACGGCAGTGTTTGCTTCGCGCTCGACTTGGCGGGGGGCATTGCCGTGCCCCCAGATGTCACTTAGAACTAATGTCAACAATAAAAAAAAAAAAAAACTTTGTCTATATTCTTTCTTTTATGACTGTAATTTCAATAAAATCTCAAGAATCCATAAATTAATAAACACCACTTTTACATTTTCATTTATTTTTTCAACCGAGGAATCAATCTATTGACTTTTAGCTTTGCAAGTGCAAATCCCTTTATTCGATGCTATGGACAAAACGATGAAATATATTCAAATTCAAAACAAATCCAAACAAAATTTGTGCTTATCAATACAATATATAAGTACACAGCGATGTAAGTGACAAATAATAAAAGAAACATTGAATAACAAAAGTATACCTGTATTTGTGTTTTAAAATACCTTAGCCAGACATCGTAATGAGGGATGGAAGATTAGGAATCCCTCGGTACAACACCGATACCGCACCGAGTTCATCAACGGCTGTGAACGAACCTAGGTGGATTGTATTCATGGTAATATAGGTACTGTGTAGCTAGAAATTAGTACGTATTGTTCATTTGATTGAAAAATTATATATATATATATATATAAATTGAAATTTAATTTAAACTAGTAGGTAGTTACTATCTGGTATACTGGTGCCGGCGTGCACAACTAAGTAAATAGCTGTCTTAAAAAAGTGTGGTTTTCCTTTTAAATGCGTTATAAATACTCGGTCTTACCACAAAACGAAGTCTTCTAAATTAAAATTCTAAGTCTTATACCAGCATGAGATTTTATTTCAATAGTTTAACTTTTAGAGAGGTGTTGGCGATGATAAAATCCATTGCTGAATGTATAAAAACGTATAATACTTTGAGAACATTTACCTGCACCTAATAATGCAATTTTTAAGAACCGTTTTAGTGAATTAAATGAAAAATTCATGGAAAAATAGCAACAGTGCGAAGCTGGGATCGTTAGTAAGTGATAAATTTCAAATCAGAGTATTTATTTCTTGTTTACTTTCCTTACCCCTCACAAAGCGTAAACACAAGATTGAAAACAAAAGATTCTCCAAATTAAATGTCTTTGTTCAAAAAAGCATTAATTAGCTGGGACTTAAATTTTAATTACAGTATGGATGTTTTTATGAGGACTACGAGTAAAAAAGCAAAAATTGTTTAGATTTATTTAAGCAATCTTTATAATGTATTTACGAGTTGTTTAATCATATTATTTTATAATTTATACAGTAAGAACTATAAGAAATACATATAAGTATGTACTTATAAAATAAATGGCACAAATATTTTTTCAACACACTTTCTCATAAAACAACTCTTACTTGTGCAAAAATAGTTATAATTACACGTTTTATTCACAAGATACACACGCGTGTATTTATGATTACTATTAGGGTATCGAGAACCGGTATAGATACAAGAACCGGGATTTTCGGTACCAGTACTAATCGGAACCGGGATTTCCCGGGATTTTCGGTATTTTCGGGATTTTTTCTTCTTTTTAGTTTTGGAGGTAAATATAGTCTAAAAAATATTATTTATATTAAATAACATATATTGCGCATTTTGTCATGACAAGATAAGCATTGATTGCTTTAACACATTAAAATGGCATCATGACTGAGCCTCTTAAAGCAGGAGGCAGGCCAGTGCTGCGGAAACTGCAAAAGTTGTTTTACGATGTCATCCACTCCGAGAGAACTCCAAAAGCATGGAACAGAAGCGTGATGGTGCTCTACTTAAAAAAAAGGGATAAAACCTTGCTGTAGAACTAAAGACCCATCTCGCTTATGAGTCATGTTTACAAGCTGTTCTCGAGGGTTGTCTCAAATTGTCTATGAAGAAGAGTCGACGAATGTCAGCCCCTCGAACAGGCCGGGTTTCGAAGCGGTTATGGCACCACAGACCACATCCACACATTGAGGCAAATTATACAGATGACTTAAGAGTATGATCAGCCTCTGTGTCTTGCATTTGTGGACTATGAGAAGGCCTGGGCTATTCTGGAATCTTTGCAGCTTTGCCAGGTCGATACTCATACTATCCAACTGTGCAGAGGTGTAAGACAGGGTGACGTTATATCCCCGAAACTCTTCACCAACGCGCTGGAAGACGTATTTAAGACTGTGACTTGGGCTGGACGGGGCATAAATATAAATGGCGAGTACATCTCACACCTCCGGTTTGCAGACGATATTGTACTAATGGTGAAAACGCCGCAAGAGCCACACTGGATGCTGAATGACCTAGCAGATGCTTCTCGTTGGGTCGGCGTCGGCGTGAACTTTGAGAAGACCAAGGTCATGGTTAATAGCCTTGGTATGCCGATCCTAGTAGACGGTACCCCTCTCGAGATTGTTCAAAAATACAACTACCTCGGGCAAATAATGCAATTGGGTAGAAATAATCTGGACAGTGAGATTAAGAAGCGAATACAGCTGGGTTGGGCAGCGTCTAGTAAACTTCGACGAGTCTTCTCATCGCAAATTTAACAGTGGCTAAAAACAAATAGTTTTCAATCAGTGCGTCCTACCAGTGATGACCTACGGTGCCGAGACGTGGATACTCACATGGCTAGTCCACCAACTTAAGGTCGCTCAGAGAGTTCTGGAGAGGGCTATGCTCTCTGAAGTGGCAGTGGGCTGGCCACATCTGTAGGAGAACCGATGGTTGTTGGAGCAGACGAGTTCTCGAATTTTGGTCGTTATAATTAAACTTTCTTGTTCTCTTGGTAACGTGTCTTCAAAAAGATCAATGCATCTAATGTTGCATTACCTAATCAAGATCTAATTTTCTTACAAAAAAGGCCAGCTGAGGAGAAAATTCTTTCTGGCTTTACGCTAGTAGATGGAATTGTGAGAAGGTGTTCGTAAGCTTTTAAGTACTACATTTTATCTTATGATGGAATAATGATCTACCACGTACCTACAGATACAACATTTTAATGAGAATATGGTTTTAGCTTTGAATATTTTGTATAAAAAGAATAAATGCTATTAATATGTAGAAGATTAAAATCAAACAAATGATTATATAGTTAACATGATTCGTTATTTCCCGAAAATACCGAAAATCCCGGTTCTTACTCATTGAAAACCGGTTCTTTGACTACTATTAAAGAACCGGGAAATCCCGGGATTTTCGGTTCCGGGATTTCCCGGTTCTGAACCCTAATTACTATCGACCTCGTCTGGCTCGACTGGCACGGCTTGATCCTTGATCTTGATCCTTGATCTTGATCCTTGATCTTGATCCTTGATCTTGATCCTTGATCTTGATCCTTGATCTTGATCCTTGATCTTGATCCTTGATCTTGATCCTTGATCTTGATCCTTGATCTTGATCCTTGATCTTGATCCTTGATCTTGATCCTTGATCTTGATCCTTGATCTTGATCCTTGATCTTGATCCTTGATCTTGATCCTTGATCTTGATCCTTGATCTTGATCCTTGATCTTGATCCTTGATCTTGATCCTTGATCTTGATCCTTGATCTTGATCCTTGATCTTGATCCTTGATCTTGATCCTTATCCTTTTATCAGTAGATCAATCGATCAGTGGATCACTTGATCAGTGGATCAATCGATCAGTGGATCAATCGATCAGTGGATCGATCGATCAGTAGATCAATCGATCCGTAGATCAATCGATCCGTAGATCAATCGATCCGTGGATCACTTGATAAGTGGATCAATCGATCAGTGGATCACTCGATCAGTGGGTCACTCGATCAGTGGATCAATCGATCAGTGGATCAATCGATCAGTGGATCAATCGATCAGTGGATCAATCGATCAGTGGATCAATCGATCAGTGGATCAATCGATCAGTGGATCAATCGATCAGTGGATCACTTGATCAGTGGGTCAATTGATCAGTGGATCAATCGATCAGTGGATCGATCGATCAGTAGATCAATCGATCAGTGGATCAATCTATCAGTGGATCAATCGATCAGTGGATCAATCGATCAGTGGATCAATCGTTCAGTGGATCAATCATCAGTGGATCAATCGATCAGTGGATCAATCGATTAGTGGATCAATCGATCAGTGGATCAATCGATCAGTGGATCAGTGGATCAATCGATCAGTGGATCAGTGGATCAATCGATCAGTGGATCACATGATCAGTGGATCACATGACCAGTGGATCAGTTGTTTAGTGGATCACTGGATCATTAGATCGCTAGATCAATGGATCAATAGATAAGTGAGTCAGTCGATCTGTGGATCACTGGATCAAACGATCAGTGGTCTGATAGTCTGATCCACTGATCCCTGATTCCTGATCACTGATTCCTGATCCCTGATCCCTGGTACCTAATCCTTGATCGCTGATTCTTGATATCTGATCCCTGATCCCTGCTTACTGATCCCTGATCCCTGATCCATGATGCATGACAAACTAGCTCCTTATCTTAGATCTGAACTTAGCTCTTACCTTGATTCTGACCTAAGCTCTGACCTTAGCTCTGGCCTCAGCTCTGACCTCAGCTCTGACCTCAGCTCTGACCTTAGCTCTGACCTTAGCTCTGACCTTAGCTCTGACCTTAACTCTGACCTTGGCTCTGACCTTAGCTCTGACCTTAGCTCTGACCTTAGCTCTGACCTTAGCTCTGACCTTAGCTCTGACCTTAGCTTTGACCTTAACTCTGACCTTGGCTCTGACCTTAGCTCTGACCTTAGCTCTGACCTTAGCTCTGACCTTAACTCTGACCTTGGCTCTGACCTTAGCTCTGACGTTAGCTCTGACCTTAGCTCTGACCTTAGCTCTGACCTTAGCTCTGACCTTAGCTCTGACCTTGGCTCTGACCTTAACTCTGACCTTAGCTCTGTTCCTCGACTTCGACTCTGATCTTAGCTCTGACCTTAGCTCTGACGTTAGTTCTGACCTTAGCTCTGACCTTAGCTCTGACCTCAGCTTTGACCTTAGCTCTGACCTTAACTCTGACCTTAACTCTGACCTTAGCTCTGACCTTAGCTCTGACCGTAACTCTGACCTTAGCTCTGACCTTAGTTCTGACCTTAGCTCTGACCTTGGCTCTGACCTTGGCTCTGACCTTAGCTCTGACCTTAGCTCTGACCTGGCTCTGACCTTAGCTCTGTCCTTGGCTCTGACCTTAGCTCTGACCTTAGCTCTGACCTTAGCTCTGACCTTAGCTCCAACCATGCTTAGTTTTCAATTCTAAACAACTAATTGATAGTAATAAGAATTTTTGTGATAGGATATCCTCAGAACTAGCCCTTACGACTTTTTCATATTTTATTGTTCAATTTTCGTTACCACTCTTGACTTTGATTCAACTCCATTTATTTTTATATCATACTAGCTGTGCCCCGCGGTTTCACCCGCGTAGTAGCCGTTCCTGTGGGAATTTCGGGATAAAAAGTATCCTATATTCTTTCCCGGACCATAAGCTACCCCTGTACCAAATTTCAAGTCAATCGGTTCAGTAGTTTAGCCGTGAAAAGGTAACAGACAGACAGACACTTTCGCATTTATTATATTAGTTAGGAATCCTATATAATCTCTATCAACAATAACTAACTTTTTTTTAAAAACTCGTGGTTTTCTTTCTATTTATTTTCCATTTTCTTCAACTTTTGTCATCAACGAAGAATTTTCATTTCCTAAGATTATTTTCTCTTGATTTAATCACGGCATTACCCTTTATCCTTTCGTTAAATATATTTGAGCAATTCTTTGTTTGCAAATCTTTTGTTTGTATTAATAATGAGGGGAAAAATGTGTGAATCAGGAAAGCTATTATCGCCAAGTTCTGTTTTGTTATAATGGAATACAACATAAAACAAAAATTTTATGTTTCATAAGTATTTATATGAGTATGAGTATTGCCTTCGTATCTTTAGTATTGGGTTCGTAGTATCGCTGTATTTAGACTCATAAAAAATCTAGTGTTATTAACACTTTATAAATAAACAATTCTTTTCTCTTTGTATAATATTTTGATATTTAAAAATCATCCTGCAACTTATAAACTATTAAGCGTAAACATAATTCATCCATTTATTTCAACCAACAATCAAAACACAACCACCAAAACCCACAACAAAACTATAAAAAAAACTACTAAAACATAAAAATAATTCATCCATTTATTTATACCAACATTCAAAATACAACTCATTCATCTTCCAAAACTTCATACAATTTCGAATGCAAGTCCAAACCTTTCCAGTAATAACCTAACAAAATTAATTTAGCTCAAAAACAAAACTCGTAGTCCAAGTTAAATAACGAAGTGTGAACCTTTCAAAAAGCATTTCCAATTAAATTTTACCTTCCCTGTTTTGACTGACATTTCATTAACCTGTTCCCATTCGCGATAGGTTTGGTTTCATGACTCCTCTACGTTACTGTTCTACTGTTTATTATGTATCTGTATGTACATAGAAGTAAATACAAATTAGGTATTAGGCTTTAGTTATGTAGATTACATAGAATATATTGATTGTAAGGATAGCAATTGAATGACTTTGTTTAATAAAGTTAGTCGCACACTAATGTAATCTCTATTACTCGTATTGAAATATTTAAAACATGTATATTTACAAGGTAAATCAGAGTTTTTTCAAATCGTGTTCTTTGTATATCCTGCATCGTATGTAGTTACAGAGTTGAATAATATATTAATTATAAAGAAACCACTATTAAATAATTAGGTTTAATCTGCCGTACTATGTACTTTGTACAGTCTCGGAACGAAAAGGTTCGTCAATTTTCAAATTGATTCGTATAATGTGTCGCGAAAACAATATTACCTTTTGAAACTATGGTACAGAATAGACTCGGGTTAGGGAAAATTATGTTCTACTGCTCGATAATAAAGTTCAAAATTATTTAGATCAGTGTTGTTTGACAGGATAAATATCTTGTCAATAAGATTTTTGATAAACTAAAACCTTCTTGTTGGTTCAACTTGCCATTATTATTTCTGTTAAAACTATTGTCAATCGGTAAATGTCATCATTGCAAAATATCAAAGAGGTTTTTATATGCCGCGCGCACAAGGCAGTGTATAAAAAAAGGATAGAAAAATTAAGCAAATCCTTATTCGATGACAAACGTCATTGTATTTATTTAAATGTTAGCATCACTGTTACTTACACTTAAGTTGGCATAATTGTTTCTTGCAGTACTAGTGTAAGTGAAAACCGACTCTAAGGTGACGAACCTTTTCATTCCGTGACTGTACATACTACACCTAGAATTAAATTCAAATTAGGAAGTAAACCGTATTTATGTAGTACTGTATTGAATATATTCACTGTAGAGTTAAGATAATGAAACAACTTGGTTAAATTGGTTTCGGAAGCAATCGTATTTACACCTACCAATTAATTTTAGGACTATATTTAGAATAACCAGTACAACGAACACTGTTAAATCAAGGATCTTCACTACATAGTATAAAACAAAGTCTGTCCTATGTCCCTATGTATACTTAGATCTTTAAAACTACGCAACGCATTTTGATGCGGTTTGTTTTAATAGATAGAGTGATTTAGTGGAAACGAGAACTACGCGGGTGAAACCGCGGGGTGCCGCTAGTTTGTACTAAAATGTTAATAAAATGTCTTTGCGTTATCTATATTTAAATGCGTGACTTTTGTTTCGACATATTAATTTCATCTTGTATGAGACAAACAAATATAAAAAGATTTTGTCATATAATATATTACAAAGTAATAACAATTTTTCTCATACAACATACTAAGCAGTTACAAATAAGTAAAGGAATTTCATAAATCAAATTTTCCTCTACATTTACTGAAGCTAACCCTCCATTTCCGCGTCTTAAATTGCAAATTTAATCATGGACCTATTGTCAATAATGATACAATTCAAATTTGCGTGTCGACTCTCGTAAAGGTAAATTGTTCAGAGTACTCTAACCGCGAATATATTACCCCCTTTGAAGTAGCTTATGCGAATTGTTTTGTAATGTAAATAATATGTATTATTTACATGCGGCTTTATTTCGTTACACAGACTTTTTTGATTGCAAATTGAAAAGGTGGATGATAAAGGATATTAAGTTTGATTTTCATTTTATGGAAGAAATACAATTTTATTTTTGTTTGGTTTATGTTTTCTAACTTGACGATCCTTCCACCATGACTCAACGGCAAATAACTTGCCGTGCGTGTACCTACACCTGCACACGCGAGGACCTTTACAAGGCCACTGATAGTGCCATATCGGTGGCCGAGTTTTGGTCCTCTAAAAATATGAGTCGACACGCTAAGAAGAAGAAGAAGACTGTACGTGCAGTACATGTCTCTAGACTGATGCTATAATAGCACAGTATTAAAACTGTGATAATTGTATCAAAATAAATATTAGGATTGTAGCTAAGCAATATACGTAAGTAGGGAGTTTTCCGCAATATCCCTTCACTAATTTGGGTTCTTTACGCGCACTGCGTTCATATATTATTGGTTACATTTTTGAGAGCTCTAACTACCCGATACAATTGTAAATAATGTAAGTACGACCACCAATGCTTAGTACTATTACTATTATTGTCATAGGGTCCATAGAATTATGTTTTAGGGTGAGGCCAAACGAGCGTAATTTTGTGAATCGTGAGTCGCAGAATTTCGTTCGCAGAAATTCCGCTGCATTCAGTTTCATAGAAAAGTCCTATTTGATTCACACGGCGACGCAAAATGAGTTGTCTGCCGACTCACACGCATAATATCAACTGAGTTTCGGTCGGGGTGAGGTGGGCTTGCACGATACAAGTATCCGTACAAATGTTTCGGATTACAAATGAAAATACGTCCGTCCGTGTGGCAGTCTAACCGAATTTCAGTTGAACGTAAATTTCGCGACTCATTTTACTGCGACTCACAACTCACAAAATTACGCCTCACCCTTAGCGTTAAGTTATTTTTAATTTATAAGAGAGAAATATAATTATTTGATTTGAAAAAAAAAGTCAAAGTCCGGAAACACTTATGAAATTAAAAACCACTAACAACCCACTACTATTAAATATCACGGTGTAATCGTGATATTTAATAGTAGTACGTACTAGTATAGAGCTAACAATGAGTATATGGTGAATGCTAACAATGAATACATAGTGCCTATTGACAAGGTCCGTGACATATTGACAAAAGGCAAGCATTATCTGTTTAATGAATCATGTGGTCGTGTCGATGACCCCATGCAGGCGACGCCAGGACAATAGGATGTGGCGTCATGTCGCTTCTAAACAAATTGACACGGGCTCGCCCTTATCAAACTTGTAGTGAAACGGGGTGAAAAAAGAGTATATAATTTGGGCTGTAAGTATTTATGGGGTAAACGAAATGAATATATTGTGCGACGAAAAGCTGTATATTTTGTGTAAAAAAGCTTTTTAATATAACAAAAGTCATCGTAAAAATAAAATTACGAGTATTTCTTCTTAAATCTTAGCTAAAACTCGATTTACCTTTCAAATAAAAACAAAAGAATAGCATTACTTAGCCGTTTGAAATTTCAATGCTAAGCTACACACTTGATTTATTCCGAGATGGAAATGAAAAATTATTTTACTAATCGTCTTAAAATGCCAATAATAATTTAAATGTAATGAAAGATATAAATACTTTTGTAATCTACCTCTACCATTCCTCTAAATTCATCTTGTCTAATATTATGCTGCTTAAGAACTTCGAGGCTGACGTTACATTAAGTTTGTTTTAGGCATTTTCAAATAAAACTGTTTTTTTACCATTGTGAAAGCAAGTGTGTTTTATTGGAAGTTCACTACCGATGTCAAAAAACAAAACTTGAGTAAGCCCTCTCCCGTATTGCACACTACGAAACATGCACGACATTTTTTATTTTAATTGATGATGATGGTTTTCATAATTTAAACAAATACTGCCTTATTTGCCTTTCATTTTTAGTCTGGTTTAGCACTAAACCAGGTTTTACAATCAGTTTTGAATACTGTCAAAGTGACAGATTTGACTGACAAGGTGTCAAATGCTTACCAGGTTTTGTTAAACTGGACTAAAAATGCAACGCAAATAAGGCTGTTAAAGTGTTAATTTAAATTCGGAACTGACGTAAACGACGTTGATATTTTTCTAACTTCACTTTAAACAGATTCGAGAGGATCGTTTAAAAACTTTCCTTAACAGGGGTAAAGAACGTAATTTTGATGGTCTCCCCATTATAATAAATTCGCAATCAGACCATCGACGAATTATTTATTTTACACTTAAGAAGTTGCCTTCAACATTACTTACGTTTACGAGGTAAAAGTCGTTTTTAACTGAGTCTCTCACGCAATCTCGGCGTGTTCCTGTTCTTAAGGAATTATTTATGTTCTAGACTGTAGGATTCATATCACCTCTTATATATTTGATGTCGTTCTCACGCGGTTTATACGAGAATTATACCAAAGACATGGGTTGAGTATAACCGTGTGATAGCAGCTCATAAATTGTGACCGTACGCTACTTTATTTGTAGTTACGTTTCGCATTTGGTCGTGTAGTACTTATGTAGTTTTAGATAAGTAGACCTCGTTGTGTATGGTGTATGAATTATGCGTTTTGTAGAGCTCAATTTTTTGCTATATACTTAAGGGAAAAAAGAACTTAGATGTGTGAATGTTTGACGCAAAATCACACAAATTCGCCTGAACGAAATGAAGATTTGTGAAATTTAGCGCACAGTATTATTTATTCTTATAACATTTTTTTTAATTCAAAGTTAGTGCTTGACGTCCATAAATAATTGTATTAATAGTGTGGGCGTTAAAATTGTTCTTAATAAAGTAAAACTAAGTTTCTAAAACTACCTATAATGAAAAGCAGAAGAATGGGAAAAAGTTAGTATTTTACTTTTAAAGAAACTAAATACACTTATTAAGGCAGTGTTTATCGCTTTTTATTACGTAAATACAAAGTGAAGTTCACAATATTTCTACAGTTAAAATATGATTAGTTTATTCGTCTAAACAATAAAGTTAATCATGTCTCACACGAAGTTTGATAATAAATTATTAATTTCTTACTAAGAAAGGTATCAAACATAAACAAATTATTTATTAATATTGACAAGTTTAGGCTTAGTTACAATTTATATCAAAGAAATAATTAATAAAGTATTTCTAATATGATTATCGATACCAAATAATATATTTAGAGATCTGAGAAATTTGACTAGCGTTAGTAATATAGTGTTAGTAATATAATCAAATTGTGGTATATCTAACTCTACCAAGATGGCACCAATTCGCCGAGTCGTAGCTAAAATAGATTTAATTAAAAACCGTTCAATTAGAAACTGGAATTGCTTAATGAACAAATATAATTAACAGCCGACCATTATAGAATTCCACAATCAATTACTAAAATAATATACCAATAGATACTGTATATCATCACTACATTGTATAAAACAAAGTCGCTTCCCGCTGTCTGTAAGCATACATAGGGATGTATGCTTAGATCTTTAAAACTACGCAACGGATTTTGAAGCGGTTTTTTTAAATAGATAGAGTGATTCAAGAGGAAGGTTTTTAGAATAATTTTATCCCTGCATTCTCACGGGAGCGGAAACTACGCAAGTGAAACCGCGGGGCGTTGCTCGTCTATACTAATATTATAAAGAGGAAAAACAGGTTGGTTTGTTTGTTTGTAACAAATAGGCTCCAAAACTACAGAACCGATTTAAAAAATTCTTTCACCATTACAAAGCTTCATTCATCCTGAGTAACATATTTTATCCCTGCATTCTCACGGGAGCGGGAACTATGCGGGTGAAACCGCGGGGCGCTGCTAGTATTAGTGTACATGAAATAATAGTGTATTCCTGGAATTGTATCCGCTAATTATCGAAAGGTAACTGATACGCATAGTTCGAGTTTATGCGGCTTTGGCCTTATACATCCACGTAACATATTAAACCGTGTTAGTTTACATGTAGGCGAGGATACGTATCTGTTGTGTACTATAACAACAAACAACTACCTATTTATTAAACCAAAATGAAGCTTCACTTTTAAAAAATTATAATAGAAATAAGGTTGCGGGTTCGATTCCCGTGCGGGGTGAATATTTGTGTGAACCACAAATGTTTGTCTCGGTCTGGGTGTGTGTGTGAATGAGTATGTGCGTTTCTGATGCTAGGGGTCAGTTACTATAATGAGATGATGGAGTGAATGATTATGATAAAAAAATATTTATAAAAAAAACTAAATTTAATAACTTAACAAATATAATAATAACAAATAACTTTTTTCGAACAAGCGTTAAGAAAACTACTTATTCAAAACTTTAGGGCGCTATTCCCTTTGATAGACCTTCGTGACCACGATCGGTGATCTTTGAGTCTTCTCATGACCACGATCGGTGTAACCCTGTCGAAACGTCGAGGTAAATAATAATTATGCTTTACGCGACTAAGACCTGTAAATTATGCAACAATGAATTCCGATCGCGAAAGTTTAAAAAGTGAACTACACAGTAACAAAGTACTAGGCTATGAGCGCTAGTACTTTGTACCATTTTCAGAGATAGTTATTGTAAAATTAAATTCCATAGAATACTCGATAAAATCAATTGGTATTCATACAATAATTTTTTTTTTTTTTTGTTAAACATTTTTGTGCTACATGTGGAGGCTTGTAAATGGCTTTTGCTAATTCATGTTATTTGTTAATTTATAAGGATAGCTGTAAGCCACCCAAAAAAAAAAAAAAAAAAAGAATTTGGCAATTAACAGTATTATTTTAATTCCTGGAATCAATATTGACGAAACAAAACCAAATATTTTGGTATTCGTTGAAACATTTGTTGATTGAATTTTAATTGAACCGGAATTTTGGGCGGTAAAATAATATTATATCGCATATTCTATGTGTAAGCGTATATAACATAGTATACATATTTTCGCAAAATATTAATAATATCCAACGTACTCGTATGTATGCTGACAATGTGACCGATTTTTGTAAAAATAATAATGAAATTACAAATGGGCTAATGAATTTACTCAAAGGGAGATAATACATAATTATTACCAGATGATACTTAAGATATGGAACGGGTAAAACAGACTGATATATGATTGGTTTGATACGGGATGTTTGTACGTACCGATAGTCCAATCCCTCGACTAGTTTCGGCCACATTCGTATCAAACCAATCTTAAACAATGACGTACGTTTCGGTTAATAATAAAAAAGACTGATATATATTTTAATTTTATCAGAATTGTTCGAAACAAAAACCTTAACTACATGACATTCCGTTTACACAAAGTTTCAATGAATAGAATACGAGTCCTAAAAAGCTCAGTTTCAAGAGCCTGACAATTTTTTTTTGTCAACCTATAGGGTCCCACTGCTGGGCAAAGGTCTCCCCCAAACATTTCCAACCATCCCTATCCTTCGCAGATAATTATATATTTATATTCCTGACTAAATTATGTAGTGATTTTTTTATAATCAAAATATGGAATCTTTAAAAATCATATTTAAAATAACATTGATTTCCGACATTAATTTCCATGACAATGTTGTACATTTTCGAGCGCTCCCACTTAATACCCAATATCGAAAGTTGTCTACCCTTCCAAAATCGTAAAGCTGTACTCACACCCACTTCCATTGAGTGTCCCGAGAGGGGGGGATGAGGGGGGGGGGGGTGAAGTGTACAGTGGCAGGGGTACAACGGGGTACTACGTGCCGTATCAGCTGCGATCGACTGCGCCGCACCGACCCCTATCTACCCAAATATCTGCTCTGAGCACCATTTAAAACCAACTCACTAAATCTTTTGAAAAAACCTCGCCTCAAATGGTAATTAAGGTGTACTTTGTTTATTGCTGAATAAGATAAATAAATATAATTTACAAGTTTGTGTATTAAATTTAATAAAGCGTTGAAACTTGAAAATGTTTCGTGGAATTTTACGTTTAACGTCAATTTAATTTATTTGTGGTATTTTAAACGTTTAAGTAAATTTATAAGCGAATATTTACTGTATGTTATATTTTGTTGTAGAATTTTAAGTCGTCATATTCTAAGTTCTACCTGATAATACGATCAGATAGGAAAAACTTTGGAATAATTAATGAGATTTATGAGTTACGTCAGAAAATATACTAGGACACACATCGATGTTTCCTTTAATAAACCGAAAATTATCTCAAATCACAGAATAGAAAACTGTTGTATTAAAAAAATTAATTGATTTGTAAATTATATTGGTGCTTATAATATAAATATGTACAAGCACTACACCATATTTCCAACTCTTTAAACGTGCAGAAAATGCACTTAAAACACCAGTGTTGCAATTACAAAATTATATCTGGTAACAATCGGTAGGAGCAATTATCTGTAGTGGTGTAGCCAGGCGTCGATCAAGCTATCGAGAATACGTAGAGAGGCCTACAATGGCGCTAGTAATTAAAAATGGCAGCCCATTTTTATCAAGGAACTGGCAACTCCAACGACGATCGTTAAAAGTTTATTTTATGAAACGTTTTTAAAACAAAATATACATTAAAAGCTTAATATTATAAAAATAGAGTTAGCTCGAGCCCCTCGGTGGGGCATATACATAATATGAGTTAATGAAGAAGAAGATTGAAATAAATTGAATGATGAAATTGAGTTTTTTTTATTCTAATACTAGCAGCGAACCGCGGTTTCACCCGCGTAGTTCCCGTTCCCGTAAGAATTTAGGGATAAAAAGTATCCTATGTCTTTCTCCTAGTTCGAAGCTACCTCCCCACAAATATTCAACCAAATCAGTTGAGCCGTTCTTCAGTTGTAAATAGTGTAACTAACACAACTTTCTTTTATATATATAGATTGACATAGACTTGGGCAACTAACCTTAGATCAGCCTTTTTTATGGTCATAAAGTTTACAAACTAGGCTCACAAGCCTACTCTATTTTAATCACTACGTCACCATTTTTGCTGTATTATTTTACAATTTCACTTGCATTCTTTGTATGTAGGTAAGTATGCTTATTCGGATCTTTCGCAACTGAATTTTAAAGCAGTTATCCTCAATGGGTTGAGCTGAAATTTGGCATACTTATTTTAAATTGCGTTCTATGTAGAGATAAACTTTTAAACGAAAATACTTAACGAAATGCTTTTTATCCAAACCGTAAAAGCTGTTTCCAGAAACATTTTACAAAATAAATATAGTTATATAAAGAGAAAAATAATTGTTGAATGCTGATAACTAACTAAGCCTTTACCCAGTAGAGGGAAAACATAGATTAATATCATATCCAGTTGCAAACTTCGTTGTTCGTTTCTAGAATTTTCTTGATATTAAAGAAACATGCCATTTTCTTTACCCCTAATCACTTTCATAGAAATATAGTTGACTTAAAAACATAACAAACAAAAACAAATTCACTTACACATTTTCAGCAAAAGTAAGCTTACTTGCTTAGTTCTTAAAAAGAAAAGCAAAGTCACTTTTACATCTTATTAAAAGTAAACTTACTCACTAGTTGTTAAACATATTAAAAATTAAATACAAAGTATTAGGTTTTAAATCCGAAATTGGCACTAAACACGTGTTTCCCCGGCATCGTATCTCACGTATCTCATAAAAAGTGTTAGCACGTAACGCCAGACTATTATTTACCCCTTAAATTAGGCACGTGTCGAGATGGCTTACTGTTTCCTACGTTTATTAACTACGTAACAGAGATAACATCATGTTTCATGAGATAAATTTAAGTTAAATTCATGGGTTCTTGTTATTTAATTGTAAACATAAGTTAAGGATAAAAACTAAATATAAAAACAAAATTACCAAAATATTTGTTTTTATATTTTTTACTGTATCTATTAGACACAATTATTTACTTTTAACCCATAAAAAGACGTTATTATTTCCACAGTTTTCTTAGAAAATTACTCTATGAGTTTCCTAAAACCTCGGTTAGATACTAAGTAATAAAACTTTACTAGTACTTCAGTTGCCTCTTACTATCTAAATACGAATATTATTTTGCTCTAGAGTCCAATTCTAGAAGTTTCTAGAACAGTTGTAAGCACTTATAATGTTGTTTGTATTATTTTGGATCCTATGTGCCTAAAAGGAAAGTTAAAACTGTTCTTTATAACTTTTTCTGTAATAAAAACACCGTCAGCTTCATCGGGATGCATGAGTCAATAGACCCAGATTCGATTTCTAGTTCGAGCAATGCATATTAACTATATTCCAGAAATATTTAGTCAAGAAATTCAACTATAAGGAAACCCTATCATCATCATTAGCCTACCTTAATCCACTGCTCAACATAAGCCTCTATCAATATACATACTCGTGTGTCACTGAGCCCAATCTAAAACGATAAATAAATAAATATCTGGACACATATCACCCCCATAAAACAATTAAAATAACCCCTATATGATTACCAAAATTTAGACTTTTATCGTTTAAAAATACCCCTATAAAATAACTAAACACAGATTTTTCGTTGCAAAATCTGTAAGGAAGATTTCATCGCAAAGTTTCGCTGAACTCTACAAAATATGTAAGTACGCTACAAACCATCGTGCGGTTTATTGACTCCCCTATTGGTTTCTGAACTTTGCTCTCTGTATAAAGAGCCGACCAACTAAAACTTACTAAATATATTTTTATTATACAACTCCGAACACGATGTTACTTTCGAATTAATTTAACGAAATTACCCCTCAATACCGACGATAATGGTTCAAACTTTTGCCTTTTTACATTCGGTTATAGAGATTGTTTTGTTGCTTTTTTGAGTGAGGTTTTTGAAAAAAAATATCAGTACTAAGTATATTATGGTATTGGTATTGAAATTGTATTAGACTATAGATCATTCAAGGAAGGTATTTCTCAAATCATGTAGTCTTCTTCTTCTTCTTAGCGTGTCGACAAAAAATAAATAAATGTAGGTATATTAAAAAACAGACATCGTTTTAATAGGTTCAAACTATATTTTTGAGGACCAGAACTCAGCTACCGATATGGCACTATCGGTGGCGTTGTAAAGATCCTCGCATGTGCAGGTGTAGGGACACGCAGGGCAAGTCAAGAGATGCGCCATTGTCTGAGGGGAAATACCACATAGACATGCGCTGTCTGAACTATAACCCCACCTGTGCATGTTCTCCTTACTTCGGTAATATCGGTTCGATAATATCGGATAATTCAAAATGTGGTAAAGGCCTGTCTTTCTTTTTTAAGTTACTTACTTTCAATAAGAAACACATTTAAAAAATAGTATAGTACATAAAATATACATAACTGCTTATAAAATCCTTACTCGACTTCACATGACCATGTCAAAGATCTCTCACTGATAAAAAAATATTAAACGAAAAAGGTAACTATGTAAATCTAGTCGATATCCCATTGTTAGCAGTTCATAAATCATCAAAACTGAACATGTCCGAGCCGAATAAACATTCATACATTGTTTATATGAATGGAGTCATAGATCCATCATAGATCCGAACTATCGGGCACAAGCCGGTGGTATTCATATCATAGAATACGGCCATGTTTACGACCTATAAACCAGTTACTTACTCACAACTCCATTTATATGTAAAATGCACCGTAATAAAAAGTCGGGCGCTCCCGAACTTGCTTAGATCTGTTAGGTTTACGTCAGAGATTTGCCAAATATTCGCATCGATGCCGGAAGCTATCCACCGCCAACGAATTAGCCAATAAAAACAAATTGAACCAAATAAATTTCCCATTACGTCTGTTTTTCTATTTGCTTCAAGTTTTGGGCCGAGTTCGTTGAAGTATGTTTTTGTGTTACTCCTCAATGTTGCAAACAAACCGTTTCAATTACAAACGGTATTTATTGCTCAGAAATGTTTGGCAGTCTTTTTTGAAGGGACAAAGCTGTAAATTCATTAAAAGGAAAATGTACCTTACCTTTTGTTGAAAAGGAAAGTTGTACATTTCTGAAACCCATTTAAAAAGCTCCTTAATCTTATTATGACAATTGGACCGTAAATAAATTTATTAACTGTATTAAAAGTATCAAAAACGCTCACACTGACTGAGATAAACTTTCATGAATCAATATTTTTCTCGCACGTGAATCGAAACTACAACCTATTGTTTGGTATTCCGGCATGGTGACCACCCAGCTAGTATATTGCCCTTTTTAAATTACTGCAACAAGTGCATAACAATTTTGCAAAGCCGACTTAACGTAATCGTTAGAAATCAATACAAAATCTTCGCCTTCATCAAAGAGCTGTCTTTACACACTTCAAGAAGATAATGTCCTTCGAAAACAGACGGTGTCAGTCCCGGCTGTTTTTGAGGGACAATTGGATAACAGACAATGGTTGGAAGGACGTTTGATTATAGTAAAGTGTATGAAGTGACTGGAAATCACGACTTATCATAGGATTGATTTATCAATGTTATCAAACTTAAGGTTAACAATTTTAATAATTGAAATAAACAGATGTTTTTTTTTTCTTTTTTATTTATGGAATAAACAATTTTGAATCTATTTCCATAAAAATACGGAAAGTGGTTACTTTCCGAGACTTCATGAGACATTGATAGGTTTTGTCTCCGTAACAAGTGACACGTCATATAAGTAAAACAAATATTAAAACCGTGTATTTTATCAGCAAAAACAAACTTTAAAGTTAAATGAATTTTGTTTGTGTAAATAAAATAAATTATTTATCAAACATTTACCCCTATACTAACTGGTTTATTTGTACTCAGATAATGGTTTTTAAAGAGCTCTGAATAAAATTACAATACTAAAAAACAAAAACCATTTTAAATACTTATGTACTTACCTATAAAGAAATAAAATTCTGAAACCTCTGGAAATGAAGGAAAGTTTAGAGAGGAATAATAAAATGTAGAAATATTTGTTTTTATGAAAAGAATGTAGGATTGTAGAAAATTATTTTAATTTAACTGTATTATTGAATAGAAAAATATAATATTCAAAATGTTAAGTATCATATACATATTGAGAAAATCTACATTATTATATACTTTCTGTGCCCCGTGGTTTTGCCCGCGTAGTTCCCGATCCCGTGGGAATTTCGGGATAATACATAGTCGATGTTCTTTCCCGGATTATAAGCTACCCCTACTCCAAATTTCAAGTCAATCGGTTCAGTAGTTTAGCTGTAAAAAGGTAACAGACAGACAGAGTTACTTATAAGTATATAATACAACGGGATGTTAATACGTACTTATTTAAGTCGATTCCCTCGACTAGTTTCAGCCACGTCAACATCCCGTTGTATTATATACTTATATATAATGAAGTACGTTTCGTTTAATAATAAAATACAGAGTTACTTTCACATTTATAATATTAGTAAGGATAAGGATTCTTACTCGATGTATGTAAATATTACCGTTACCTTTAATTATATCGCTGTAAATATTATTTACCTAAAGACAAGAGTTTATGTAAATATACTATAATGAACATCAAAATTAATTATCGAATTGATCGGATCGTATGTCACACATTTTATAAATAGATTCTTACGATAATTACTTGTTACAAATTATGAACATAATTTAATTAGGATATTAATTAAAGCCTTTAAAATTATAGTCTATAATCTTACCTATACACCGTGATGGATGCGACGTGCTGCCGACAGGGCACATTGGCGCAAATTGGGAGAGGCCTATGTCCAACAGTGGACTAATACAGGCTGTTGATGATGATATACCGTGATTACTGGATAATTGGGATATTTAAAGGCTTAAAAATTTGTCTTAGTCAAAGAGTTTTTTCAATCACCCAGGATTTTAGATAACCATGTATAAATAAACCAATCGTGTAGTCATAATTTAAAAAGGATTTCGATAATAAAAGTGAGGACAAAGATTACTTGAGTTGGCGTGTCACTACATAGTATAAAACAAAGTCGCTTTCTCTGTCCCTATGTCCCTATGTATGCTTAGATCTTTGAAACTACACAACAGATTTTGTCCCCATATTCCTACGGGAACGGGAACCACGCGGGTGAAACCGCGGGGCGCTGCTAGTATAATATACAAAGAGTTTTATTAATAAATGTGAGGATAGAGATTATTTCATTTCAGAAGGTATCAATAAAATAGAGCCTACATCATTCTACTGTAAAACAAAGACTCTCTCATTGGTGAGATTAGTACAGTGAGAAGAATAGACATAATCATACACTTGCATATGCGTAAATAAAATAATGTCATAGTTACAGGGCTAATAAATTGTTTCTACCGATTTCTCCCTCATTAAGTCAATGCCTGTCTATGAACTGCTTGAATCCTCTGCTATAAACATCAAAGCCATTTATAATGATGATGATGAATAAGAAAACGTTGCGTGTAAACTTTATCATGTCAAGTTATTCCAAATTAGATTCTTTCTTCGCAATAATCTCGTTGAATTCGAAGTATAATCCCTCGAATAGGTGATATTAATCGTGTAATTCCCGTTCTAATCCTTCTTAACCCTCTCGCGCGGGATTACTGTTCAATCATTGAAAATATTATTATGAAGATTATTTATTTATCTTGGTATTGTGTCGATAATACCCTACAGTGTTGCTCGCGTAAATCGTAATCTCTTGAGATATTTTGAGACAAATATATTTACGCGCAAAAAATGGCGCGCAGGTTTGCGGGTTTTTAATTACACTTAACTTACGTTTGCTTTAATCAAGCAAAAACTACTGAATAAATTGAAATGAAAAATGCTACAAATCACTAAGTAAATAGTATAAAACAAAGTCGCTTTCCGCTGTCTGTCCCTATGTATGCTTATATCTCTAAAACTATGCAAAGGATTTTGATGTGTTTTTTTTTAAATAAAGTGATTTAAGAGGAAGGTTTTAGCATAATTTTATCCATGAATTCTCACGGGAGCAGGAACTACGAGGTTGAAACCGCGGGGCACTGTTCGTGATCTATAAAATTATTTATAGGTTTAAGAAAGCTTTTCATCAAGAAATTTCAACAGAATAAGAAAACACGGGATAAAAACACGTAAATCGGTTAGTAGATTAAATATTTAACATTGTTTCCTCGAATATGGCTCCAGTTTTAGCTACACGAAAAGGTATTCAGCAACACGAAATACGTAATTAAATTTAATCACAAGTGATTTGGAATAAACGTGACAATTCTATTTCCACCTGAATGTCAAATGCTTCTACGAAACGAAGTTACGATACGGCGTACCCATAAAAATGATTGATTCGATAAAAGGTCCCTTTATATTTTTACCGTACCTTGTGTATTAATTTATTGTACCTACCTGCTTCGCATTCAATTACAAGTGCTCTATTCACAGAAGGATGTTGAATTTTAATGTTCTTATTAAATTTGAAGTACTCGATTGTGTACGATAACAGACCTTTTTTATATTATATTTTACTGATAAATCATATTTTATGTATTTTTCCGATAAATTATAAGTTCTATTTTACTTAAATGCTTTGAGTATTCGCAATTCCTTGTAAGTGGGTATCTAGTACTGCCAATTATTCTGTGAAATATTTCGTAAGTAGACTTACCGAGACCCAATTTGAGCAGCTGAATAGACACCTAAGAGTACGAATTCTCAATGCTGATACCTTAATTTGAGTCAAATGACGTGAATGATACTGTTCATAGTTTTGTCGACTATTAAATATTTGTGGACTTTCTACGTTTCCGTTGCATCATACATTTAAGAGAAGAAAAAACCTTTTGAAAGAAACAAAAAGAGAGATTCTGTCACAATTTTATGACAGGAATTAAAAAAGTCAAAGGAGAATAAAAGTTAACACATAAATTATACGTTTGTTATTACTCTTACAAACATGTTACTTCATATTCCGCTTACACAATTCGTAAACAGATTTAAATAGTATTGACGTGTGTGAAACAGCTACGCACTACCAAGAACACAACCAACCGACAACACAATTTGTACATAAAACAACCACAATATACACAAAACTACATACACTATACACACTAAAACAACCTACTCTATACTATACTGTATAAGTTTGTTCTCTGTTTGTGTGTATCTACTTGCCTACTATATCTATGTCTGTGTACAAATCTTCCTTGATAACTGAAGCCGTCAAAGCCACTGTAATCTTCACCCTGAGCAAGACTGACACATGAATATTCTCTAACCCGACTGCCAAAGAAACGAACAGGAATTTTTGTAGAGTATCTGTAGAGTCGACGTTCTATTTTTATATGAATGATTTTACTTGTGTTCTTAATTTGATTTTGGATAGGTTTGTGGTTAAATAATTATGTTGATTTTAAAAGCTTTATATGAATACATTTTCATCAAAGTTTAGTTTATAAAGAAAATTGTGTTCAACGAAAATACCCTTATTACAATAATGTAATTTAATAAATTATAATCAACAAACAGGAATTCAACAAGTACAAGTTTGCTAGTGCGAATCTCGCACGAGATAATTACTAATGATTGTTGATAATAAATATGAATTAATAAATATTCATGTACGTAGTGTCAGTTATTTTAAATACAGTTTCTATAATAAGACGAAAGTCAAGCTAAAACATTTTCTAAAAAGAACGCTTAAAAAAACAAACAAGTAGAAAAAAGCAACAAGATGAAAACTTTACAGCAGCGATGTGCTTCCCGCAACAGCGAATCTGCCGTCGATACGGAAATTACATCAGGCGGCGGGAAGAAAATAACGTTCATTTCGTATTTATATTATTGCTATAATTCAACTTCAAAACGTTGTTGTACTAATTAAAAAAGTTACCAACTGAAAGTATCCTCCAAATAAATTAATCTAGACACACGGTTTTAGTATCTTTTTAATTAATTAAAGTCACAAAGTGATTCCCGCGCCGCTCATTACTTGTAATTATCGTCAGTACTTCGGGTTTCCTCGAGTTAAAATTGTATTAATTTACGTAATGATAATGTATGTTTAAATTAATTGTATTAGGTATAGCAATTGGGTTTACCATTTTTATATTCTACTAGCGGTCCGCCCCGGCTTCGCACGGGTCCAGTTTTCCCCTTGATTTTCCAGATTTTTTTTACATAAGAACCTTCTCCTAATAATGACAAATACAACAAAAAAAGAATTAGTGAAATCGGTCCAGCCATTCACGCGTGATGCCGTGACCAAGGAAAACGGGTTTTATTTTTATATATAACTAGCGGTCCGCCCCGGCTTCGCACGGGTCCAATTTTCCCGTTGATTTTCCAGATTTTTTTTTACATAGGAACCTTCTCCTGACAATAACAAACACAACAAAAAAAGAATTGGCCAAATTGATCCAGGCGTTGTTGAGTTATGCGCTTACCAACACATTTTGCGATTCATTTTTATATTATAGATAGACTAATAATACGTCATTAAATGTAAGGAAATTAAGACGAATTTTGGAAACCTTTCACGCAAAAACAACTGAACCAATTATGGTAGAATGGAAAAGGTTTAGAATTCCGTTTAGATTATCGGGTTTTTTTACATGAGGTAAGCAAAGGAAGGATTTTCTTCTCATCGTTATATGTAGGTATGAGTATGTATGTTCATTAAGTTCATAATTGTTTAAAAAGTCATAATAAAGAATATTATTCGATTGTATCAAAACTTTTATTGGCGGATAGAAGATTGTTCCGAAGTTATTTAAGTGTTAAGTCTAGCCAAGTTTGCGCTAAAATACTTTTCATACAATATTTCTAAAGGATACTTACGAGTATCTTATAACACATCCTACGCGTATTACCTGATACCACATTAAATATAAATTGTTTTATTTTAGGAGAATAATAAACAGTGACCTTTTCATAATAGGTATATGACATTTAGACAATTTTCATTTGAATTTGAGAAAGGTTACATGACAAAGAGTTATTGTGAACGAAATTAGTGTCTTGTGTTAAGTATTTTCTACTAAAATATAACATACTTAATTGTTTATTATATCATGATATTTAACTTGAAATGTGACACTAACTTTTAGGAGTGACACGTTACTATATAAAATATATGGTATCATGAGCATGGTTTCACTAAAATTGTGAAACCAACTTCCAAAACTTGAATATGGTAACAAAATATAAGAAGTACTATTCTATTAAGATATACTGCTCGTTCTCCCAATTGAAAAAAAAACTGATATATAAAGGTACTTTTCGTTCCTCCAAAAAAACAAAATCTAAATCGATACAAATATACAAATGTTAAAGTTCTAACTTAAAACAAACAAATATAAAACAACTGAAAACTTCTCCGTTTTAAAGTCGGTTGAAAAAAAACAAGAGGTATCATGGGACACACGGTAGGAGCTGTTCCTTTGAGCAGCCACTTCTCGACGTCCACGTATATCTTCTTCTTTTTTCTTTCTGTCTCTTCCTAGTCTTGTATACATCTGCACTACACTACATGCATGGCTGTAGAAAAGATTAAATAAGATTATTTTGTAATTTTTATATTTAATTTTAATAACATTAAATTAAAAATTTAAAAAACCCCCAACACAATTACTTTCAAACCCCCATAACTTTTAAACGGGTCAACCGATTTTCATCAAACATATCTAAGAACACTCGCACGTAAGTCCCCTTTAATACAAAAAAAACTAAATTGAAATCGGTTCATCCGTTCGGGAGGTATGATGCCACAGACAGACAGATACACACACACACACACACAGACACGTCAAACTTATAACACCCCTCTTTTTGCGTTGGGGGTTAAAAATGTTTACACGTTATACGTTACAGCAAAAGTGTTAGTCGGATACTTTTATCCATCTAGCACACATACATACGGTACATATAACGTTAGATATAAGAGTGGTCACCATGCCGGACTGCCATCCGTAAGGTTGCGGGTTCGATTCCCGTGCGGGGTGAATATTTGTGTGAACCACAAATGTTTGTATCGGTCAGGGTGTGTGTGTGAATGAGTGTGTGCGTAGTTTCTGATACCCTAGATTAAAGCTCCGAGCTTAGTTAGGGGTCAGTTACTATAATGAGATGATGTAGTGACTACTTTATTGACAATCTTTCTTTGCTCTCTTTCGATACAAAATAACCATAACCATTACATTGTATTGCAAGTTTCCACCAAAAAATAAGGGTCGATTGTTTGAAGTCACTTAAGCAAAATGGCTTCAGTAAAACAATTAGTAAATGTAAAAGGTTTCAATCATAAAGCGGACGATCATCAAAAGCGAAGAATGCTAAAGTTGAGTAAGAACTTAGAGTTTGACCTCGTTTCAGATATTGACTGGAAGTGGTCCAATATGCCTGTTGTCTATTCCTAGATTTTTGAGTGCATGTATTTCTAGTTGTTATATTTTTAGTTTGTTTTTATTCTTTTTTATAGTTATCATAGTTATTAGCACTCAAATAATTATGATAAACGGGATATTTACCATGTTTCGAGTTTCCGATATTTCGACGCTGTTGCAAGTGTCATAATCACGGATGAACTGATGTATAATAAATAACATAAATGGTAAATATCCCGGTTATTGTAATAATTTGAGTATTATTTTTTAGTTTGCTAACCGTATAGGAAGGCTAAACATACCTCGCACTTTTATGATCCTACTTCTGGTGACGTAACTTTATATATCATCATCTCCCTTAAGCTTCAGTCAACCACGCTGGCCAAGTGCGGGCTGGTCCACTTCACACACAACCTTAGAATTTCTTTGCAAGTGTAGGCAGGTTATGAATTTGAAAATCGAAAACACATTATTATGTGGCGAGGATCGAATCAGGCTCTCTACTAGCTTTTTATATAGGTGTTTATTGGGATCACCTACATGTTTTTAAAATACCGATAACTTCTATATAAAATCAAATAAGTACACTAAGCAAATAATTTGCTGGCGCTTGTGAAATTCTTTCATTCCCGATCACTCCGTCTGTCAATAAATGTTAGGGCTGCGGGCTGGTTCCAATAGCCAATCGAACAATTACTTTAAGAGACCGCCGACCTATTTCACTTGGGCTCCTAAACCGCACTCAATAACTTTTTAGCAGTGCTCATGACGGTTCCGGATATTAAAATTTTTGATTGTATACCCCGGTTCGATTTCAAGTAATATTTGTTTTAATCAATTCCGTGATGAGTATTTGAATGACGATTTGATGAGGGATAGGATTAATATCGAAGACAGGGATGATTGGAGAGAATTGCGCGTGATTTTTGTTCGGTAGTAAGACATTATTGGTTGATTACTAAAAGTTTCAGGTCAGTCAATCAGCAGGTTTGTCCTCGATAAGTTATAAAATATATTCACATTGACGTAAAAACATGTGTTACTATCTTCATATACAAATTGGCCAAATTGCCTGTCAGTTCGAACGCACCCTCTGAGAAGTACTGTCAAATAACTCAGTGAAGTTGTTTATTTTGTGATAATCTGCGTTTTGAAACATGCAAAGTAAGAACACAAGCTAGCAATGCCTAGCTACTGAACTTAATATCTTATTTAAATACACAAATGAAATACCATGAAACACAAAATAATGATATAAAATAACATTCATTATGAAAACAAAGTATATAGTAATGGATATTTTAATGAAAATACCACAAAATGGAGCAAAGAATGAAATGATAATGGAAGTATTAATATAAATTCAATAGGACGAGATCGATCCATAAGAACTCGACGGACAAAAGGCGAAATATAGTTTTCATAATATCGTATAGTTCCCATTTATTTCAGTTATTCGATACTGTTTATTTTATTTCGAGGACTATTAGTGTTATAATGTACTAGATTTCCTTTGTTTTGCGCTCAATAAGGTACAATTTGATTTAGTGGAAAACTGTAGCCTTTGTTCTTTTATAGGTTACAATCTACTTTATAAGTTACTTGTGTCCCGCAGTTTCAATCGCGTGATTCCCGTTTCTTTGAGCTCGTAGGAATTTTAGGATTCAAAGTTACCATCTGTACCTTTCACTTATTTGTTCAGTAGTTCCCGAGTTATAGGTGTTGCAACAAACCCGATTCAAAAAAATTACCTATAAGTACTATTATTCTTTATAATTAATATCTTTTTACGGGATATTTATACGTACATATAAGTCAAATCCCTCGACTAGTCAGTGCAGAGCGAGACGCCGACGGCGCGGGCGTATCGCACTCCTCCTGATGAAGGCCACCGAATGTGGCTGAAACTAGTCTAGGGATTCGACTTATAGGTACGTGTAAATATCTCGTAAAAATATATTCATTATAAACAATGACGTACTTTTCGTTTAATAATAAAACTATTATTCTTGTAAAATGTTCACCTCAACTTTGATTTGAATCCACAACCATTCTGAAAAGTGACGCTGCTCCAACTATTTATTTTAGTGACGCTGCTCTAACTTTCATACCTCAGCTACTGAAAATCTAGAAAACTATACTGACTCTACAGCAACCATTAGCGCTAGAATTTATCTAATTCAAAATTAAAAACAACTACTAACAAAAGCAAAGCAGAAAACCCACCAGTTGATTAAGTTTTAATAGAACATTCCTTGAAAATAACTATGAAATATTTCCTCAATTAAACTTGAGTTTATACTTTAGTTCTAAATATTAAAGTCAGCCATTTGCTTTCACCCGACTCGTGTTTACGAAACGGTATTGCTAAGAACAAACATACAACTTCGCCGCCCCATTAGGTAACCATTCGGTTTCGCAAATTATTCCCCCCGTCTGTTTATCGAAATGTTTAATAGTCAATATTTATGTTTTTTCATGTTTGAATCTGATTTGCTTACCTTGATTTGCTGAATGGTTATAGAGAATTGAAATGAATTTGTTTGATTTAAGAACTTTACTTGTAAATAATTACTGAAGTAATATTTGTTGTATCTACATTAGCTTATCATTACTTACATAGCCTAAACTAGTGGATAGAGTTAACGACCAGCCCCTAGCATGACTGTGCGTGATAAAATATATCGACACCACGAAATAATATCGATGACCAAATGAATTATGACGTGCTACGATATGATAAAATTAAATATTTTGCCTATACTTATTATATGTTAACAGTTAGATGTCGATAAATAGCTATATCGATTTCGCGAGCATGACCAAATGTGATTAAATTTATCACATGCTAAAATTAAATATGGCGGGTATTTTTATCATATTCTAACAGTTGGATGTCGATAAATCGCTATATCTATCGCATTTTTGAAGTCGTGTTAGCTCGGCAGGTAAACATACAAGAAGGTTTCTTATAATGTAATTAATAGATACAATAAATACTAAAATATTTCGTAAAGAAATTTTAAATAACATAAAAGTATTATTTTACCAACAGTATATTTTTTTTATTCATTAATTCATCCCAAATAAGATAAAATATAGCTATAGAAATATTTATAAACGATTATATAAATAACAGTTTGTTTATTTTACAAAATCAAAACTCACTAAACGAGACCAATATTATTACAGTTTCAGTTTTCTTTATTGAAAATCTCTAAAGTTCTAAGAACTAAGAACCACTGAACAGAATTTTGATAACTTTATACTTAAATCATTTTAACTATTTCTAACTATTTCCTTCCCACTTACTTTGTAATAAGCAATTCTTTTAGAACGTGACTTTTACTCAGCTAAATGTTTGATTTAAGTTACTGTAGTTAGAAAAGATTTAACCACAAAGCGAGCAGAACGTTTGTGCCGAGTTCTCGTGGTGAAATCCTACAGGATACTGCCATATGGTGCTTTCTAGATGTAGCTGTTTTGTGGAACAATTGTAACGGAATTAGGGCCCTCAATTGATGGCTAATTTCATGTTTCATCTAGAAATTCGTGTAGTTTTTATTATAGAACAAAAGAATGGTTTTTATAGGCTATATGCCAAGACAAATAAAGTCGCGAGATACTACTAGTAAATAATAAAAAATCAATCTCTGCATAAACATAAAATATATGCCTAAGTATAGGGAATAACGCGAATAAAATTACAACAATTTCATTATAAACTCCAAACTCACGCTACAAAACTATCCAAACAGTTTTTGTTCTAAAAATAGACGTAAAACATAAAAAAAATCAGTTGGATACGAGACCCATGTTAGTCACTTGACGGCTGCTTAAAAAAATTAAGCCCAGTGATGTGTGACACACCACTCTGAGTTCTCAGGTCACTGACCTAGTTTAGATTAACATGCCTTTGATATCGGCTTCGTTCGCTCACGATGGTAATTCACATGGGGACAGACCCTTAATGAATTTGATAGGCTTATAGTGAGCTGGACTTCAAAGGAATTAAAGTTCCTGACTTATAATAGTCCTTTGGAAATCATGGTTAACATATGAACTATTTTTAATTATCTTTTCAGTAAAACTATTATTAATTTTACTGGATTTGTCCTGTACGTATAAATTTTTTTTGGCGTTGTATTATGTTTTTATCATTTTTAACTTAAATTACAATATCCAAATTAGTTATTCTACAGGGTTAAACTTTCTTCTCTCTTTTTTTCTCTTTTTCCGATCCTTATCCCATGTCTATTTGGGGTCGGTTTTCAGTTTAACCAGATTTGGCGGAATGTCAATATTTTACGTGAAGCGACTGCCATCAGACCTTCACAACCCAGAGGGCTATACGTCATTTTTGCTTAAACTGTTAGACTTTTGAGGGCTAGAGCCTTCCAAAGTCGATAACGATACGACTGTCGATGATGTTAGTACGACAACCGGGACCGACAACTTTATGTGCCCTCCGAAGCACGGAAACGCTCATGAAATTAAAAGTCATTTTTAGTAATGACCCATCACAGTCATGACGGTGCCAGACGTTACTTAACCGCACAGATAACAAGTGATCCGCGGGTAGCACTGGACCATGAGCGCTTTTTTCTACAGCCACTTAATCCATTGATAAAATCTGTTGCGTGGTTTAATTTAAAAAGTCACAGAAAGTTAAAAACATTTTAAAAACAACAGTAAGTCAGTTCAAGTAGATTTTCTTTTTGTCAAACACAAATTCATTCCAATAATTTCATCTAGTGCCACCCACATAAAATTTTCCATTCCAATTAAAATTTCAAAGTCAACATTATAATGAGTGTCGATAATAGAACAATATAATTGGTTCCAATTATAAGAAGTTTTGTTTATCGAGTGCCTCTCTTGTTATTAGGGATGATTACGATTGTGGTTGTTCTTAAGTGATGATTAATGTACCTAACAGACTGTACAGTGTAGAGTTCGGTTAGGGATGGGCAAATTATAAAATCTTAGATAGTCATCGTATCGATGTTTTGTTATCACTACATAGTATAAAACAAAGTAACTTTCTCTGTCCCTATGTCCCCATGTATGCTTAGATCTATAGAAACGGGAACTACGCGGGTGAAACCGCGGGGCGCCGCTAGTATCGATATAACGTATGCACTTCCCGTACCCAGACATTATGTGTTCACCGTGCGTTTCGCTTAATAATAAAAATATATTGATATAAGTTTATCGAAATTTTTGCATAATAAGTATTCATGTATCCAAAATTAAGAACATAATATGTTTATATGTATATCTGATTAGGTGAGTTATGTTTTATGCAAATGTAACTAATTCCGTACAACCGATATACTCCATTCTTTCATATTTTTTATTATATCGATTCTCATTTGATATATCGAGTTTAATATTGTCGACGATATACTTAATTAAAATAATATCGATATTTGATATTTTATATCGATATTTTTACCGTGGCCTAACCTAAATATTGTAAGACATTAACGATATTACTCCATTTTGTCTCGTTTAGTTCGTTCGTGGCCTTAAAATGATTTATTGAACCATTTTGGGTAAATTAACGATTATTATTCATTCAAAGGCGGATAATTTAGGAATAATGTTCGTTTTGTATCTGGTTTATTATAAATTATATTTTTATAATAATATATTCTATTAAAATACATAAAAACATACCTTTTTAAAAATCAGGCATTTTTAGATTTTATTGCATTTTCATACTATTAAACTCGTTTTATAAATGAATTTTATTCGTTACCTTGATCACATTATACCTAAATACTGTACAAAAAATGCCCAACTGTAAAGGGATCGGAACTGTTTATCAACACAGGTTATTGTAACTTATCTAGGAAAACAGCGCTTCACCCACCTTCATTTGAAAATATAAGCAACAATAACTCATGTTTACTTCGCAAGTAAAACATCTGTCGAGAGGGCAGTGTAAACTCGTAAGAAACATCCCCCAACGTATTTTGGCAACCACTCCAACAACGGGTTTGTTGAATTGACTTTATTTTCTTACCACTTAAGTTGGTTGAAAAAGTTTGAGAGTATAAATGTTTTTAAACCACAGATTGGCGTTGTACTGGGATGGTTAGTATAATTTATTAATGGCAACCATGTTCTCGTTTAAGCAGATCTTCTAACTACGTGGGAAAACGGAAATCTGCAAGGGCACAGCTAAAATAAATTATGCAATTTTTATTCAAAAGAAGCTTGAGTCCATTCTAAAATTAAATACAATCAGACGAAACATTTGAGAAATTCATATTCCCACCTACGGAGCTACGGCGTAGCTGTTGTAGTGTTCGTAGTGATGTAGCGGTACGGATTGCTTGTCTTCCTAAATATTTGAATTCAGTTATCCTCTGATCCTTTTTAATGTACCAAAATAATCATACTTTACTTAAAATATATTATTAAAGTTTCTATATATTTAATAAAAGGTTGATTATTTCAAAATCAATTATGCATTATCGGTAATGGCTTTGAATGAACGTATATTTCCTAGAAATTTGAATAGTCAACTATAGACTATATCGAGGCTATCCTGGATATAATTGAATTTCTGGGAAATATCTCTATTTAAAGCTGTGTAGAATTCGGTCACCCAGATTAATAATTTATTACTCAAATTATTATGATTAACGGGATATTTACCTTGTAATTTTATGGTAAATATCCCGTTTATCATAATAATTTGAGTGCTAATAACCATGATAACTATATAATAATTATTAATTGTATTATATTTTTATATAATTAGGTAGAATATAAACATTATTTTGTTACAACTATCTTATGGTTTTTAACTTATTAATAAGGGAAAACATGCGGAACAAAATAACATAGGTCATAAAATTCTTACTAATATAATAAACTTATTTAAACTTAGTAATATAATAAACTTATTTAAACTTACTAATATAATAAACTTACTAATATAATAAACTTATTTAAACTTAGTAATATAATAAACTTATTTAAACTTACTAATATAATAAACTAGCTGTGCCCCGCGCTTTCACTCGCGAAGTTCCCGATCCCGTGGGAATTTCGGGATAAAACATGCCTATGTTCTTTCTCCTATGTTCTTTCCCGGATCATAAGCTACCCCTGTACAAAATTTCAAGTCAATCGGTTCAGTAGTTTAGCTATGGCTATGTTTTATCCCAAAATTTCCACGAAATCGGGAACTATACGGGTAAATCTGCCAAGCAGAGTGTAACATATTGTATCAAATAAGAATTTATACATGTAATAAATTGAATTGAATTTAATTGAAATTGTTTTAAAGCTAAGATGGCAGAGATCATAAAAAATCTTTCTAACACATGTTTAATATTCAATTCTGTATGTAAAACACGAACTTGAGTTACACCATTAGTTTATTTTAGCGGCGAGGATTGTCTTAATCGCACTCT
This sequence comes from Timandra comae, assembly GCA_958496195.1. Classification (NCBI taxonomy): domain Eukaryota; kingdom Metazoa; phylum Arthropoda; class Insecta; order Lepidoptera; family Geometridae; genus Timandra; species Timandra comae. The sequence continues at coordinate 4,163,959 of OY292369.1, forward strand.
CATGAATTACAATGAGAGCTTACACAGACAGTTTTACTTTTAGCTTAGAATATAGTTCAAGTATAAACCTGTAGGTATACACTTAAACAATAAGGTAGGTTGTAACTTTTATTAAAGATTAACTAGGTTCCGCGGTTTTGCCTGTATTAAATACTAGTAGCACTCTGCAGTTTCACCCACGTAGTTCCCGTTCCCGTGGGAATACGGGGATAAATATAGTTGTGAGTATAGTAGTTTATATTAGTGAAAGAATTTTTGAAATCGGACCAGTAGTTTTGGAGCCTATTTGTTACAAACAAACAATCAAATCTTTCCTCTTTATAATAATAGTTTAGATTATTATCTTTTGGCATTTGTAGGATAAGAAGTATGTATGTGTTCACTCAGGTATTAAACTATGCCTATTTTCATCTTAATTCACTAAATCATTTTTGGGGAATAAGCGACAAACGTCGGGGTCGGCCGAGAAAGCGTTGCGGGATAATCTTACCACCTTCGACAGTAGCTGATGGTACACTGCGAAGGATAGGGATGGTTGGAAATGTTTGGGGGAGACCTTTGCCCAGCAGTGGGACACTATAGGTTGACAAAAAAAAAGCGACAAACACCCAAAATCACATACAATATTATTTATTATTAACGACGAATCTAACGAAGGCCCAATAATGGCTTAGTTACAAAGGCATTTAGTAATCAATTTATTTTGCGGTTAATACAAATAAAAATAGTATTTTGTAGCCATCGATAAAAGAAGACAAAAAAAAACAAACATACAATTTATTTTTCTTTTTATTAAAGGTATAGATACAGGTAATAGAAATAACTTAAGCAGGTTATTATGATAGGTTATCCTAATGTTTATCCATTGAGAAAATCGGGTTAATACGGCCCCGTATCCCTTCTCAGGGCTGAAGGTAAACAAATAATAAATTTGATCAAAATTGAAATTACTTTCGTATTTTTACTAAGAAAGGATTCCATTAATGATCTTTACTTTATATTAATTAACTTTATAAAGAACCTTTTTCTTAATTAATAAGCTTAGAATATATTTGAGTAGTATTAAATTTAACAATTATTTTCCACCCTTAAAACTGATTTTATGATTTTAATAGTAGGTATTATGTGAAACTTTATTTAGGTTTTCGCAACCCAAGTAGGTAAGTAAAAAATGGTTTAGGTAAGACAAAGACTATTGTTAAGAGCAAATTCTTCTAACTACATAGTCCACCTACGATCAAGACAAGGTTATCTTTGGCAAAAGAATACCCGTGAAATTAAGATACTCATAGTATGAATAGTGAATTAAGATACACATAGTAGAGTATCTTAATAGCATAAGTGCCGTCTGTGCTTGACAGCATAATATTGTTTATAAACAAGAATCTCGCCCTGCGAACGGTTTCCTTACTCAACGCAAGATTCCGTCATTTACACAATAGCATTCTACATAGCTACAAAATCAATATAAAGCACGAAAATAAAACCTAAAAACCTTTTAAAAAAAGTGGTGCGTGTAATATTTATCGGCGTAGTTTTATAGTAAAACGACAAGAGCGTTAATTTGGCGAGTAAAGGCGTGTATTCACGGGCGAGCGCGCGCGAACGAACGCACTCGACCCCAACGATTGTTACCGAGCTGAGTTTACACTTGTATTATAGTTTATTCTTTTAGTTTCAAGGTATTGTCTATGTTGATAATTCTCCTATATAACCTTTAGCCCCCATCGTCATCAGCATCATCGGCTTTTTATAATTGTTCACAACGAGAGGCGAGAGGCCTATCCTTAATGATGGTCTTAGTCAACCACGCTGACCAAGAGCATTGTGTTCAATTTCACTTCACACACAACGTTAGAATTTCTTCGCAGCTATCTCTGTATTATATATAGGGGCTAATGAGCAGTCCTTTATGGAAAGTAACTTTCGTCAGCCAAAGAACAACGAAGGAAACTTCCAACTTTCTTGTCTGCCTACGGAAGATAATAAGATATTAGGAGAAGAAGTAAGGTTAAACGCAGTACTCGTACATATAAGTACTTACCTATAAGCGACTAAATGTTGACATTCTGTGTCCGCGCATCATTCTGTAACGGCTGCATTTAACAGCCTTATGTGCGTTGTATTTGTGATACCCAGAACTACCCATATTCGTGGAAAGTCGCACGAAAATAGCAACCTAAAGGAACTATGGTTCGCTACTAGCAATTCATTCATAGTTTAATATATTTGAATATTTGTGTGAACCACAAATGTTTGTCTCAGTCTAGGTGTGTGTGTAAATAAGTGTGTGCGTAGTTTCTGATACCCTAGATACAAGTTTTGAACTTAGCTAGGGATCAGTTACTACGAGTATAATGAGATGATGTAGTGAATGATTATGTTATGTTATTTATCGTAAATTAACTACTAAACATAACAATTATTAAATGATCATACATTTTTTTTTATAAACCGCACAAAATATTAATACCAAAGCCCTTACAGTTACGAACCTTCAATACAGTTTCTGATTAATGACTCGACATTGCGTCAACGGATCTTAACACTTCAGATCGGCAGTTTTTTTCTACTCAGCAATATTCGCAGAGGCGAGGGAGCGATGCTAATTAGAGTTCCAATTACGTAAACGCTGACGGATATTCCGGCACTTGATTATAATTTGAGTTGCAGGTGTTCCGTATGTAAATAGGTACATGATTTGTTTGTATGTAAAGTTATTACAAGTAATCTGGTTTATGTGGGTCTAATTTGATTGTAAATAATCCGTACTTCGGAGGGCACGTAAAGCCGTCGGTCCCGGTTGTAGTACTAACATCATTGACAGTCGTTACGGGTAGTTAGAGCCCTCAAAAGTCTAACATTTGGTTTAACCAAAAAATTTCATATAGCCCTTTGGGTTGTGAAGATCTGATGGCAGTCGCTTCACGTAAAATACTAACATTCCGCCAAATCTTATTAAACTGAAAACCGACCCCAAATATACATAGGATAAAGGTTCGGAAAAAAGAATTTGATTGTTAACTTAGTAATTATTTACTAGTGGTGCCACGTGGTTTTTCCGTTCCCGTGAAAATGCAGGAATAAAATTATGCTAAAAAACTTCCTCTTGAATCAATCTATCTATTAAAAACCGTTGCGCAGTTTCAAAGATTTGAGGATACATAGGGACAGACAGACAGCGACAACGCCTTTGTTTTATACTATGTAGTGATTTGTATGTAAAGTTAATACAATTTACAAGTAATCCGGTTTATATGCTCCTAATTTATATGCCTTAGTGATTAATAAATGAAATTACGTTAAAGTGATTTAATAATTCGAGTAATCCGACTGATTTGGGTTTGGTTCAGCTAAGTGTTACTTATGAATGAATTTAATATGAAGCTTCAACTTAGGTGTGTGATAAAATATTTGTTTTGAAATGTTATCAAATAATTAGTAACACGATTTCACTCGCATTAAATTTTATTGAATAAAATACATATACCTCCCTCTAAAATCACTCTATCCATTGATCCCTCTAGAACCACTCTATCCATTGATGAAAACTTAATAAAAATCGTTTAAAAGCTCTAGCCTCTATTTATATGGAAACTGTGAAATTCTACGTAGAGAGGATAGATTCTGTGTTACATTTCAAATCGAGAACTGCAATATTCACTACATAGTATAAAACAAAGTCGCTTTCTCTGTCCCCATGTCCCTATGTATGCTTAGATCTTTAAAACTACGTCACGGATTTTGATGCGGTTTGTTTTAATAGATATAGTGATTCAGTGGGAAGGTTTTTAGCATAATATTATCCCTATATTATTAAGGGAACGGGAACTACGCGGGTGAAACCGCGGGGCGCCGCTAGTATTTTATAAAGTGAGACACAGCTCATAAGTACATACCACAAAATATAATACCTATGATGGGTTGGAATAGTTCGCGTTATTCACCTACTTAATAAGGCTCAAAATATCAATTGTTACTATAATATTATACCAAATTGGCCTTCAGACGATAGACGTGTGGAAAATTTTATAATGACTTTCCAAACGTGTTGTTTGGTAATTTTCCGTTACCGCACATATTAATGTTCAAAAGATCTCATAATTTTCCGAATAAGTCAACCTTTTGATTTTAATTGGGTTACATTGACAAAAAAAACATACTTTGAAATTTAATTTATGTTTAATTGTACGACTTTTTAGCTTTTGAATACGTATAACATAACATAAATATCAATAAATATCAGTTTTCTCGTGACCACGATCGGTGTAACCCGGTCGAAACGTCGAGGTAAATAATAATTATGTTTTACGCGATTAAGACCTGTAAATTATGCAACAATGCATTCTATCGTCTTCTTGAAACAAACAACCCCTAATTCTGTATATTATGTAGGGAAGTGTACGTTTCTGCTACCCTAGGCACAGGTAGATGTGTTTAGGGTATCAGAAATGACGCACACTCACAAATTTATACAATTCAAAACTTAATAAGTACAGACTTAAATAAAGAATTTATTTTTTTAAATGTAGTTTTATCCCAATAAATATCCCCTAAGTTTTTATCCATAAACATATTATTAGAAGAAATTAGTTCAAATTATTCCCAAGAGTAGATTATAAAAGACAAAAATGCGATAATGCGGGCAAAGCGCGCCAGCGACGCAATATCGGCTGGTCTCATTCCACCACCTCCAGGCTGACCTCTTTACTTTAATCGACATTTTTTGAATACCTTCTAGAAAATACGAAATTAATTTTCAATTGTAGTACTGATTGATTTGTATTCAGCAGATTCTAGTATAAGTATGAGAAAGTTTTGGAGTAATGTAAACATTTTGTAGTATTATTTACTGTTATTTTATTGGAATGAAGTTCCTCACCGCGCGTAGCGAAAGGCTCGGAAAATATTAAGAGCCAAAGCTGTAACGACACTTTTTTTTTATTGAATTCAAATTTCGTTCAGCTCGTTTATTTTATAATTATTAAAAAGGTAGGTAACCTATAGCTAACTATTTCGAGTAAAACCTTTTTTAAAATCATAATAATTGATTTTGTTCTTACTTACCAATGTTAACTACTTATTTAATAACTTCGTTCCATTTGGGTGTCCCTTGACATCTCTCAAGTTTTTATTTTTATTTTTTCGTAATGTAGCGGGTAAATTAAATAGTTAAACTAATTTAAATAAAATTTGTTATGTGTAAAACTTTGAAAACGTTGGCTAGGCCGCTGTGTATGGTTCAGGTTTTTGATTAAGGAAAGAGGAACAGCATTTTACTCCAGATTAGTCCCCGGAGAAATCAAAGAGGCAGCAGCAGACATCCAGACTAAGATACCACATTTTGATGAAACCTTAAATAAAGGGTAATAAAATAGTTTCTCGTTCTGATATTACGGTAAAAATGTAAGTTGAGGAAGACTTTTCAGTTTATATCATAAGAGAATTAATATTAAATATTTCTATGATTTTTTTTTCTGATACCCTAGCCCTTACAGGTAATATATAATGTATATAATAATAAGGGGACAGTTGCTATAATAATATGATGTGATTATGTTATGTTATTTATATGTATCTGCTAATCTTTGTTCGTTTAAAATCAACACTAGCTGTGCCCCGCGATTTCACCCGCGTAGTTTCCGATCCCGTGGGAATTTCGGGATAAAACTTAGCCTATGTCCTCCCCTGGACCATAAGCTACCCCTGTACCAAATTTCAAGTCAATTGGTTCAGTTGTTTAGCCGTGAAAGGGTAACAGACAGTCAGACAGACAGAGCTACTTTCGCATTTATAATATTAGTAAGGATAAAATAAAACTAATAATACCAATATTGAACCGATTGAAATGTGAAAACATATCATTAAAAATGTTACTAACAAAAGCAATTTTAATTAAAAATAGCGAACATATTTGCAGACATCAAAAACAGAACGCTATTTTTCTATTAAACAATAACTCCATATTCAAAACAAACTAAATCAACAAACTGATATACAAACAAACCTAAATACTATCCGACCATTTAAAGTAAATATTCGTAAATTTTGAGTAATGAAATAAATCACAAATATTTACGCTTAATAAATACACAGGAAAGTGCTCCATTGATATTAATATATGTAATATGTTTTGAATTGGATTTTAATGTTTACTAAGTACATCTAAAGTATTTAATATCAAAATTATTTGATTAAAATTGGTCTAGGGTTCGATTTCCGGACCAAGCTATAATATGTATGTTTAACATTTTCCCCAAACGAGTAACATAAGTGATGACATGCGTCAAATAAACTTTTTGGTGATAGCAATTTTTATGGAAATCCTGAAGTTGGTGAAGAATAATAATAAAATGATAATGGTTCGCAAACTTTCTCTTAATAACGTTTTAAAACATCCATTATTATTATAAAGTTTGAGTAAAACTTGAAAACTTATGAGAGAACTTGTCTTATAAGTAATATCAATTACTTCTTAAATGTCAAAATAAAGGAAAACATATTAAATATTATTAAAAAGATTGAAACTTTCTTAGAAATACAGGAATAAATATTTATACGTCCAAACCATAATGTACAAAACAAAGAAAATAATATTTCTTTTACATATTAAATTGCTATAATATAAAAACAAAATTATTAAACGGTTTTGTAGAAATAATATACTGTCAAAATTAGAAACATAAACATAGAGTTACTGAAGCTTACGAATGAATAATGTTAATTTATAAGATTTCTAATATAAAATGGAAATATATTTATTTTTATTTTACTTGATTTTCATTGGATATTTATTTAGAGTATCTTGAATTCTATTATCGGAGAAACTTTCTGATCAAAACCGCATTGTTTGACGTGCGTATACCTTCATATATACCTATACATAGATGGTTTAAGGAAGGTTTTTTCGAAATTCCCTTCTTCTTTCCTTCTCAATGAGTATGGAATGGACATCAAAAGTTTGTATTTAGAAAATGAGCTAGAAGAGAAATAACATAACATAATCATTCACTACATCATCTCATTATAGTAACTGACCCCTAACTACACACATCAAAAGTGTCTAGGGATCAAGCATTTTTATGCGGATTTCTTGAGATTGAGATGTGGCTTTGTAATAAATTTATGATTTTATAAATTTATATGGATCCTTTTTGGTGCATTTCATAATTTGAATCAGGAACTGTGAATCAAATTCGAGTAAAAGATGAAAATCAGCTGTCAATATTTTCCCTATAAAAACATACAACGCATTGAAGACATTATTAGTGCTACTGTTTCCCTACTACTGATTAAAACCAACGTTATTATGGAGCGGCGACGTCATTTAAGCAGGGAAGAAATGCTCAGAGCCGTGGGAATGATAGAAGCTGGTTTCCGGCAACGTACTGTGGCTTTAGCTCTGAATACAAGTCAGAGTGTTATCAGTCGACTTTGGACACGTTACCGAAGCACTGGTACCGTGGCTGAGCGCCATGGAGGACGGTATCGCTGCACCACACGGAGACAAGACCGATACATTCAAATCTTAACTCGAAGAGCTCCAACAATAACCGCCATGATGTTAGCCGTGCGGCTTCATCACTCTTCAGGGAACTTAATTAGCGACCAAACAGTCAGAAACCGCTTGCATGAAGTGAACCTTCATTCCCGAAGACCGCTACGGGTACCACCTATAGCAATGCACAATCGTAGGATTCGATATCAATGGGCTCTTGAACACAGAAATTGGGCAGAAGAACAATGGCGTTTCGTGTGCTTTTCTGATGAGTCTCGTTTTGGTATGAGACCGGATACAAGACGTATACGACACTGGAGAACCCCTGGACGCCAACAGCGATTAAAATCCTGCCAGGAAGTCCATCCTTATAGTGGTGGAACCATCATGGTATGGGCGGGTATTTGGATCGGCGGAAGAACTGAGTTGATTTGGATCAGAGGCAACCTCAACGCTCAAATTTATGCTGAGACGATTGTATCAGACGTCATCGTTCCTCTACAAGTGCAAATCGGTCCCTTATTTCAGTTAATGCATGATAATGCACGACCGCACACCGCAAGAGTTGTAAGACAGACTCTCGCCGCAGCTAACATCAATGTCCTGCCCTGGCCTGCTCAGTCGCCAGACTTGAACCCGATTGAGCATGCATGGGATATGCTACAGAGAAGAGCTCTGCCGAATATGGAGGGTATCCAGTCGCAAGAAGACCTTTTTTTGTTGTTGCAACGAACATGGGCGGCCATTCCACAGCGTGATTTGGATGAACTCATTTTGAGTATGCCAAACCGATGTTCTTGTGTTGTTAGTGTTCGCGGTAGAAACACGGATTATTAATTGTTTAAGTTACCCAATAAAATTTTAAAGAAAACTGTTATTTCAGTCTTTTTTTCGAACTTTAATGTTAGTGGTTCAAATGTCAAAAATCCCTTTATTAGGAAAATGGCAAATTTCTTTATTAATGCAAAGGTGACTTGGTTTATCGTTACTGTGACAAACGAAAACACTTTATTTGATGAATCCTTGATGAATGAAGAAAATTTTAATTAATATCAATCAGGAGAAAAGTTATTGCAAAAATATATGTTGATCCCTAGACACTTTTGATGTGTGTAGTTCGTAACTTGTATCTAGGGTGTCAGAAACTGCGCACACACTCATTCACAAACAGCTGCGTACCGCGGGTATACACTTTATGTACATTGTACATATGTACATGTAGAATTATGAACACACTTCCTTAGTAAACCTAACAATAAATAACCTGGTTACTAACCATCATAACGTAACAAACTATGTTCATGAGATGGGATCAACTATAACCGTTACAGATAACTAACTGTTATTAATCAAATCGTATTTTGTACCAAATGTTAAGTACACTAATGTATCCCGCGTAAATTACTTACTGTTACTTGGAAAATGGATCTTATTTATTAGATTAAAAGGTTCAATTATTGTTGTATATGAAGGTACCGATAGATAATTGGGGGGAGCATTGTATTGCGACCCATTGTGTTGCTAATGAGCAATCAACGCTGACTTCACGCAACTCGCGGCTTTCAATGGTTACTGAAAGAAGGTTTTGTGAGTGACTGTACTGTATTTTTTTCTTATTATTTTCCAGTCTCATCTCCAAGTCCTTTCGGTTTCCAATGGTATTGGAAAACATCTGCTGTTGAGGAGTTTGTCTGAAGATGTTTACTTTATTGTACTTATATTTTTCGTTTATCAAAACCTTCTACTATGTACACGCTCTTTGTAAACTTTATACATATAAAAGAAAATAATACATAGGTTTATTGAATTATGAAATATTGGATATTTGGCCATAAATGACAGCCATAATGATAGATTGTTGATCATCATTAAATTCATACATCTTATAGGATCAGCAGAATTAGGAATTTCACGGGTTAAATCGCGAATCACGGCTTGTATTTATTGTAAACTCAACATACGTCATTTATTGAAAATCCACAAAAATACTGCCCAAAATATACTTGATCTTGATTCTACGAAATATGATTCAATAATCATAATTACAATAACAAACATATGTTAATCATAACATTCGTTTATCATATCATAAATATAATAAATAAATAATGTAACATCGAGTTCATGTTTCGCTTCTATCCGCAATCAAGCTTTTGTATCGAGAATCCGAAATAATCAGAGATGTACATAATCAGCAAATGTCTAGACAAATAGATAAACGAATTGATGCTGGACAAGCGAAACATCCGTTTGTATTATATATTAATATTTTTTTATATATATGAGTAAACTAGCAGCGCCCCGCGGTTTTACCCGCGTAGTACCCGCTCCCGTAAGAATGCGTAGCTCGTAGTATCATACAATCTCGGCACAATTCACCATCGTGTGTTAAAAAATTAAGTAACAGCGCCATCTATTGGTAGGATTTGTGACTACAAAAAGTTACCATAAAACATACGATTACTTATACACAATCCCATGGGAATTTCGGGATAAAAAGTATCCTATGTGTTATTCCTAGTTATAAGGAACATCTGTACCAAATTTAATCAAAATCGATACAGTAGTTTTTGCGTGAAAGTGGAACAAACATCCAAACTCACAAACATCCAAACATACAAACTTTTGCATTTATAATATTAGTAGGATAATTTAGCAAAATGTTTTATGAGATTCTAAGCGTTTTACTGATCAAAGTGCGTTTTGAAGTTCCGTTACCACAAAACACGCAAGACATATGCAGTGGTCCTAAAATCTTTAGACAAACATGAATCTCATTATTCATATAAATATTTCCCTAGTTGTTCCCTATAGCCACATCAAAAATCTATCAGTACCAAATCTAGGTCTATCATCAAAAATTACGATATGTTGAAGAGTTAAAGACAAAATAAGATTTTTACTTTAGATACGTTGAAGAGTGATATGTTGAAATCCAGGTAGTCTGTTAGTAATCATTCTAATTTGTTAAGAAACCATTTCTAAAAAAAATCTATTACAAGAAAACCTACATTACCGCACTAGTGACATAAATAGTCCATAACTATCCTTACAAACAAGAAACTAAGCAAAATAATATACATAGTACCTGACCTGCAGTCTTCTGCAATGCCCCTGTACTTATAGTGGAACTGATTGCCCCATTCAGCATTTCAGCCTCTCGTTGAAACGATAAGCTCTCGTAATCCTCGCTTTATAGCCAACTTTAAAATACAAGGTTTTGTTTTAATACCTCTTACATATTTTATTGCAACGTTACTGTATCGAAATAAAATATTTTAGTGTAAGGTCTGGTACTTATTTACGTATTAAATGCATACCAGCGATTCTGGGTTTTATGTTTTTCACACAAAATGTTGCTGGTAAATCAATGTAATCTTTTGTAAAAGGATACTTTATTAAAAACTGATACCACGGTGGTAGAGTATTTCTCTTGGGCTGGAATGGCTTGCTTTCTTTTAATGATATACAGTGATACTAAAAAAGTAAAAGAATCAAGTAAAAAAAATTTCATCAAATCACTAATAGTGATGTTACAGTAGTTATTCTTGAGGACTTTTCATTCTAGGTTTATCCTGTTTACTACCTCTTGCAACTCTAGGTGAGATAGTGGTGCAACGCTAGCCTATCGGAAAAAAATAGCTTATTTAACATACAAATAACCGTAATAAGTATCAATAACATAATTTATTTAACATAAATATGTATAGTATTACCAAACCAGTCAACAAACACACGTAAACAGGAAAACAACAAAACAATTACTAGAAACTTCGACATGTCACATCTATTTCCCGTCACCGTCTCGATCGTAATTATATCACAGCGTCTACACTACATCCGTATGGGTTCATTCATTACAACTCAATACTCGAAGGAAGATGCAATAATACTTGGTAATGTTACGTAATTTGGAAGGTGGATAATCTTGAATGTTATGCGGTTACAGAGGTAACACGAAATAATAATAGTACTTATAATGTAAAGTATGAACTTGTAAAATGTCACTGCAGTGCAAAGCCTTATCTCTGCCACTGGAGATTAGTAGGTACAGTTGTGAAGAATAGAATATATTACCCGCGAGTACCAGTACCACTTACACAGATAAGTAATAGTATGTACCGTTAGAAATGGTAAACCACATTCCATAAGTAAGCAAAAAAACAATTGTTCTTTTCTCAAATAAAATAAGTTCAAGATTCACCCAAAAAACTAAATTAACCATTATCATAGTTACAAATAGAAACTTTTTTAAACTACGACACGATTCGTCTAATTTGCACGAGCCTAGCAATCCTTCGCATTGAAGAACAGAAGAGCCATTCGCGGTTGTCGTGAAATTAAACGGAAATCGAACGCTGTGGCTTGCGGTTCGTTCCGACCAACTATGACTATCTCCTCGATCTGAAAATAGACTGTGTTGCCTACCCGAGGCTTTTTTTACAATCTAAAAAGATAGTAAAAAAGTCTGGCTGGCATTTGTGATTTTGTTAGGCATTGAGAATAGTTTATAGTAATGTTAATCAAAGTTTCTATGATACTATTACCTATGTATTTTTGTAGATGTGGTAGGAATAGTACAACTATTTATAAATATTATAATACGTTAAATTTTTCATTCACCAAACTCGAAAGTTCACTCCTAAGTATAAATTACAAAACCTATTATGCATTACTATATAAACAGCTATGCAGCCCAAAATCTGACTACATCATATTACTTGAAGCATTAACAACTATTTAAACCCGTCTTTGAGTTGCATTACATTATACCTAGTTGTTCTGAGTGTGATGCCATGCGTCGAGACAAGCACCAATTATACGTAGTTAGTTACCATCGTTCAGTATTCTGCTCTACTGGTAGCTTTGTCGAATGTACGTTAATATCGACGCTCTTACGGTGAAGGAAAACATCGTGAGGAAACCTGCACACACCTGGGAAGAAATTCTAGGGTTGTGTGTGAAGTAGACCAACCCGCACTTGGCTAGCGTGGTTGACTAAGGCCTTATCACCCTAATTCAGGATGGCTCGTGCCCCTCGGTGGGGACATTATATGAGCTGATGATGATGATGATGATATTAGTCTTGCTATATTTAAGTATTTTATTAAAAATTATAAACAGCAATAAGTAAAAGTCATGTGAAACCAAGGCGAACAAAGTGTGCAAAAAACTTTTTCAACTAAGCAGAGTTGCATCCTAAGACCTGTTTTCTTGGTGCAAATTAATTTATAATTCTTGTTTTCGATTCCATGATGTAGGATGTGAATTACGTGTATGAATAATCGTATATTACCGCCTACAGATAAAGGAATATTCCTACCAAATTCCTACTGTTGGCAGATGTTCGTGAAGCGTTCATTATTATTTTACGCTTAAAACATTAACCATCATCGAAGTATTGTAATATTGATTTGTAAAATCCTTTGAATCAGAAAGCCTTTTTCAATCAAAGTTACTGTGTGTATTCAGCCTTAATCGTTTGTTCAGTTAAGAGCCCGCAGGGTTCGTTCATGCGGAATCATTCCATTGTAGTACATAAGTTACTAGGACTTGGTATATAGGCGTTTAGATTCTGATAGTCTGCCAAGATAATCTATATTAGGGCTAGATCAATTAGCAATAAGAACTGCTTGGTCTAATGTTTATTTGTATTTTCCTAACCTACTACGCAGTCGTTTTTCGTTGTTAATTAATAATAGGCTTATTATTTTGACGACCACGATGGCTGAGTGGTCACATGCCGGACTGCCATCCCTAAGGTTGCGGGTTCGATTCCCGTGCGGGGTGAATATTTGTGTGAACCACAAATGTTTGTTTCGGTCTGGATGTGTGTGTGAATGAGTATGTGCGTAGTTTCTGATACCCTAGATACAAGTTTCGAACTTAGTTAGGGGTCAGTTTACTATCCTATAATCTATAATGAGATGATGTAGTGAATTATGATTATTATGATGAAAAGTATCACAAGGAAATCTGCATACATCTATAAAGAAATTCTCAAGTTGCGATCAACCTTACATAGCATGATAATTTTTATATAGTGCATGGGATCTGGGTGACTAACTTGGTTGATATTAGGATGAATAAAAGACTAAATAATTTAGATAAGGCTTATTGTGAATTGATGATGAAACATATACTAGATTTCTCTTAAACTACAACCTCCTTTATTCTTTGGCCACATTTTAAATACTAATTAATATTATATTGTTACAGTAGTGTGTGCATCACCGGAGCCCCGTCGAGCGCCCACTCTGCAAGAGCCGCCTCATCACGTAGAGTTCTCCAACGACACGGGAGTCATACTCACTTGTACCACGAGAGGAGAATATCAGGTAACATATAGATTTTATTGAAAAGTTACGGGAAGTTAGCAGTGACGGATTAAGACTTCATGATGCCCTAAGCAATACAAGCCTTTTGGGGCCCCCAGGGCTGTAGCTAGAGTGGAAATTGAGGACGAAAATTATGGGTTGATCAGTGACTGGTAGTTAGGGCCTTCAAAAGTCTAGTTAAGTGAAGTCCTGTCCCTAGTTTATCGATTTCGCATTTCAAAACAAAAGTTAATCTCAGAACTTAATTTTTTTTTCATTCAACCTTACACTCTAAACATGGTTTTCTCTGATTTAGCTTTAGACCAGAGACTTTCGACGCTATAGATTACGTTTTTCTGTTCAATTCTTATCTATCAGCCTCTAAATATTTACATTTATTTTTCACGTGTCATTTATGTAAAACACAGGTTAAAAAATATTCCATCAACATTTCGATCAAGTTGTCATGACCGTTGTCACGAGATATCTCTAAGGGAAAACGTCCAGATAATAATTTAAAAATGTCTTTTATCGAGTCCCTCTTGTGACCATGACACGTTCAAGGCATATTTTTATGTGTTTCACTCGATTTGAACCTGTGTCTAAATTAATTATGAATCTACCTGATTGTTAGTCATTCCGTTTACCTAGCGTCTAAAATAACTATGAATACAGTGCACGAAACTTTAAACATAACAACAAGTTCTTTAAACCAGGCTTAAAGAAGGAAGATTTTAAATTGCAAAATAAAAGACTTTTATTGTATTTTGTACATATCCAATAGGGAAATCCTTACGGGAAAATGATTTCAAAAACAATTGGAAACTTGGAGAATAGCAATATGTTTTAACCGCGTTCTCGGAAATGGTTCTAATGAATACAATTTCAAGAGAATATTGGAAATTCCTACTAATTTCATTCCAAGAACATGAGTTGAAATTCATCAGGATTCATATCCGAAATACTTCGAATGTATACTTAATTTATTTAACTGTTACATAAAGCGAGCAGTAAGCTCGGCGATCTACAAAAGTTACGCTCCAACAACTTTCATAAAACATTCATCAAAAGTCATAAAGTCAAAAGACTAAAGATAAAATTAACTTTTGTGTTTGTTGGTACAACTTTTCTTGTCTATATTTCTTGAAATCAAACCCAAAGCGTGTAACTAATGGAGTGAACCGCAGTAACAAATTGGCGACAGTGGGCGGCCAAACCGGTATATTTTCCAATTTGTTTCGTCTGTAATTCTTCTCGCAGATATAAATCCATTGGATACGGTTATTTTGTCGCAACTTCTCACCGCTATCTTCATATTTATGTTGGTTTATCTCCGTCTATTTTAAGGACGTGCCTGAATTATTAACTTTGTAAAGAGCTTTTGGAGCCGTGTCGATGTTGAATTTTTTTTCTTTTAAACCGAGAAAGTGTCTCGTTACAGTTTTATGCTGATGTTTGGAATTCCGTTTCTTCAAGTACTTAGGAAATATAAATACTAAGTTGGAACAAACAAGTCTTGTTATTGTTTTTACTTAACTATTTGTAAAAGGCCGAGGTCTGTACATTTTAGAGGTATTAAAGAAAATCTTTAAGAAGTTTTTATAAGAGTCCTTACTACTACATTTTGTTGTTGCTTCTTTCTTTGTGTCGGTCTGTATACTTGTAGGCGCAATAACTACTGGACCGATTTATGAAATTAAACACAGATTGTCATTACAACCATGAATAGCACATTAATTTTATTCCCAAATTCCCATGGGAAAAATGAGAATGATGAGAATTAGTCTCATCGTGAGGCATAGTTATTATGGAACACAGATAATACAGTATACACAATTTCAAACTATTGATTCCGAAGTATAGCAATGTGCACATTACAAAGAGATTTGAAAGTCTCATATAAGTAGTCATTTTCTTGAATTGGTTACACTTAAAACTAAAACGAGTAGGTACTTAATACAATAATACTTTGCAGTATTCTTATATTATTTTAGCAAACGTATCAAGTAGTATTACACAAAAGGAACTGTTTCCAAATACTTTCATTATGCTATTTTGAATCTTTTGCTTTTACAATACATATTAATGTTATTTATCACATGTAAAACTGTGGGTCCGTAGCCTTATATCACTACGCATTTACCTAAATTTTAATGAAAAACACATTAGTAACATAATGAGGTGCTCATGTAATATATACAACACCCATTCCACATTTTTTTTAACAAATAACACACATTAAAGCTAAAATATGTTCTATAACGACGCCTCTGGGCCGCCGCTGATTTATTATTCTCAAACTGACTTTATTGATTCAAATATAAATAATATTTTCCGCTCGACTAACTTTGTCGTTGAATATGAATGCATACGGAATGTCTCGGTCATAAATATGTAGGAATTTATTGCAAACTTAAAAGTAATCGTTATGTTATATTCATAAAGATGTAGAATATATTTAAATACATAGCATAATCTATAAACCTATCTTCCTGTGTCATATTTAATTCACACGAGAATCGAACCAGTAATTCTTCATTTAGTACACCGACATGATGACTTTTCTGCCACTTGGGTTATTGGTGATTTTAGATTGATGTCTAAAATTGGCAAGTGGCAAAAATTAATATTATTATTTAGTACTTATACATAGTAAAATATGTATAGTAAATAAATATTCAGTTTATTTTCTAATGTGTAAGAATATAGCCAACACATGACTTGAACATGAACATATACTTACTGTAAGTCTGTAGTATCTGTATGACTAATGGATCAAAACTTGAAGCACACTAGAAGTTGTCAAGATCAGTTACAAAAAAACTACTTTTAGGCGAAAAAGTGACGAAACTTTAGTTCGCAGTAGATATATTATAAATCGCTTTCCTATATCCCTTACAATAATAAAAGTTATTCCGACTTACTGTTAGTCAATTCAATAGTCGTCCTGTCTCGGCACCGATAAGGAATAATCCCCCAAATCGAATAAGTATAGGTAGGAATTCCCAAAAAACCTATTTGATTTTCCTTTGAAAGATACGCTGATATTCTTCCTAACATTCAATGACCCGACTAAGAGCGACCCTGAGAATACGACAGTATATATAATCCTTCGAAATACGACTATAGCGAGAGTGAGTCGTAATCAATTTTATATTTCACCGAATTCACTACTAAACCTAATAGTATAAAAGGAAGAATTTCTTTGTTAGTTTGTGTAGTGTACTGTAGGTAGTTGTAAGTTTTAGATTGTAAGATTAATTATACACCCCTATTTTGAAAATATGGGACTTATTAAAATCAGAATATCTGTAGCAGTAACTGAATCCATATATCCAATAAAAATATCAAAAATGATAGTCGATTATTTATCTTTACAAAAAAAAATTAAATGCCGTATTACCAGACGGCACACTAACTATCAAGTATTCTGTGACGGCTCGGGTCGATGACCGCGCTCAGCTGTGTATCGCAGCGTTCGCCGGTTGTTCGGTGTAGAATAACAACAAAATTCGGCGGGATTTTGAAACTCTTCGACTTATCATAACTTTTTAAATAAAAGCAAAAGAAAAAAACTAACTTCACTATTATATTGTCACCCGTCGTTTACATTATCTGTGAGATAAGGTATCGCAATTTCAAAATAAGGGTGTATACATGTGCGAGTAGGTTGTTACCGCTTTGCTTTGGCTGCGTGAATACACTGTGTGCTCCTATTTTTGTGTTTAATTAATAATCCTGGCTAGGAACCTCTCAGTTTGGACGCGTTTTTCTTTGGAGTTACTAATCTGAATTTAACAATAGTTTTGTAGTAGTTGAACCGTTAATAAGGAAAGCATTAGAAGATGTCGACAACAATATGCCAAAGAAATAAAAATTCTGGAAGTGCTATTTCATAAAATGTATAAAAACTAAGTGACCAAATAAAACCTCAAATCTTCTTATAATATTTCTTTGAACTAACTCTTTCAACGCTTTATTTACTGTCATATTATCGTCTAAATCCTATTTATCAACGCAGGAAAATCTTCTTAGTACTTTACTTAAGTACTATATTACTTTCATAAAACCATAGTAATACAGATTTAACTAAAAACTGTGCTCTATACTCGTCAGAATTTCAGAAAAGTTTCCACATTCAGCAGAGTTAGATATTCGTTGGGCTGTTTCTCACTTCCCCAGAGATTTTGTTACCTGTCCAACACGAGGCAAGCAAATTTTTGCGTATTAATCGCAAAAATTTTGCTTGCCTCGTAACGTTATATACGAAACCAGCCGCGCCTCGCGGTTTTACCCGCGTAGTTCCCACTCCTGTGAGAATGCAAGGATAAATTTATGCCAAAAACCTTCCTCTTGAATCACTCTATCTATAAAAAGCTCCGCTTCAAAATCCTTTGAGTAATTTTAAAGATTTAAGCATACGTAGAGACAGACAGACAACGACAGCGATTTTGTTTTATACTATGTATTATTGTACCCATTACTCTATCTATAAAAAACCGCTTCAAAATCCGTTGAGTAATTTTAAAGATTAAGCATACATAGGAACAGACAGACAACGACAGCGACTTTAGTTTATACTATGTAGTAATTTAAATTTCGCATTTTTTATTGTACCCATTCGTGTTGTCGACACAATAGATATAAATACTGGTACAGATGGAAAGGGTAACGGTGTCTTTGTTAATTTACATTCAAATGAAAATGTGAATTTTGGTATTGAGTTTTCGACGGTTTATATTTTTCCCAGAAAAGCTGTTCCGTGTTTCATAAAAGATTCTAATTTTATTATTTTCCTTTCGCATAAAAAACAACGTATTGTTTTTTTATCTCAAAAAAAATGTGCTACCTATTTATCAGATGTTTTCATAATATCTGCCATAATGACTAAACGTGAAGTATATTCTTCAAAATAAAATAAATCCTTATGAAATCAGTTCATAAACGTCGGAGTTATGTAGTAACAAAATTTAAAAATACATTATAATTGGAAACCACCCCTATTTTGGGAGTCAATTGAAATTTAGCGTTATCACAACCCAGTATAAAACAAAGTCGCTTTCTCTGTCCCTATGTCCTTATGTCCCTATATATGCTTAGATCTTTAAAACTACGCAACGGATTTTGATGCGGTTTATTTTAATTAGATAGAGTGATTCAGTGGAAAGTTTTTTAGCATAATTTTCTCTCCATATTCCTACGGGAACGGGAACTACGCGGGTAAAACCGCGGGGCGCCGCTAGTATCAGAATAAAATAGAGTTATAAAATAAAAAGATATTAAAACTATAATCTAGCACCAGTAGGTATGTAGTTCCATTCAACATTTCGTAATAAGAACTATGCTGAAAAGTCTTAAAACAAAAGACTTCTGCTCCATTTTATTAATGGAGTCAAGAGTTGTAGATTAATAGTTTTTGAGCTCTGTTTAACTGTGTTAAGGTTGAAAACCGTTTAAAGTTTAGCTGTGCTTATATGCCGATGCAGGGCAAGAGTCGTGAAACAAACAATTGTAAAATGGGGGTCGCAGATGGTGGGGTGAACTAATGAAGTACTGCCATCAAGCTTTTAAGGAATTGAATGTTGCTAGCACATGTATACGATGCGAAAAACTATAGTAAAAACGTTTGTATCAACGAACATTAATCGAGGTAATGTTATTACTTACTTGGTATTTGTATATAAGTACTTTAGTGGGCAGTTTTCCGCAATTAGATGTTAATAATTGAGACTCTTGTCCGTATTGCGATATTTATGGATGCGCAAATATGTAGTAATAAAACTAGGTAGGTGAGTACCTGCAAGATCCCACTGCAGAGTACTCTTTCCCTCTCGTTGATGATTAAATTTTATGTTCAGTGTAAAAGAAGAAATGAAATCATCAGGCTAGCCCAAAGCGTTGGTGACGCGTGATTGCAAAATATGCATCACTGGACCCAGGTATTGAATCCTCATGGATCCAATACCTGGGTCCAGTGATGCATTGAGGTCATCCTCAAGCTTGGTAGTAACGTGGAGTCCTAGAGAAAACAATTTAAGAAATAAAAAGTTCAAAGAAAGTTTTTGATAGTATTTTGTTGTATAAATTGAAGAAATTTCTAGAATAAACTAATTTTCTCCAAGAGAGTTGAGAATTTATGTTTGTCTCAGTATTTTGGACGCGCCGTACATTCTAGATTGTTCAAGTGTTTCCTTCTGACTTCAAGTACTAACATCTAGCTGTTTCTACAAAATGAGTATCCTACTAAGATTATAAATGTTAAAGTTTGATAGTTTTGTGAGTTTGGATGTTTGTTACTCTTAAACAAAATTTCGTACAGATGTTCCTTACAACTAGGAATAACACATAGGATACTTTTTATCCCGAAATTCCTATGGGATTGTGTATAAGTAATCGTATGTTTTATCGTTAACTTTTTGTAGTCGCAAATCGTACCAATAGATGGCGTTGTTACTTATTTTTTTAACACACGATGGTGAATTGTGCCGAGATTGTATGATACTACGAACTACGGTAAAACCGCCTGGCGCAGCTAGTGAGTATATAAAATAATTCAACTCGTCTACAAATTCTACAATCCTACTCGTAACACACTTGCTTAATTGAAAAACTTTAAAATAATTGCTTTTAGGGAAGTTTGTGAATTGAAAATGTTCATTGCTTTGTGCTTTTTGTACATATTCATGAATTTGTTATTATTTTAAAATGTTCTACCTGAAAGTTGGTCTGATAGAACCTTCTTGCTTGTATAATTTGATTAAAATAGTAAGGATGCATTAAATCATAATATAAAAGAAAAATCTACTATTGATTCCGAAGAACGCTTCATGTCCTTTACCGTTCATGTCTTAATATAGGATTTCAATTTGCTACCTATAAACCTTCGAGCAGGGTATAATAATGATCACTAGCGCTTTGAGATTCCAATGCATGATGCCTGTCACTCTCTTGAATATATAAAGAAGAAAAACGCACAATCACTACGCTAAAAATAGGCTTTTATAACATAGAAGACATTGGCCTAATGACTTCGCTAAATAAGGCCAAATACTTTAGACCTTATACAAAAGGTATTAAGAACTAAACTTATTGTATGTTAACAAAACCACAGAAGTCAATAAGGGAAAAGTCCCAATTATCGTCAGGTTTTGCACTTGGCCAACTTTGCAGCTATACCACGTTATAGTATATTAAGTTACAACGATCAAATTTTGTAACAAGATAACTGATTTATCACTTTTATCGGTAAATATATTTTTTACACTGATTAAAAATAATTAAGTAATGATATTTTAGAAATTATCTAAAAACACCCATTTGTACCAGTATCCGTCAGATTTGTCCTAGCTATCGTCAAAATGTCCTAGAGTTCGTCAATTTTCGGTGCTAAATTGAACTCTACGCCAATGGATTTAAAGTAGTCATTTTCAATCATATTTCTTGTGATGCAGTAACTCAATGTTGAATGAAAATTAAAATTCAAAACTGCAGGCAAATCTCAACTAATTTTGTTAAAACTACATTTTGGTACATAAAGTTACACACGGAGCCAAAACTGGACATTCACAGTGAGGTTAGTTCTCCAATTTAAAGTCGCTCAGCAAGCTATGGAGAGAGCTATGCTTGGACTTTATTTAAAAGATCGTATTCGGAATGAAGTAATCCGACAGATAAACAAAGTGACCGACATAGCTCCAAGAATTAGCTCGCTGAAGTGGCAGTGGGCTAGCCACATCTGCAGAAGAACCGACAACCGTTGGGGTAAACGAGTTCTTGAGTGGAGATCGCGTCTCGGCAAGCGTTGTGTAGGGTAGGACGCCCATCAGCGAGGTGGGGTGATGTCATCCGCAAAGTTGCTGGTAGCGGATGGATGACATTAGCTGAGCTCAATGGTCGAGCCTGGGCTAACCTATGTTCAGCAGTGGACGAGAGCAGGTTGATGATGACATAAAATTGTCACACACCTACCTATCTATATTTATTTTAAAAATGTAAGAATTATATACATTGCGTAGAACATTCAACACCATATAGTCGTTTTTTGTCCTTACATCTCAAATATTATTACTCGTAGATCCTAGACACAGAGTAAGTCTCTGAAATACCAACAGTGTCTTCAAAGTGTTTGCAGACGGGTTAGCTGACGATTCTGAAATTCTGAATTCTGAAACTATGAGAAAATACAACGAACGCCAATCCTCAGAGGTACGGAATTACGGAAGTAAGGTCTACTGATATAGTTATGTATGACTTACGAGTAATATACTTGAGATGAAAGGCTGGTAATACACAGAAAGGCTGGTCCACCAACTAAAAGTCGCTCAGAGAGCTACGAGAGGGCTATACTCGGAATTTCTCTGAAAGATCGCATTCGCAATGAAGTGATCAGACAGAGAACCAAAGTCACCGACATAGCTCAAAAAATTAGCTCTCTGAAGTGGCAGTGGGCTGGCCACATCTGTAGGACAACCGATGGCCGTTGGAGCAGACGAGTTCTCGAGTAGAAACCGCGGTTCGGCAAACGTCGTAGTAGGACGTCCTGTGGCTAGGTGGAGCGATGATCTAAGCAGGGTAGCCGGGAGAGAGTGGATGCGACGTGCTGCCGACAGGACACATTGGCGCGAATTGGAAGAGGTTTATGTCCAGCAGTGGACTAATACAGGCTGTTGATGTTGATGATGATATTTGAGATGAAAGGGCCAAAAACGACTTTACGACTTTACTGGTTCTACGCGTTTGACTTATACACAGATTTTTTAATAAATCTAAATGTGAAATTATATGTAAGTACCTACCAAATTTATATTTTTTACAAAATCAGTTGAGATATCCTGCACCTTCAGTTTTTCTTTCTCCTTTAGTTTTCTGTCAGAATATTTATTTTCATTTATCAGGCATTGCCAACTTTCTTGTGTTTCTGCATCACAAGAAATATGATTGATAATTACTACTTTAAATCTATTGTCATAGAGTTCAAATTAGCACCAAAAATTGACGAGCTCTAGGACACTTTGACGATGACTAGGACAAATCTGACGGATACTGGTACATTTGGGTTTTAGAATGTACTAATAGCTGACACACTCGAAATAAAATATAAATATGAATAAATAGCACGATTTAATGGATAATATAGAAAGATAATTAATTTTACTATTATAAAAAAATAATCACACATACAAAGGGCCGCCCAATCTTGCAAAATGTAACATCGAACGTAGTGACCTAGACTACGGATTCAGTGGTTAAATCTCACAAAATTCACGAAATCTCGAATTTTCAATTTCCATCGCTCATTTCTCCAAAACAATTGCAGTTATTAACACATACTGCTATTGTAATGATAGCAAAGATTACCATAAAGATGCTGTAATTCAAATTTTATATAAATATATTGGTTGAATCAAAATATGAATATTTTTGTATAATCTGACGAGTACTGGGACACTGTCGACATTACGTGCCTTTCCCTTATACAGATGAGAACTCAATTACTCAACGAATGTTGGGATGGCATGATGGGAAGTTAATTTGATTACTGTAACCGCAGGACCTTCGCTATTTAACCGCTGATTACCTCACTATTAAATACCTATCTATCAGTAATTAAATAAAATATTATAATAAAATATTGTACTAATTTTATGAATTAGGTAACGTTTCGTGGTTTTATTTGCGTTGATTTGTGTTTAGTTTAACCTCTTATAAGATTACATTGTATTTAAGAGTATGTACCTACTTGTAAGTGTAATAATCCTGATACTACTACTAGGTAGTAGTCCCACCACGGGCGAGTGAGCGAAGAACAATCGGCGATTATCTCGCTCAAGAAAAGGACAGTAAATATACATTCCGTGTAAACGAAAGAGATGCATATATTAATAGTTACTCGGGAACAGGCGGGTAACTATAAATAATATGTGCATCTCTTTTGTTTACACGGAAGGCACATTCACTGTCCTTTTCTTGAGCGAGATAATCGCCGATAGTTCATCGCTCACTCGCCCGTAATGGGACCAATAGTCCTAAAAATAATAATGCTAAAAGTAAAAAAAAACTGTAACTAGATAACCTAAAGACCATTATAAGTAAAATATTTGAACTACTTCCAGCGCATTTTGAGGCCAAAAACGTTACATGAACATGAAAACTGGCGATGATGAGTTTCCAATATATCGGAAGTCTTATCTGCTCGTTTTGGTTTGTGAGGAGAAATCTTTACAGGAATTCGGTATATGAACTATTCAACGAATGTTTGCGGGATATTTTTTGCACCTGTTTGGGTCATTTGGAATTTATCTTTAGTAAATTAGGTTTTGGATAGGTTTTAGATATGCAATTTATTTAAAAAAAGCCAGTAATTGATGTTGGTTTTAGATACATTTTTTAGCTGGATAAGTGTTTTGTAGAATGTTTTTTCGTTTACTAATTTATGTTGTATTTAAGTATATTTGTCACAAATATCTCAATTTTATAAGCATAAATTGAGTTATAACAAGTAAAAGCATTATCATCAAAATAAGTTGATATCTTACTTATTAAAAACAGAAAAAAACAACCCATTCGCTTTGTATATTTCTGCTTAACACAGCAAACACAAATCATTACATTAAATCATAATAATAAATGAAGAATAAATGTCATTCAGTGAGCATTGAGAAATAAATCTTTATACATTTTTATGGTCCGAACGCAGAATCTTCTATATTATGTTACAAATAGGAGAAATCTTGATGTATTATCTACTGAGTCTTCATGAAGGATTTACAGGTCTTGGGTCAATGAACTCAGATTAATATTATAGATTTTAGTACATAGAATGGTATTTGCGTATATCTGAATGAAAGATATATTTTTTAGGTAATCTTGGTTTTATTATATTTGCAATATTTAGAATATTTACAAGCTGCTAGCCGTGCTTTATAGTTTTACAAGCATTAAATCAGTACAGTTTTAAATCCTAATTTCGTAAGAGTTGAGATAAAAAGGATCCGATGTTCTTTATATAAGGAACATCTGTACGAAATTTATACTAATAATAAAACAGTAGAACCACCGTGTCTGTACATTAAATAAATTTACCTAAAACTGATAGGGGGGGATAAAAGAAGGTCAAAGGAACACAAAAAAACAATTTTCGACTTTCTTTCCTGTCTGTCTGTCTGTCTGTCTGTCTGTCTGTCTGTCTGTCTGTCTGTTCGCGATAATCTCAAAAAGTACTGAACGGATTTTCATGGCGTTTCCACATATGGATTAAGCTTAATTTGGCGCAATATATAGGCTTTGTTTCATCTCATTTGGATAACGAGAAGAAAAGTTATCAATAAAAATCTATTTTGTTGTTTTGAATTTAATAAACAATACTCCGCCCACGACATCGCTTGGGTAATATCCGTTAATATCGCGCAACTTACCACCTTAGTTAGTTCTAAGTTATTGAGATGTTCTTTAAAATTTAGGAGGGATCGTAGTCTTTGTTGTTCTTCGGTCCTCTGATTTCAATCAAAAAATATATTTATCAACACTTCGCTTCCTTTTGACGAAAAAACATTGCTGACAAAAATACTTACTACATTTTGGATTTTGTATATAAATATTTCATAGATATCAAATTTGACAGAATATAGAATACTTCAAAATCGAATGCTTAAAGGGCATATGCACATAGCGGATTTTCAGGCGTAAAAAAAATAGTATAGACGTAATAGGTGCTGTGTACGTGCGTACTATGTTAAAGAAACATCAACTGAGTGTCTTTCCCTTTATAAAAAACAATAAGAAAACTGCTGATGGATACATTATTAACATAAATATTTTATTAAATAGTTTAAGTTTAATTAAAATAACTTATTATATTAGCCTTTTAGAGAAATGCATTCAACATTTTCGCCTCACCCAGAACTTGAACCCGGAACCATGCTGAACCGTAGCACTGCTCTATCGAATTGAGCTACCGAGGAGATTAGATTGTAATATACTAAAGTTCTCAAAATGGTGCATCAGACATCAAAAAAATATCTACAGCACCGTCAAGGTATTAATTCAATAAACAAAATAGTTTTTCGCTACTGCTGCCATAACTACGCAATTCTGCTAATGTCAAAGTAGGTAATCGTAAAACAACACGATGGAGATTGATCATTAATTTTTTTTATCGAGTATAATCCGTCACGGTATCTACGTGAGAGTGAAAAATAGGCAGTGTGCAAAGGTCCTAAAATTTATGATATTCTTTACACAAAGGTTGGCAGTATTGAGTTTTAAATATATAGGTGCATTCAACCTTCTTTTTGTTAAATCAAGCAAAAATTGTGATATCCATCTATAAATACTTTAGGACAAAAAATAAATGCTTTTAAATTATTGTTCACTGTATTTGTGTGCTTGCATAATGTACAAAACTTTGTTATATCATAGTTCATATTCAAAGAATTTCTCTTTAAACTACATTGATGGTTTTACCTAAATAAATTACTGACCCGTGAGCAGGCCACATATAGTTGGCCATGCTAAAAACAATTAGACCTTAGGTCGACACCAGCGGCCTTTATTGTCTGACCCTGGGATTTATTTATCGTCATAGCAAAACACGCCACGACTGGGAATTGGGTGCGCTTGAATTGGAATGGAAAATTGTTAGGGATGAGTGGTATTCTTGGTATCAAGACGGTTTCTTCGACACCACAACCGGTTAAAATTTCTGCTTCAATTATGTAACGTTGTAGATTTATGACCTTTAATCGAGAACCATTGCACAGTTTAGGACTTTAATTACGAATAAGAATTATAGAAACACCTTGCCTTGAAATGGAGAAATGAGTCTGCTGGATTTTGTTGTTCTGGTGGAAAAGTGAACTTATCCCTATTTGAAGATCCACCGGAACCTTTCAAATCATTACTATTAGGAGAATATACACTTTCTAATCATTTTTAGATGACTTCTTTTGGGGCTCAACAAATACCCGAAGGCCCGTTTATGCCTACATTTAAAATTCAAGGCCAAGTATCACTTAACAGGATCATTGTTGCCAGAACGCGAACGAAGTCGCGGGCACAGCTAGTTTTATATAAATCGATTTGTTAGTTTCGTGAAAGAGTAAAAAAAAACATTTATCCGTACAAACTTTCGTATTTTACATTGTTAGTAGTATTTAGGTTCAATTTTCCACTAATATATGATACTAGAAGTGCCCCGCGGTTTCATCCGCGTAGTTCTTGCTCCCTTGATAATTCAGGGATTAAATTATGCTAAAAACCTTTCAATTGAATCACTCTATTCATTAAAAAAACCGTATCAAAATCCGTTGCTTAGTTTTAAAGATATAAGCATACATAGGGACATAGGGACAGAGGAAGCGACTTTGTTTTATACTATGTAGTGAAGATAGATAGATATTATACATAAGAGTGTTTTACAAAATAGATATATTAAAGGCAAATCCCAATACCTTTGAACACGTTATACTATTGTGCGTGTACCTTAATCCCTTTTAGTAAAACTTCAAAGACTTGTTCACGTTAGTTATTTTAGTTTATAATCTATATCTTATTTCGCTAATGTAGTTAGTCGCTCTATCTGCCTAGTGTTGGTTAAACTTAACAATATTAATATAATGTATAACAATTAAATTAAAAATTTAAAAAACCCCCAACACAATTACTTACAAACCCCCATAACTTTTAAACGGGTCACCCGTTTTTCATCAAACATGTCTAAGAACACTCGCACGTAAGTCCCCTTTAATACAAAGAAATTGAAATCGATTCATCTGTTCGGGAACTATGATGCCACAGACAAACAGATACACACAGACACGTCAAACTTATAACACCCCTCTTTTTGCGTCCGGGGTTAAAAATACTAAAGTGCGCCACGGTTTCGGACCCGCGTAGTTCTCTTTCCCGCGGGCAAACCGGGATGAAAACTATCGCATGATACTCCCTTAAAACTAATCTAAGTAGGTGAAAGATTTTTTCGGAGTCTATTAAAATCTTTACAATATTTTTAAAGGATACAAATATTTTCTTTTATTTTAATCTTTTTTTTTATTCTTTCGTACCTTTTAGCCTTAGCCTAGCCTTAGGCTTACCTTTCTAACTTCTACTTTCTACGTACTATTGTGGCGAGTTCGGTATTAGAGTTCCTAAGCCGATAGAAGTACTGTAACTTTACTTAGACTACTTAACTGACTCTGCAAGACACGGATAAACTAAAACACTTGTAAAAGTAACGTATTTGCATACTTTTCTTGAGTTAACACTAGTAGATAAACTGTGACATCTTACTCGTGTTTCACTATCACTACATAGTATAAAACAAAGTCGCTTTCTCTGTCCCTATGTATGCTTAGATCTTTAAAACTACGCAACGGATTTTGATGCGGTTTGTTTTAATAGATAGAGTGATTCAGTGGGAAGGTTTTAGCATAATTTTATCCCCATATTCATACGGGAACGGGAACTATGCGGGTGAAACCGTGGAGCGCCGCTAGTTAAAAATAAAAGACTTCTCTCACTGAAATATAGTAAGAAGGAAAAGTCAGTATTGCAACTCGCTTGTCTCAAGCGTATTGGTGATCTCACTCCCATGTCAAACAAAAAAACAAGGAATTGAATCCTGGACTTCCAATTAACTGCCAGCCAGAGGTCCTCGGATCAATCAAATCAAAAAGTTCGACATGCCACTAGAGCGCCTGCATTTTACCTAATGGATATATCTATATGAATAAAGATTGCGGTGTAAGTCCGTTAAAAATAAATTCCAATACTTTTAAAACTGATATTCACTTGATCCACGAAACTAATACCCTGTCTTAGTTAATACCAGTTCTTACCTGTCTGTCTGAATGTCTGTGTCAAATAGGCTCCGAAATGGGTTAACGAATTGCAATGAAAAGCTGAGATTAAAACGGAAAATTTTATATTTTGAATTTTCGCGTGTGTTCCATTTTGATAACTTCAAAGGTTTTATGTATTAAATTTCATAATACTAGTCTTTACTTGGTTACTCCACTTATACTAGTAAATGATATAAAAAAGAAGATAAGTTTTGTATCTGTAAATACAAAAACTACTAAACTCTTATTTTAGTTTTGGGTCTAACTCTAGTTTGAGAAGTAACTGCTTTTATGCCTGAATTATTTGTGCTCGTGGTTTTACTAACGTTTTTTCTCTCTAGTCGGATATCTATGTTATAATTACTAGGTATCTACGTGGGAAACTACAGCGCAATCCTAGATAAGTCAGTTAGTACGTCAGTACGACTACGTTTTATATACCTATAGTCCTGTACTGATTTTATTTCTTTGGTCTGTTTTATCCTAACCTATTCATACCGTGGGAGGGTTTCATGAATCCACAGCCGACCCTGCAAACAAATCCGAAGTTCCATCAAAGCAGAAAGTACAAAAGAAAAATAAAAACTTGTAAGTTTCAAAGAAATGATCCCTTTTGTTTTGTCCAAATACAATACGCGCTGGAAAATATTGTATTGAATACAATAGATTTTATTATTTGTTGTTTAAATCAAAACACTTCAAATGTACTTGAATAATAAAAAAAAACACGAAGAATGGACGCAAATACGTCATCTAATTGATAGCCTGTCAACAAGTATGTAATTTAAAAACACTTTAATTACGTCATTACCATTACCCAGTAGAGGGGTCTATGCCTTTACCATGCTAATCGGTTTCATATAGGTTTTTTTTGCGATTATACCTCAAAGGTAAAAAAAATTAAGCACATACAAAACTGCGACATACCATCACATCACATAATTTGTGGAGGTAGACTAAGGTAAGGATCAGAATTTACGGGGCTGGCATAGTTGCTGAGTGTCTAAAAGTATCTTATAAGATAAAAAACCAACACATCACAGAAACCAACGAACTTCACAACGCAACAAACGCGCGATTTGTTTGTATCGCACATTTACGCGATATAACACCATAGTTAAAGAACATACATCTGCGATCCGATATCCCGATTGCGACAACATATCTATAATCGCGTACGACAAATCGCAAGAACGTGCTTATATTTTTTATAGTTATCATGGTTATTAGCACGTCAAATTATTATGATTAACGGGATATTTACCATGTATATTATTTATTTCAAGTCTCCGATATTTCGACGCTGTTGCACGCGCCATGATCACTGATGAACTATAATATACATGGTAAATAATTTCTCGTGCTAATAGATCCGTGTTTCTCAACATCTAAGTAGAAAATTCTAGAAAGATACGACAAATTCACAAGCCATCGATTTCCAGTTTTATTTTTAGACCCTTCATACACTGAGGTGACCTTCAGTGATCATTAGGCTTGGGTACAAGAGGTTTCGGGTTTCAATTCTCACAAACGGATCATGTTTAGACCGAAGTACGTAAATGCTCTTGGTTATTGAATATTGTGATAGTATGTGGTAACATTTGATATGTTTGTACGTTCCGCTGCTTGCATATTCCAGAGAATGTATTGCAACAATGTAATTGCATGTTATTATCATAGTTTTGTTACTTAAATAATGTTCAAAGTAAACCTAATAACATAAAACCTAAAATTAATATGAAGGATGAGGGAAAAGCTGGTGACTCCCGCTCCGGTTCGTACCTGGTGCAAAGGTTGGCCATCATCGCATCCAACGCGGCAATGCAGCCAGCGTAATGGGCACTTTTGCGCCGGGATCGATCCAGGGGGGGGGGGGGGTTACTAGGTTAACTGTCGTCATCATCAGCTCATGGGCATGAGCCTACCCAGAATTAGGGTGATTAGGCCTTAGTCAACCACGTTGGCCAAGTGCGGGTTGGTCGACTTCACACACAACCCTAGAATATTTCTAGGGTTAGCTGTAAACTTTTTTTAATATTAAAATTCATATAATACAGAAATGATTTAATTAAGAACAATAAATATCTTTAAACCAATTAACACAACATCTCTATTCAAACCGACGAACGAAACAAACAAAATACCTTCTAATTTCCATCACATTTTCCAACAAGAAATGTTTCAAAGACACAATTAATTCGTGAGAAGTAACATAACACAATGAAAATGCCAGTGTATAAAATGTGTGACGTGTGTTCCAACAAAATACAGAATTTATCAACGCTTTGTATGTTTGAACAGAGCTGCGTCTTACTCTGCAAGTAAATTAAATTAATTAAAATGTTACTCCAAAGAGCAATGTATTATACATTTTTGGCATTCATAATTAATATAATTTACTTACCGCGAGTCGCTTTGTTATTCAAATAAAACGATTTACAGACGGCGGTATTGTAAAGTTACTGTGGCACGCGGTTTTGTCTGCATATACAGATCCCATGGGAGTTTCACACCGACATTGGCCCGAGTTGGGAGAGGCCTATGTCCAGCAGTGGACAAATACAGGCTGTTGATGATGATGATAATAGGATTTTAGGATTTAAAAGTATCTGTGTTAATTCAAGCCGTAAAATGTGTCTTTAAAGATTAATTCATGTGAATGAATAATAAATTCGAATTCAATCTCAAACCTCAATTTTTCACTGTTACGCTATTAATGTATAATTTGTAATCCTGTAGTGAGTACTATTGCGATCCTGCGGGACAAATGTATAGCATAAGTACGCTAGTCCTCATTTTATTATACTGTGGCATAAGTGACGGAAATCTTCAAAATTGGGGGGAAATGCGAGACGCATTTTTCCTACGTTGAAAAATAATTATTTTAACAGTCATGTTTTATTTTATTTAAATAACTGGCTACATAGTATAAAATTTCACACTTGCTCATAAAGGGGCTCTTATTTGTGCAAAAACAGTTGAATAATGACACGTTTTATTCACTAGTGAGTTATAGATTGTTTTTTTAAATTGGTTTGTTTTTAAAAAAGTTTCGACACCAAAAAAAATTGTGTCCATACATTTTAAAAACAAACTTCAACTATGTTGCCTTACTTTTGGCAGGTCTATGGTCGATTCCATTCATTCATTCATTCGTTTTTTTTTTAATAAGTATATTCTTTTAGTCTTTGGCCGATCACCATTGTTGTGTTGGATGGGCGCGAATAGAAAAACTGTTTATTTATTAGCGAAAAATGGTATTTTATTATGAATTTCTTCGCAAGTGTGTTGAAAAACGTTGTATGGTACTCGCGTGTATTGATGAATACTATCCTCGGCTATCTTCTGACCCTCGCCTGACGGCTCGGGCCTCAATAGCGCCTCGGAAGTAATCACCAACTTACCTCGCTTGTACCATAAATAACTATTATTACAAATTATTACAAGTAAAAAAAGTCTATTATGATTCCTGATAAACTTCAATAATATTTTTTCCAAGAATTTTCACTGACAAATCTTGGAAATAAAAATAACTAAGATAACTCTTTAAGTTAATAGAAAAGCTTCAATTATTAGACCGTTGAAATGGGTACTTTTAAAGATAAAAGAATTTAGAAGATTAATGGTGGATTTGATTGAAATAAATGGCGTGAAGAAATACTGTTTCGTCGTACACGCAATTTTGCGAGTGGTTGGCTGTATTTGTTTTCCTCCTAAATGTCTATGGCATTCCAAATAAAAATGTTGCTATAATTTATAAAATAAACTAGCAGCACCCCTGAGGTTCCTCCCACGTAGTTCCCGTTCCCGCGAGAATGTGGGGATAAAATTACACTAAAAATCTTCCTATTGAATCACTCTATCTATCAAAGAAAACTGCATCATGATCCGTTGCGTAGTTTTAAAGATATAAGTATACATAGGGACACAAAGCGACAGCGACTTTGTTTTATACTATGTAGTGATGAAGAGGCCTAAACATTTAAACCTTGTATTGGCTATACGAATAAAATACTTGAATAAAAGAAGGACAAAGCTAAATCATTAAATTGGGATTCTGATTTGGAAAATCGTTTTCTCAGAATATATTAAAATAACCTTAAGTAAACCTGAGGTATCTATGTGAAATTGGATCCAAATCATTAGAGTCGTTTTCGAGATACGTTACAGAATATAAAATAGAATACAAATATTATTTTGCATAAAATGTAAGTCTATAAATTATTATGTTATAATACTGATTTTCTTCATGTTTTACCTCAGTCTCATATTTAGGTATGAGAAAGTATGTACTATGTACTAAAAATCACAAGGTGGCTATTCACCCAGTGGGTGAGTTTTTAGTGGGTGAGTAGTCACCTAAGCCTGTATATTGCTAAACATTTATCTATATGATGATAAAAAAATGCTTTTAGTAATTTAGAATAAATCTTTAGAACTTTAAAAATCCTACAGGTAGGATGCATACTGCTCAATGAACAGTAAATATTTCAAACATTAATGTATCAAAATAAAAAAAAACTTTCGCAAGCACAGTCACGTGGCACTTACTCATGCGGAAGAAGGCATTTGTCTAAGTAAAGAGAAGGGAAATATATATCCTCTTAGAAAAATTGAAAACGGATGTGTCAAAGAGTCGATGTCTCGTGAAAGGATTGGAAAGGCAAATATTTTGTGTGAATATTGCGACGGTACTTTACCGAAATGAACTAAAATAAAAAGTATTGAATTTTCCCTTTCTATTTCTATAACTTGAAAGGTTTCGGTTATTTAATTTAGTTAGTGGAGAATTTTTTGCTGAGTGTTCGAATAAAGGGTTTGTTTTCAGTCGGAGTTAAAATTTAACATTTTAAGTACTAATTTTTTTCTAATTGGATTAAATCTTAAGATTGGCTCTCTTAAAAAAACAAACTCTGCATCTTTATAATATTTGTAGAAATATCTAATATTTACTTAAAGGCTTCTCATAAAGAAAGTTATTTTACTAAATCTGAACTTTATATTTTTTATATGGCTTGTTTTGCTTAAACCTAGTACAAAAACAATATTACGAACGGTGTGTTTTTATAACAAAATATATATTCGAGGCTAGATTTTATGTGTCAGTTAGTGAGCGGCAAACCTGATAAAATATTCAGGGAGATAGCTCAGTTCGGAGAACAAGCGTCGGGCCAAACAATACATCGCCAGACTTGAAACGTTTCAAAAATACCCGAAAAACAGGGAAATTTATTCAATTAATTAAAAACGATCTTTGTCTTTTACTTAATGTAGACGTGCTCTGAATGAATCACATTTTAATTAAATAGAGAGTTTTATTTCGAGTGAGATGCCCTCTCTGGTTATTCATTAATTTGTTTCATTTACATAATTAATGTTTACTATTCTATTCATTGTTTAATTAATTTCTTAAATGATAATAGTTTTTGTTAGAATGTTATTATTATGCTTATTTTCTTTGTTTAATTAAAAGTGTTTTTCTTGCAAACCTTTGCCTCTTGTGTTATTGGGGTCGGAATTTTTTAAATCACTTCTTTCATTCGTTATTGATACAATTGCATTAAAATTATTTAGTTTGAAAGATACCTAAGCGTGTATAGCGATATAGTAGCAACCGACTTTGTTTCATACTATGGGTTTAATGTAAATATAGTTTCCCAATACGCTGGCTGTCTTTCTTTCATAAATATAGTCGAAAGGTAAACAAACGTGGAATACCGACATACCAGATTGTGGACACACGAGTAAATGGTGCAGAAAAATGCAAATTTACCCGCTGCAAGTATCGCTGTACAAACACAGCTTTATAGGGATAGGATTCATGTGACCCTATAGAGATAGTATGGTATGTGATGATTTATAAAGTTAAAGTCAGAATTATAATCATTCACTACATCATCTCATAAACTTGTATCCAGGGTATCAGAAACAACGCACACACTCATTCACACACACACCCAGACCGATATAAACATTTGAAAACATGTGATGTGATCATATGGCCACGCGTGGTGATAAATCTTATCCTTCTATTATTAGTGGAGAAGAGGTCTTTGCTTCATCTTCTATTTTTTGTGACAGGAATTAAGTAATAGGTAAATATGTGTGTAAATGAGTGTGTGCGTAGTTTCTAATATCCTAGATATAAGAACTCAGGGTCAGTTACTATAATGAGCAGCAATTCAGATTTTGAATTTCGAATCGGCATCACATTTTATTAGTTGTGTACCCAAGAAGTTATCCCTGTGATAGTTAGGGAAATTTTCAAAGCACTGGTTTTAAGTATATGCCCCGGGAAGTGTAGGTAAGCTCTCGCCTAGGGCACCTACATCAGGATGACTCCGTGTATTTTTGTAATAAAAGGGTATATCCCGAGGTTACAATGTTTTATCTCATTGAGATCCCTTTAGTCGTGAAAAGGCAACAAAAAAGTGCCAAACACATGACTTGCCCCGAGCGGTTAAGGTCGGCCATGTTGGAAAATTTCAACTCATTTTAAATCTCCATAACATAGGGAATTAATTCACAAAATAATGTCATAAAATTTCGTGCTCGGAAAAAAATATTTTTTGTGTTTTTCCTGTTTCGGTACCTTCTCGTTTTGGCACCCTTGAAGTTATACCTGCAAAAAATATATATTGCATGTGGTGTAGTCATTGAATTCGATGACTTTTTGCACTCTGGATGTTGATAACTAACGTAATTATAATTATATAGTTGTCTCGGTTCCTTTAAATTGAATTTAATACACTTCCATTAACATACAAATTAATTGGTTCTTAATGACGAACAAAGAAAAAATCTTTACAAAGTAATTTATTATTAGAACTGTAAATGTAGAAAGTACTTAAGTGTTTGTAAGGGGACAATTTTCCGCAATTAGATATCTCGAAGTTGGGTCCTTTGTACGTGATACCTTTTGTATAGATATGCTTATAAGTATATATTCTATCTACACTACACTTCACAAAGAGCTCGCCTAAAAATACTACGCAATATTAAAATAACGTTCAAAAATTTTAAAGAAAAATATGAAAAAAAAACCTTTTAAATATAATTATGTACCTAACCTATCTCAAACTTTAACAGGTTAAAACAACTTTTGCTTTTGCTTCCCTTCGTTGTTTCGTATTTTGAGAAATAAATTCTGATTTTTATCTAATACTTGTTGTTTCTCGCGGTCACACCCGTGTGAATCGCGATGCGGAAATTATATGATTAAAAGTATCCTTTGTATTAATTAATCTTGGCCATCTTTTCGATCAACCGTTGGTGCGTGAAGGAGTAAACATACAAATATAATTAACGGCTAAGATATACTGCATTTAACAATTTAAAACTTTTCTTCTAAAAATCTGCTTTATGCAATGCCTTATAAAAATATTATAAGCTTGTTTAACCAACATTAATATCTAAAGTCTGTATCCAGACATAACAATCGCAGGTACAAATACAAAATGGAGATAAAATTTTCCGAAAAACGCAAGTCAGTAAAAACTCACTAAAAGATACACGAGAGACACAAAATTATTGTGTGCTCATCCCGTTCTCGAATATTCCCTTAAGTATTATAAATATTGTGTTGTAGGTAACAATATTCGGTGATATAAAAGTAGGAAACATTTTTGAAATGTTTCCCTTTCACAGAAGCTGCGTAAAGTTGAATTGTGGATAACATCTTGTATTATTTGCGTTTCAAAAATTTTAAACAAAATATTTGCTTAGTGTACAAACAACAAGATCCATCTGTCAGATCTTTCCTGTTTAAATATGGAACAAACTTTATGTAACATAAAGACTCTTTGGAATATGTCATGTAATATTCAAAGTTGTGAGCACAAAATATGACGAATCCTTTTGATACTTTTTGTCTTATGTTTACTGTTTGTGTCGCATTTTTATAACCGAACTCATACTAACCTTAAACTTCTTTACAATGTATTTTCCAAAAAAAAACATAAGTTAACATAGTTAATATGCAAATTATTTCTTGCGTTTCCCAGCCATTGATTTCTCAAAAATCGAATGATGCTGTTTTAGTTTTTATCAAAACCGGCCTCGAGACTCCTTTCATCATTTTTCGATATTCCTTATAGTTTTGGATATCGTCTACCACCTTGCAAATGCATCAAGACGAGATTCTCTTTGATCTCTAGTCTAGTGGTCTGGTCTACCATGGGTCTACCACGCCCGCCGGCCCACTTGAAAAATTCGAATCACCCTGATATTTAAATGTCTAACCAAAAAGGTAAACACATCTTTGAGAAGACTTAAAAGAGAATACAAATCAACTAAAACTCTTTAGTTGTTCTACAGATGTGTCAAATAAATTGGCACCTAAAATTTTCGAGTCAAAACGTTTGTTGAACAATACAAAACTTGTTTTTTTAGAAACAAGCTTCTTACTATTAGTGATTACCATCAGTAATGATCAGCAGAAATCAAGTCAAGAGATTAACGACATACATACCCAGCGTAATATGTTACGGTTTAGCCGCGTTCGTCAACGTGGTATACTTTTCAGAGTGGAGAGTCGTTGTTGACTATATACCCTATTATAATACTAAATATTCTTCTAAGGATGGGAAAGAATGCTGATCAACAAGTAAAATAAGATAATCTAAGTGAAAAACTCAAGTATCAATGTCGAAATTAAGGAGTGTTGAATTGAAATGTGGTTATTTTAATTGAGGGGAGCAAGGAGGAAGCGTATGTAATTAATAAAAATATAGAAAAAGAGAATGGTATAATGAGCGGTATTGAAGATCAGATGTTGTTGGATTTGTAATATAATGACAACTAGACTGGACACTGGACACTGCCTTGTCTCCGCCGTGCGCCGCCGACCCTCCGCTCTCCTGTCAAACGCTGGACGCCCTCCGAAGAAACAGGACCTCTTGCATTGTAATATTTACTGTATTTCATTTGTCCATATGTAATACGATTTTGTTTTGTTTAAATTAAAGCAATAAACTGTGAACCTGAACTATTTTGGTGTTTTACTTACATACCTTAATACTTTATGAATATTGGGTTACTGAATCTAAAAGATCCAGGTAAGTTGATATTGCTACCTTGATATTTCTTATTTCTTTAAATACCTATTTATTTATATTCTAGGATGATTCTTAATGTATCAATATCAGAT
The DNA here is from genome assembly GCA_958496195.1 of Timandra comae. Taxonomy (NCBI): domain Eukaryota; kingdom Metazoa; phylum Arthropoda; class Insecta; order Lepidoptera; family Geometridae; genus Timandra; species Timandra comae. The sequence continues at coordinate 4,201,759 of OY292369.1, forward strand.
AGTTATAAGGCCCAATATACATAAAATGTAACTTTGACCGTACAGAGTATGACGGCGACCTTATTGTGAGTTTCCAACAAATTAGAAAACGTTGTATAATATTAGTAGTTCCTGAGATTAGCGCGTTCAACCAAATAAGCTTTATAATACTACTAGCGGTGACCCACGGTTTCACCCGCGTAGTTCCCGTTCCGGTAAGAATATTGGGATAAAATTATGCTAAAAACCTTCCCACTGAATCACTCTATCTATTAAAACAAACCGCATTAAAATCCGTTGCGTAGTTTTAAAGATCTAAGCATACATAGGGACAGAGAAAGCGTCTTTGTTTTATACTATGTAGTGACTATAGATTTACAACCATTTTAGAAGTATGTAATATAACCCTTTGTTACAGCTGGAATGGTTAATGGCAGACAACAACGCTGTCACAGTGATAGCCGGTCTTCGGAAGATCCTCACCAATGGGTCACTGGAGCTGTCACCGTTCAACGCGGAGTTCTACAGGCGAGATGTCCACGCAACCACGTATAGGTGCAGAGTGAAACTTAGCAGCGGTTTCGCAATACTGTCAAAGAATATACACGTTCATGCAGGTGAGTTTTGTGGACGGTTTTGAGCTTTGAGTCTTTGTGTTAGTGTTGAATTTTGTGTGGTAGGATGAAAGAAAGAAGCTTCTTTATGCTAAGTTGTTATAGTTGGACTAGTAGTTTTAACAACTTGCGAGCCAGTCCTACCTGGACTAACTTGGTGTTCTGCTGTACACGACTTAGTAGCTAAGTATTGCAGAGCGTATTGGTTCCTTATCTTGAGTGACATAGTTAGGTTCGATCCTCGGCATAAATTTTGACAAAAGACATATTCCTTCTTAGGTTGTAAATGTTAAGGATATGATGGATGAGTGATGGTGGATGTTTGCAACCATGTATATTATTCGTTTATATGGTATGCGAGTTTGAGTAAGAAGCGATTTTCATAATAATTGTTTAACTTTATTCTGTAATGGCGTTTCTATAATTAAAAAGGGGTGACTTATAAAAATGTTTGCTCATTTTGTTACGGCTTCAGCAAAATCTAATATTATGAAACTTGAGTTTCCTGTAACAAAAATAAATTTAAAATTATTCATGTAATAAAATTCTACCTAGCTTACGAAGCTCGCTCCAAATAGACTAAAATAAGCATTATTCCAACCTTATTTTAACACGGGTTATCTTACTTTTTAGCGTTTCGTAAAAAAGTTACAAAGCGAGTAAATGTGTAATATTATCCTTTTGTTTACGCTTATAAAATGTTTTTCCTAAAAAAAATTTAAAATTTGTTTTCGTAAATAAAATTTGGTTACTCAAAAAACGTATTTTACACTGTTTATGTAAATTTTGTAATTTTGAAACGTTTGATGTACAAAAGAGATTTAAATGAGACGTTTTATAATGAAAAATATGAAACAAAAAAATCAGGATATTGTGAAGAAATCCAACGATTAAGGAAAAGGGATTATAAGGATAATGAGTACTCGGCAGACTTTTAATTGCGTTCTTGTGAAGTGCAAACCCAAAATAATTTGAAAGGATAACAGTGATTATTAAAAGGGTCTTTGACGTTTAATTTTTGGTAAAAAAAAATTTTTTCGTATGGAGCTGCTTTGTTTTGTATTGTGAAAAACGTTTCCGCTTAAATATTGTTAGGAAAATCATTAAAATTTAGGAACAGTTTGTATTTTTTACAGTGCAATAATTTTGAAAATTGCAAATCAAAAACATTTAGAAACTAACTTAAACATCCCCCAAAAACATTAAAATGAATCAAGCTGAATTTAGACTCAGGAGAAGATTTGTGTCACAAGAATCTAGGCTTTTTGAATTTATAGGAAACCAAATACCATCATATTAAGACACACTATAAGAGACACTTCATATTGCAAAAAAACCTTCAAATATATCTAACTTACATCTTTAACAATTAACACCATAAACCACATAACGGTACATCATAAAACAAACCTTATCTTCATAAAAGAGCACCAATATAAGACCGAAAATATACACATACAAGAATTAAGTACGTTCATAAGACACTAATAAAAACAGAACTAATGACCAACTAACCGTCCTTAACTGGGACGTGCTATAACTGCTGAATAACTCAATAATGTCTTAAGGCCTAAAGGTCTTGTCAGACTGCCAGCGGGGCGTGGCGGGACGCGACGGTGACGAGATATCGACGAGTTGTATAGTGCAGCAATATTTTCTTTGCCGGTGGCCAAAATTAGAAGCTACTATTGTCATTTTGACTGTAATGTCATTTGTATATGGTGCCACAATCTTTTCTGTGCTGGTAACAGCGTCACCATAATCGCATATTTACATATTCGCATATTTACATCAGATGATTGTCAGTTTATTAAAAATGTCTAGAAATGACATTACATTAGAGTCAAAATGTCGTATATAGCTTCCAATTTTGGCTACCGCAATAGAAAAGTTTGTGGCACTATACTAGATAATACTGAATATGCCACTCAGAGCCATTCCGCTCAACGCGACGTTAACTGTCAAAGCCAGCGTCGCGTATAGTCCCGCTACGTCCCGCTCTTGTCAAAACCAGCGTCGCTTCCCGCTACGCCCGGCTCACAGTCTAACCAGACCTTTACTAAGTATATCAAGGGAGTTATATAAGTTTTTGTGCACAGAACTGAACGTGCCGTGGGAGGTTCATGTGCCAGATGAGTACGTGATAGCGGGGAACGCCGCCGTGTTGAGATGCGTAGTGCCGGCGCACTGTGGGGACAGAGTCGGGAGTACCGACTGGTTTACTGATGATAATATCAGTGTGCATCATTTCTTAGGTAAGTTTTTGGTTAAAGTATCTGTGGTTTGTCTATGTTACGATTGGATTATGTTTAAATTACCGAATCAATAATCTATAAAATATAGGATAGAACAAGAGAGGAGGTATACAGGGTGGCCCAAATAGAACGGTCAGTGGGGGGAAGTATAAAACTATAAGGGATACAAAGATCTCTTATAGTTCCAGACTTTAAGACAAATTCTAAAGTTCTCAAGGCACATACTTATTTTTGTGTATAATACCGTAAAGTAAAAACAGCACGGCAAATTTTACAATAAGTGTATTCAACCTTTCATTTTCTTACATTAAAAAAGAACAAATATTTATAATAACGTGAAACAAAGATTACGCCTCCATCCTCATTTCCACGTGAATGTACTCTTTGGTTGACGAAAGAGGTTAATTTGTATCGTTCTTTTCGTAGGTGCGTGTTTACCTCAGTTTACATCCCTAAAAGAAAATTATGTACGAAATTTTTCTCATCTAAACACTTGACAAGTGACGACACACGCAATTACGTTTTCATCCAAAATCTTATTTCCACGAAGACTTTTATATTTTTATATATTCGAGACTTTTATATGAAAGTACAATCTCAATTTGGTGTTGTTTCATTGAAAATTTGACGACAAATAAGTATTTATAACGTTTTAAATTATTACATTCAAATTAATTGAAATTAAAAATTCTTTTTGTAATTCTCAGAGAATAGAGATCGGAATTTTCAATATACGAACGTTTAGTGACTTTTTGTTAGGTACACACAGAACCCATTTGGATTCATTTTAGATATCATGTTTCTAGTAACATTTACTGGTTAAGAGATACACAATCGATTTTGAGGAAGAATTAATGAACGTAAAATTTTTCAAAAGTTCCGCGTTCGATTCCTGTTGTGAGTAATAGTTTTTACTAAATCTATGAATGCTTTTTTACTTTAACCGGTTACAAGGTTCCTAAGAACAGATCTTTATATCTCTTATACTAGTTGCAGACTTCCCCTCACTGGCCGATCTATTTGGACCACCCTGTAAACCAATAATTAAGGCACATTCACAACGACTTCGAATAGATCAATAACCGTAATTCACCATCCACTATCGTTCCTCAGGGTCTAAGTACCAGCGTCTAGACGACGGGTCGCTGTACATAAGCGCTGTGAGCGCTGACGATCCACATAACGCGTTCCGGTGCCGCGTCCGGGACCGGATAACAGGCTCCGCATATAGTAGTCAATATTTTGGTAAGTAACAGTTCTGTTACGGGTATTAGGTATTATTTCAGGTATGTAAAGGGTTTTGGTATTAAATTAGTTGGTATTGTTACTACTGAGCGTCATCCTTCTTGGGTCATTTGAAATAAACTCAAACTCAAAATAATTTATTGCTAAAAGGTCTTTGAGTACCATTGGAAAAGCGCTGGTTCGAACCCCTCTGCTCTACGTACTAATGTATTTTGGTTTTTTAAATTCATAATGTATGTTTATTTGACGCCATTGATATGAAAGATACATCGTGAGGACACCCATAGGTACCACATACTCGGGAAGGAAGATTGTGTGTGAAGTCATTAAATTATTTCAAACATTACTCGTAGTAATGTCCAAATAAAATAATTATATCTGACTCTGTTCACAGTCGTGAAAACCTCAATTTCTTTTGTTTCTCAGGTCACTTAACAGTGACGTCACCGAAAGGCGGTGTGCGTCCACGCACAGCTGTAGAGGTTCGCGCGCGTCGCGTAGTCGCGGGGCGGAATGTGCACTTCCCATGCGCCGCTCACGCTTGGCCGGTGCCTACTTATAGGTATGGAGATGAAAAATAAATAACATTCTAGATAGATAACACAGTGCGGGGTGAATATTTGTGTGAACCACAAATGTTTCTCTGCGTAGTTTCTGATACCCTAGATACAAGTTTCGAGCTTAGTTAGGAGTCAGTTACTACTATAATGAGATGATGTTGTGAATGATTATGTTATGTTATTCTTAACACTCTGACTGAGCGTTAGGAATGTTAATATTCTTTTTTTTTTAACCGACTTCCAAAAAAACAGGAGGAGGTTCTCTATTCGACGTGTATATTTTTTTTTTTTTTTTTGTGTGTTTGTTACGCGATTTCTTTGTAATCATGAATGGAGCATTTTAAAATTATTGTTTCATTAGAAAGCGGATATTCGCGAAGTGGTCCCATGTCAAGGAAATCAGGATCTGATGATGGGATCCAGGAAAAATCGAGGAAAAACCCCCAACAATGTAAGCTGGGGTGTCGATTGACATTATTAAAAGTAAAACTACCTGTGACCCGTGGTTTTGCTCGCGATATTCTTGATACCATAAGAGTTTCTGGATGAAATTTTTTTGGCTGTATTCTTTCGTATTTAAATCAAATGCTGTTCACAATTCATGGGTTTAGATATAAAAATGTCCTGTTTTTTAATTCGTTAACACACACTGAAATAAACCCGAACCTACAACATTTTTTAAAAATGTTTTTTTATACTATTATAGGTGCCTATTACACATATATCTTCAGAGCGTTTTCATAAAACTTTTCGTAAAAAAATATATTTAGATATTACAAACAAACACTGCACCAGATTAGATTGTATATATTATTTAAATTAATAAATAGACAGTATAAACGTCATCCTCTATTTTCGTTTTTATTTTGACTTTGGTTAATTTTCTAAAAAGTTTTTATACCTTTGTGGTTATAAAGAAGTTTTGTAATAAAATGATGGTTTAATTGGGATGATGAAGTTAAAAAGAAGTAATAAAATGCAGGGTTGTGTTAGATTATGAATCATGAGTAACATCAGCTTATGGGACAGGATTCAAGCGGTACCCGTTGAGGTTGAACTGCTCGACACTTATAGAGCAGCGAAGAAATCCCTGCAAGAGGCTATTGCCCTCGCAACTCTCACGGCCATCGTGGGACCTCTCCTTGCCAAATGTTGTCTCTGCTATGGTAAGCGAGGAGAGGTCTTGGATTGAGTGCGAACTGCGAAGCCCTCTCCACTAATACTATCCACAGCAGAAGGTTGGGCAGACGGAAGCGGGACTACCACTTTGTCCTGCAACCGCCATACGCCCGACCTGCGGCAGTAATCCCCGGGGGGAGATCCACTGCCGCCATATAGGCCTCGAGGTGGCGCGCGGTACTTTCGGAAGGGGTAACTCAATATCTGTCACCTAGAGCTACATTCTAGCTCAGAGGAGAAACCCTTAACAGGGTAGAGGCACTGTCCGGGATCGTAGTAGCGTGCAGCCGCGTTTTTTCCGGTTTCGGCCATAAGAGCAGAGGTGGCACACCAAGGGGTTTTAGTCGATAAGCGCGTCGCCGCTCTATCTTTGCTGCGCGGAGTCCGACATACCCCGTCGTTCCCCTGGACAGAGGAAAGACGTAAAGTCTTCCTCCCACAAAAAAAGGATTCAAGTGATCTACGAGTCAAAAGCTCTTCTGGAGGAAAATTTAAGCGTCTTTTGTAAAAGGAGACTTGCTTCCCACTAAAAAGTTTAAAATAAGGTTAATTTAAAAAAATAAAAACCGACTTCAGCACTAAAAAGTAAGAAAATAATTTAAAATAAACGATATTATTAATACATATTTACAATTTATAATTAGTTACTTTTGAAGTCGGTGACAGCCAAAGCCTTCATTAATATTATAGGCGCGTCTCGTGCTATCTTATAAGAAAAAAAAACTGTCCTGGGCTGGCACTGACTCCAGTAGTAACTAATTATAAATTGTAAATATGTATTAATAATATCGTTTATTTTAAATTATTTTCTTACTTTTTAGTGCTGAAGTCGGTTTTTATTTTTTTAAATTAACCTTATTGTTTGACTCAGTTACACATGAAAATTCTAACTCTCAAGTTTAACAATATATTTCAGCTACATTAAGACTTTGAAAAAAGGATTAAGTAACAAACAACCACTTTTCTCAAACACACCAAAGTCTACAGTAACTATAGATTCATAAAAGGTTCACACCACAAAGCCAAAAGTCTTGCACAAACCGCTATAATTAAACGCGATTTCATAACAACCTTTAATACGTGAGTTCTCGCGGAAACCACAACCGTGGAAGCGTTAGGGTGCGTTTCCATTAACACGGATACGCTTGGTGGAGTGGAAGCGGAGAAGAGCAGTGAAAAGTTTTCCCATAGACTTTGATCAGCCAAATCATATGCCATAAGTCAAAAGATCTGAATAGTAGCAGTAGCAGGTATCTTCTAGACGAGCACGCTCAATCTTAGGCTGTACCATCGCTTTCAATGAAGCAAGTTCCATCTTAGGATGTATCATCGCTTTCCATCAGGCGAGTTACAGTCAAGTGAATGTCTATTTAATGTCAAAAAAGTGATGATTGAAGCGGAGTGGAGAGGAGTGTATGTGTAATGAGTGTGTGTAAGTGTATAACGCTCGATACCACAGCCTGCTTGATTCCGTTCTGTCCGGCTTGGTGCCGTGTTCATATATTTACTTAAAAATCCACTCCGCAACACTTACACACTATACACTGATGCGGTGTGAAGATTTCAAGCACTGCAATCGATTACACAATGTGTGATGACTGATGACAATATTTCGCGATCCGCTTCTCTCCACCCCGCCATGCTCCGCGTCAGTGAAAACGCACCGTTAGAAGCTGACTTTGTATTGCCAGCTAAAAGGTATCCCCACATTGAACAAACAAGCGACGCAACCGACTCTGAAAGAGGCTCGGTAAAGAGCAAGTCTTTCACCTCAGAAATAGGTCTTATATTCCATGAACGGCACGTTACACCAATAGTTCCCTGATTCCTTTAAAAGGTTTCAGTAATAAAACGTTTCGCTGATTTTACGCCAGATATTCTGACCAAATTGTAAAGTATTGCTTCTCATATAACGGATTGTTAACATCCAGTATTGAAGGTATATGTGAATTGGTTTTCTTTGAAAAAACACAATCATGATATGTATTTAACAAACTAGAAGTGACGTTTTGAACAAATCCATTTCGTATCCAATCATTTCATTTGATCCAAAATGTATTTTAAAACAAAGTTATTAAAGCACAAAACAGCACACCCGTGCACCGTCTTAAACCAAGCCGTATTAGAAACGGACGTTCAATTGAGCATTTTATTTTCTTGAAACCATTTGATTTCGCGTTTTAGAGATTTTTAACCGCAATTTTATAATCCAAACGCGACGTGATTCGTTTTAACTGCGAGGGAGCAATTTGGGCTGCAAAACTCGACAAATTGCATTACACCCTTCGAAACCGACCTATCCTACCTTTACACTTAAGTTGTTATGAAAATGTCATGTAATTTAAATAGGTTTCCATAATGCGATCAGTAAGCTCAGTGCCCGGCGGTTAAAGAACATAGTGAAGATGTTAATGCTAACGAATGTTTTATTGAATCTGTCTTATACAGCACTTTTAGAAGTATGAACTTGCACTGTTGTCGGTTTCAATATTTCATAGTTTTGCTAAAAGCATAGTTTACAATTGTTTATAAATAAAGATATGATTTTTAGTTATTTATATTTTAACCAAGTATCGTAAATGATTAGGCTAGGTTGGTTCTCCAAGTGATCTTAGTAAGTTTAGTTAACAAAGTGTTCAAGTATAACAATACTTGAACACTTTGTTAACTAACCTTATAGATTTTACATTAAATCAATTAGTATTGACTTTAACCCCAAACGTTTGCTTAGATTTGTAAATAAGTTTATATATGAGAAATAAAACTACTATGTGATTCAAAACAACAATATCTTACTTTAACAGTTAAAGTTTTAAAACAATAAGAAATAACAATTAACAAAATTACTATAACAATTATTAATTCAACACATAAAGTAGAGCAAAATAATAAACAAAGTTTGGAGCTTGCGAAGGCACCGTCTACTAGATAATAATATGCACGTACAATTAGCTGTAACAAAACTTGTTCATATGTGTAGTTAAATAACCGCTGGAACTGAGAACACACCGATCGATGTCCCGCAACGACCAACTTGTTTCATTTAGTATTTGTCTTACACCGGCTGCAACAGGCAACACAAACAAAAACTTAACCGACACTCTCAATTCGGACACAGTCATATCTCTATATGTGTCCGAATTGTCCTCTGACAATATACAAACCGTGATACGCTTCTAAATGACCCCATTCAAACCTCTCCATAAAGTATATTCAATAAATCCACATAACATCAGAGACGACAGGAAACTTTGCAAATATATCTGCCGAACTGATAACATTTTATGTTTTCAAAGAATTACGATGCTGGCAACTCCTGAATGCGCCATAAACTTTCATATCCACCCATAGTAGGAACGAACCTTTTAGAATGCAAATGTCTCGCTGCATTTTCAACTCCTTTCAAAACTATTTCTAAAGGACCTAACTCTGAACATTGAAGATTTTACGCCACATAGCCATTTCATTCCAGAGAAAATTCGCGTAGAGTATTAGACGTTAGTTTGTGAAATGTGGTTATAGTGTATTCGGTTGTAACAGTAACTATGTAATGTGGGGGTTTGGGGGTCGTGTGTGACGATCCAGGGTAGCCCGCGCCGGTGACTAATAGTCGCCGATTGACCCTTGTCCCTTTGTAATCAAATGCGGACCATCTACATTTAACAGTACGACATCTTCACTACACAATTCCATTATGCCCGATAAAGGTCAAGAAACAAACAACTAAATAAATTTCTGAAAGCTGGATCCACTTCAAGAACTTATGAGATTTTATTTGAGATAAAAGAAAGTAATGCATTGAAGACTCGTGTAGGATTTCTGAGACAATTGCACAATGAAGCATTTGGAAAAAGAAAATCTTTCCTAGAAAAAGGATTTATAAATTCATACCCCTTTTGACTAGGTCTTATTTAGTAGGTATTCAATTAGGTATACGAATATGGGATTTTTAAAACGTATTACGTACAGTCACGGAATGAAAAGGTTCGACACCTTAGAGTCGGTTTTCACTTGCATTAGTATTGCAAGAAACAATTATGCCAACATACAAGTGTAACAAACAGTGATGCTAACATTTAAATAAATAGAATGACGTTTGCTATCGAATAAGGTTTTGCTCGATTTACATTTTTTTTTTTCAACACTGCCTTGTGCGCGCGGCATATAAAAACCTCTTTGATATTTTGCAATTATGACATTGATCGATTGACAAAAGTTTTAACAGAAATAATAATAATGGCAGATTGAACCAACAAGAAGGTTTTAGTTTATCAAAAATCTTGTTGACAAGATATTTATCCTGTCAAAAAACACTGATCTGAATAATTTTGAACTTTATTATCGAGCAGTAGAACATTATTTTCTCTTTAGTCTTTCAGTCTTCTCTGTACCATAGTTTCAAAAGGTAATTAGGTAATTTTCGAGACACATTATACGAATCAATTTGAAAATTGACGAACCTTTTCATTCCGAGACTGTACAAAGTAAAAGTAAGTTAACTCAGAGAATACATATAATTTAAAAGTAATTGAACATTAAAATTACCTATAAAATCAATGTTTAATCCGTTAAAACCGTTAATGTTATTTACGTTACCAAATTAGCTCAATAAATACTTATTGTAGAGCTATACAGCCATTTGTTGTAATCTATTTTACCTCCAAGCTAAGTTTAAGGCCGGTGTCTTGAATTTAGCGGGCAGCGGGGCGCTAGCGGAGCGGGAGCGCGAGCGGAGCGGGAGCGGGGAGATACTTTCCGTGTATTTCAATGGACCGGTTTTTGAACACAGCGGAGCGGCAGCGGGGCGGGAGCGGGCAATGAGCGCTTTGCGCAAAGAGCTCGCTTTGCGCTCATTTAGTGTTGTGAAATTTAATTTTGTGACGTGTCGACATGTCCTCCGACGTGATAGTACAAATAATTATTTTAACAATTTTTTATATATTTTTTTTTGGTTTATCATTATTTTTTTACGAACCTATAATCTATATCTATAATATAAAAATGAATCGCAAAATGTGTTGGTAAGCGCATAACTCAACAACGCCTGGATCAATTTGGCCAATTCTTTTTTTGTTGTGTTTGTTATTGTCAGGAGAAGGTTCTTATGTAAAAAAATCTGGAAAATCAACGGGAAAATTGGACCCGTGCGAAGCCGGGGCGGACCGCTAGTCTATATATATAAAAGAAAGTCGTGTTAGTTACGCCACTTATAACTCAAGAACGGCTGGACCGATTTGGCTGAAAATTGGTGGAGAGGTAATTATGAACCAGGAAAAGGACATAGGATACTTTTTATCCCGAAATTCCCACGGGAACGGGAACGGGAACCACGCGAGAGAAACCGCGGGGCACAGCTAGTATAGTTATAAAAGAAAGTCGTGTTAGTTACACTATTTATAACTCAAGAACGGCTGAGCTGATTTGCCTGAAAATTGGTGGGGAGGTAGCTAAGAACCAGGAGAAGGACATAGGATACTTCTTATCCCGAAATTACCATGTGAACGGGAACTACGCGAGAGAAACCGCGGGGCACAACTAGTTTCCATTAAATGAAACAAGGAGTACGTACCCAGTTTTATACGTTGTTGGGCTTAATCGCCTTTGTTTCACATTAAAAATGTAAGAAAGAACAGCTTCATTCATTTCGCTCTTTAAAAATACTGATAGATTATAAGCGAACTGTCATATTTTATTTTTCTCATAGGCCAAACCGAGTGAACCTATCATACCGGATTAGTCTAGGAGCTAAAAATAAAGTTTAAATCTAATAACGTTAAGCACTCATTCTTGTATAGTCCTAGAAATTGTCGGGACATTGTCTTTGTTCTTCATAATTTCTATAAAATTCGACTTTTATTTTCCTTGCCCTATAATAGAGATTCACTTCTTCTTTCGCTCACAAGAAATCAAATAAGTTTGAATCAAAAAGATGTTGTCGCTGTTGTTCAGACATTTCGTTCATCAATAAAAACAAATTTTCTACTTCTTGTCAAGTCGAGTCGAAAATAAAGACAAATATCTGAAGTCCCAACACTACAGCGCTATAGCGCCGCGGGGGTTATTCCTGTCTGATCCACCTAATATTTTGCCATTCCGGTCTGATCCCCTGCCCTCTTTGACAGGTAAGTACTTTCAAGAAAAAACATATTATTATGTAGTTTAATTCGATTGAAGTGTTTTATTCAATCATCACAGGAATTTTATCACATCACAGTTTTGATTTAGTAAATAAATATTTCGAAGATATACTGAATCTACTGTGTTGTTTGTTACTTTTTTCCTATAGGTTCGACATCGACCATGTCAAAGATAAAAGATTTGTATATTTTCTGCTGTGAAAGTTGATTGAAATTGATTCAGTCGTTTTAGATATTGGTCGGAACAAACAGACAGACATTTTTTATATATATAATTTTTTACTTCGTACAATAATGAAGTAAGCTATAAAGATTTTGGGGGTTGGCTATAGATCTCTGGTACCTGAATTTGATGATGCTGTTTGTTTGGGGGTGTTTTAGGGGCTCACCATAACACATTTAAACTGTTTTTAGAGTAAAGAAACGCATTATTGAGTTGTCAAATCATACATAGACAAAAAGTTTCTAAAAAATTGATTAGGTTTTATTCAAATAGGTCAACATTTTGGTTAGGTTATGTTAGAACTGCGACCACACAACGCGCGAACCGAGCGAGCGAAGCGACCGTGCCGCGGCAGCGGCCGGCGAAGCGTTAATAGTTATTTGTTATACAAGAGTGCAAAGTTGCTTTTTAACCGGGGCTCCAGTTGAGGACCGAGCCAGCGAGGGATTCAAAATAAGAATCCTGAGCGATAGCGAGGGACTCAAAGGAGCACAAGGTTAAAAATTGTTTGCACTCGAGTGCAACACATTATTTTTTATCCCCCCTCAGCGAGGAAATTACTAAATAGAAACATAACATAATCACAATAATAAATGAAAAGAAAATATTACGCGCAAAGCAAATTAAAAAATAAGTAAGTACACCAAGGAGGTCCCGAGTTTGAATTTTAAATAAAAAAAAAGTTGTATGATAGTTTGTGAATTCAAAACGTCATCACACTTAGTGCACCCGGTGTTCTAAATTCAAATTTACTTTAACCTCTAGAGCGCAAAAACGACTTTTACTCCCAGTTCCTCCCAGAAAATGCCTTGGGTCCTGCACGGCCTGTCACAGCGACCCCGATACTTTCCACTCTTGAGATTAAAATCGACTTTTACCCCCAGATATCGAGGATTAAAAACATACTTTCCGAGCTAGTGGGATGAAAAATATATTTGCGGAGAATTCTGTATGAAACCTCATTTTTTTTTTAAATTAGTGAATAAGTGAACGAATTGAATGACTGAACGGTGATAATCGAAAGGCTCTACATTCTGTGGTCTCTATGATTTAACGACATAATCTGTGATCTAAATGCAATATCTGTCAAAATTGCTTGATTTTTCACGTATTTCCATAGGATTTTATTAATGTTCTAATTAATTTATAATGCGTTTCTTTACTCTAAAAACAGTTTATATGGGTTATAATGAGCCTTTAAAACACCCCCAAATAAACAGCATCATTAAATTCAGGTACCGAAGATCTATAGTCTTGGAAATGAACTACCACGGTACCATCAAGCTAAAGGAGATATACTTAGAATTTCTTATCCTAAAATTTATTTTTAGAATATTTAATATTATATTTTATACTAGCGGCGCCCCGCAGTTTCACCCGCGTAGTTCCCGTTCCCGCAGGAATATGGGGATAAAATTATGCTAAAAACCTTCCCACTGAATCACTCTATTTATTTAAAAAACCGCATCAAAATCTGTTGCGTAGTTTTAAAGATCTAAGCATACAAAGGGACATAGCGACAGAGAAAGCGACTTTGTTTTATATTAAGTAGTGATTTAGAAATTTACGCATAAAGGTTATGCTCTCCTGGTACTTCTAATCACTCTCCAAAGAAAGTCCAATTAATACGTAATTTGTGAATCAATTTAACTCAAGTTTGAAAAGTCCATTTTTACATTTCTATTCTCCTGGTATTCAAAAACAATTATTGTAATTTTTTTAAATACATAATGTTGGTTGAATAAAAACCTCTAAATTATATTTTGTTGCCGACTGTCCTAAATAATGTGGTAATACTTAGGGTATTATATAATAGGGTATCTGACCGGAATAAAATATTTAAATTTATTTCTGGACTGGGATCAGACCGGACTAGAAAAAAATATACTTATAATTAAACGGTATCCGTTACGGGGGATCAGACAGGAATAACCCAGCCGCTCGATCTGCCCGCTGCTTGCCCGCTAAATTCAAGAATGGGTCTGCGCTAAGCGCTCCGCTCGCGCTAGCGCCCCGCTAGCGCCCCGCTGCCCGCTAAATTCAAGACACCGGCCTTATAGTCTATAAAAGTTTTACAGGACAAAGTTCATTTTCAAACCTGTTTTTCCGGAAATGCGGAAAAGTTTCAAGGTTGTTACACTATTTATAGTTTGGAACGAACATTGAAATACTAAGCTCTACTTTAAGCTGAAAAACTAACTCGAAAAAAAAAGACAGTGTTGATATGGTTAAAATATGTGACCGTATAGATATGTTTATTTTAATCTAAAAAAGTAAAAACAACATACAGGTGATGTACTTCCATTTTCCGATTCCCTACTTATGTATAGTTAGCATCAAAAGTGTGTTAAAACATTCGGATAAGTATTTAAAAAAATGGCAATCCTAAAACAAATTATGTTAACAATTACATTTTGATTTGAACTTATGAAAAATCGTATAGTTAAGTAAAGACTTGAATATAAAAACATCTCCAGACACGTTTGACTCCAACTACACCTTTTACAAAACCTTTGCTACACAATTCTAACTGTCTATTTCCTTAGGTGGTTCCGCGAGCATCATGACCAACTAGTCCCTATAGAGAAGACATCTCTATGGGGCCGAGCGCAAGTCACCTCGGGCGGTTTGCTTACTGTGGACACAGTGAGACGGGAGGACGCTGGACGCTTCGTATGCTGGCTAAATAACACTGTCGGCAGCGAATCCTTGCACTTCACTCTTATTGTAACAGGTATAGAGTTCAAATTTGATTAACTTTGAATAAATTAATTAGGTGTCTTTTTTAGTTTGTAATAGTCGTTGTGCTATATAGGAATATTCTTTACTAATATTATAAATGTGAAAGTAACTCTATCTGTCTTTTACCTTTTCACGGCTAAACTACTGAACCGATTGACTTGATTTGATACAGGGGTAGTTTATGGTCCGGGAAAGGACATAGGCTATGTTTTATTTCGAAATTCCCACGGGATCGGGAACTATGCGGGTAAAACCGCGAGGTACTGCTAGTATTAAATATTTGAAAGATCTTTTAACAAAAAATGTATTAAGCTGTACCTAATTTGTTCATAATAAAAAGAACTTGAAAAGGTCTTGTTTAAATATTCTTTTCGTATTATTCAAATTAAATTTCAATTAGTTTTTAAAGTCGATAAAGACTGAACAAACAACCTTAGTCTGTGTTTTTACTAAACACTAAAGTACTTGAATAATGACCTAGAAACTAGACTTTGAAACACAATCATAGAATATTTAGTTTCAGTTGTTACCTTTAAACAATCTTAGCTAACAGTTAACATAAATACAAGCCCGACCTTCGCTAAACTTAATATTATTTAAAGTCTATTCTAGAACTTTGTAAATCGAATTGTTCCAGAACCTATTTCCGTCCGAATTAAACCCGAAGTTGTCCGAACGAAACCGAACTCTGACGTTAGTTTCGAATGTAAAGTTACTGGACATCCAATAGAACTGGTTTATTGGATACACAACGCAAGAGTTTTGAAACCGAACGAGAGAATTAAACTTTCGGAAGACGGCCTAAGGTTGCATATCAAGAATTCCTTGAAAGACGACCAAGGGATCTATCAATGTTTTGCCAGCAACTCCAAAGACCAATCATACAGCACTTCAGAGTACCTAATAGATGGTAAGTCAACGTAATTTTTAGGTCATATATGTTTTGCTGCAAAAATTAGGTACTGCAGCCATATGCGAGCGAAACACCCAAACTCGTAATTTAATGAAGCTAGGTCGCCATAGCCGAAATCGGCTGCAGAGTATATACATACTATGGTCTTAATACTACTTATGGTAAGTATTAATCATATTAAGATGATGACCATGGATATCTAGACTACGGATAAACATACTCAAGTATTTACATAGGTACATTTTTTTCTAAATACATACTTAGAGTAGACAGAAAGAAAACACCTAGAACAAGACATACAAACTTGTTCATACACACAAATGTTTGTCTTCAGCTGGAATCGAACCCGTAACATTTGGCATAGCACGCAGAGTCACTCCACTTCTTGGTCTTTGAACGTAAATATTTAAAACCAATCTGTTTCTCCATCACAAAGGCACTATTTACTCGAAAATAATACATTTACTGCCCCCAAAGGACTCGAGTACGCTTAGAAATGCAATTAAAAAAATTGATTGGATAACTTTTCCTTCATTGATCAACAAAGTTTCCAAGAAAAGTTAAAGGGTTTTGTTAAAAATACAAAAGGAAACCGGTGTTCAGACGTTTCTTTGACTTATCTTTTGTTTAGCTTTTTTAGGAAAGTTCACTTTAATAAAATATACTGGAACTAAATAAAATACTACGAATTCTTTGAGTTTCTTTTGTTAAGAAATAATAACGTTTAGATACATAAAGAATGGTAAAAAAAAATTGGTTGTGGATTTTAGTAGCATAGGCGATAAAGCAATGTTACGTTTTAGCAAGGTTCTGGGTCCTTTCCCAGTTGCAGTATTTTGTTAATGAAAATATTTTAAGCCTGCGTTATAAGTGTGTAAAATCCCTAAAACTAACTGTTTGATATTAATTTTAAGCTATTTTCTGTAAAAAATAATTAGAATTAAGTATTAAATATTTTTCCTCTTACCAGTAAGTAACAACAAAACGCGGTCCACGACGAATAGATCGAGACGCGCGCCGTACGCCCGCAGTGCGCATACGCACGATTCAGATTGGAACTTCACTGGTACTAGAGGTAAGTGATATTTTCTTATTCAAGCATACCAGTCGTTACGTCCTCTTCCCTTTAAAAAAAATTAAACCTTCTTAATTCATAGGTAAAAGACAACTATGTCACCATTCAAACGTAAAAAAATGAACAAAATTTCATTAATTAAAGAGTTTCGATGCCATGGACATTAATAACACTTGTCAACTTACGTAACTTTTAAGACCCCTTTTACATTAAAAATAATTGACGAAGTTTTTAGGAACAAAATATGTAGTACAAAATATAGTTTGTGTAAAATGTTCAAAAACAGATATATCAAGACTAAATAGCGATAGCTAAATAGCGCTGGGAAAATATATTAACCATGAACAGCGTCTATTTTGGTTAGTAGCAATGGCAACAATACATTAAATATTTAAAGCCACGGAACAACTTTAGGTCCGTCTTAAACGACTGTCCCACTTAATTACTCTCACAAAATCTCTGTAAAAATCCAAGTAAACCAACAACTTTTAAGTTGGAATTGGATCAGTGCTCCCCATTGACCTCCCAGTTCTAAATATACTTGTCACGACATTTACCGCTAAAAAAACCCAGAATCTGGTTAAACAAATTACTCGGGGCGATACGATACAACTATCTGAAATAAACAAGGGTCCTATATAACTTTTCCACTTACAGCCGGGTGTCACAACTGCTCCCAACTTTATCATAAACAAAAGGTAGGAAAGTTTTGACATTGAGCTACGATACTCGGTTGTGTTTTTGCGGAATGCTAAAGTAGGCCTCGCGTTTAATATCTTGAAACATTTCTAACAAACACAATACGCACGTAAATGGACATATTACTTCCACTCACATGAGCTAATAACAAATAAATAGGCGCGTTCCAATACCTTTCTCTCACGAATAACAATAAAGGTTACGTAAGTATTTCGGGAATGAACAAGATTTTGTCTTAAACATTTCATAATAAAGTTTGGAAACGTTCAAAGGATGGTAATCCTCAAAGAAATACTGAAAGGCAGTTAAAGCTATTACAAATGATTTATACAATAAAATAATTTTTGTTCACCTTGAAATATTTTACTCCACGAACATAAAGACAAAACATATTTCATACTGAGCTCAGCAGCCGCTGTAACATATCTTTTTGTAATAAAAATCCGGCTTCATTTTATAACATTAGGTGGATCGCGTGTCAAGGCATGCACTGCCGCTGTTTAGTATGTAGGGACGGTAAGTTATACACATAAATCTGACTTTTTAAACGTACTACGCTCGGCTTCTTCATAAAATATTTAAAAGTCCATTTTTAAGCACGAATCCGCTGCAAGCTATTAGAGTCAGCTCTTCAGCTCAAACAAAGAGCTTCAGTGACGCAGCCAGGCCGCATCCACTCGCCGTACCAAATGCTAAACCGCGAAATCACCAATTAAGATCCTATCTCACGGCACATAAGGTCGTTTTTACACGTCGCACAGATGCAATATAAGCCGCTTTGTTTCATTATTAATTCGTTCCCCGCTATTTGGTGTCGCTGCTCTTCAGAGTACAGTATAAGTAGGGGCGTGCTGCGTGACGTACCAACCACTTATTTCGATGCCGATATTTTTTTCATTTTCTTTTCATTCCGACCTCGAATATTCCACAATATGAGAGAAAATATTGCGCAATTATTCCCTTATGTCGCCGTTATGATATCGCCGACTTGAGCCAATGATACGTGTAAGTTTGTATTGTGTTATAGTTCGTATGAACATTACTTTTTATGTCCACTTATACCGAGATGAGAGGCTTATGCCGAACGGTGCTTTAACGGAATGATATCATTTGGACGTAAGAGTTTGAAGGTGTATTGAAGTTAATAAATTATACAAGTCGCTGACCTTCCGCTAACAAGGCTCATTTATCCCCGCCAGCCGGTAAACTCGTCCAGACAGGATGAAATGACTCTTGCCGGGGGTTGTTTTCTAAATAAATGGATTAACGCGCGCACACCCACATCAATGTTAAAAATAAAACATATCAACTGTGTCTAAACAATACACGGTTTAGCCATTAATGAGTGTCTGGAATTCAGCTTCGGTTTTCTTTTTTTTTTGGAATCAGAATATTTACTTTTACTAAATTGAAATTCATTTTTATTGGTTTTGGCCAGGTACTAAAAGGTTACTAAAGAAAATTTATCTCGACTTGAATGCATTCAGAAAAAGGACACCCATTTTTCTATTACTTATTCAATGAAAATCCTAGGGGCTTTGAATAGCAAAAGAGTTTTAGAATATTCAAAATTTACTTGAATTATTCTGTAAGAAAATTTTTAAGGTCAATAAATTATTAGGTTTGTTAGGAAAAATGTTTATAAAAGACATTTATAAAGCGTTTACTAAAGTAAAAAGGCATCAAACTTGAGGTTTTGTAGTTACCTACGAGTAAGTAAATACACAATATTTTGTCAGTAGACTCACCTTTCTTAATAATATTTTTCTTACCAGTAAATACTATGTAATATTTTTTTCAATGCAACTTAAAACACACACACATAAAAAAACATTAAATTAAAAATTTAAAAAACCCCCAACACAATTACTTTCAAACCCCCATAACTTTTAAACGGGTCAACCGATTGTCATCAAACATGTCTAAGGACACTCGCACGTAAGACCCCTTTAATAAAAAAAAAACTAAATTAAAATCGGTTTATCCGTTCGAGAGCTATGATGCCACAGACAGACAGATACACACACACACATAGACACGTCAAACTTATAACACCCCTCTTTTTGCGTCGGGGGTTAAAAATCAATATTAAAAACATTAACAATAGTATAGAAACTACTACTAACTAAGTATCAGTATTTTAGAGAAACGTATCTCATAGTTTGTTAGTTCTAATCAAATAGCTTTTATTATTGATGTCCAACGGCGAGTGCTGAGTTACTCATAGACTGCAATATCTGAACGCATTCAACCTCCAATTCTATTGTTAAATACTTGCTAGATATAAGGACCAACAAAGGATGAATGCGCTTTCACTCAGCACAATGAAATTAGATGCTAGTTTGTAGCGATGCCACTATAACATTAAACAGATACCATAACTATTGTTTGGGATATTGTTTTGTATCTGAATTGGCTTTAGGTTAGTATCTGGTATATACATTATATTATGTATAATTTGCAAGGTTTAATCTAATGATTATGGGAGAATAAACGTGTAATCTCACCTGATATGTGGGTCATAATCGTGGAAAATTTGTGTATAGGTCAATTAATTTAGTCTAACTTAGTTAGATTATTCGTTCACACTGTTTATCTCAAGCTGCCTTATTTGCGTTGCATTTTTAGTCTGGTTTAACAAAACCTGGTAAGCATTTGACAATTGTTAGTCAAATCTGTCACTTTGTGTAGTATTCAAAATTGATTATAAAACCTGGTTTAGTGCTAAACCAGACTAAAAATGCAACGCAAATAGGCAGATTGTGTCCTGGAACCAAAAAAAAACATAAAAAACATTTTTTACGAAACAATAGTACCAAAATCCCTCATAAACAAACTAAGCAATACCTATTAAATTCATAAAACATAATTCATGTTAAAGTTTGTTTTGTTGCGGCCCGCACAGCTATAGGGTATTACCGCTAAGTCGTCCTAATGCGCGCACATTAATTTAATTTAGTACCGTTACCTGGACGGAGATCAAATCGGAGAATCCCTATTCAAAGGTGAGCATTACGTCACACATACAGGCCTTGCACGTTTGCCCATTAAGCCAAAAGCCCCATTATTAATGGATACGGTTTTCAAGTCACTTTAACACAGGAAATATTTAATATTGTTATGTAATATGTATAGTATGGTCATGGCAGGTAAGAGTCTACTTTATGACCGAGGCATTTCTCTTGCTAGTGATATTAATAGTACAGTGATAAGGTAAAGGCATAATCGTCACAACAGCTACATGTTGGTGATCTCAAACTTGAGTCATGTTTTGTCAGTAAGAAACCGGGAAATGAACGCAAAACCTTGCACATAGCACACATAAAATATCAGTTAACTTTTATATTAGTACCTTGTTTCCGATTAAACTTTTATTCAAGTTTTAAGCTATCTTTAAAAATCATAATTCATACTCTTTTTATTCGACTACGGAAGCAAAGGGTGAGTTATAATTTTAAATAATATATACGAAGAGAGATAACCTAGTAAGTTATTGGCTCTACCTTACAGCTGTGCAAAGCAGAGGCGGATCGCTAGAACAGTGACAAGTCTCTAGTGATAAGTCTCTTTCTAAGTTTCAAATCGTTTCCATTGCAAATCGAAAGATCTCTATTTATTTTGTATACCTAAAGGATAAACAAGATACAGATGTATAAAGACTTAGCATATAATTTTAAGAAGAAAAGGGTTGAATTCGAGTATCTATTTACCTCTTTAATCTCATATTATATACCAAAAGATCGGCTAAGCTGTTTATACAGCCGAAAGGGAAAACTGAGAAGGAAATTATGTAAATACTTTAATCTATTCCAAACAACAAACTATGCTAATAATTGTATCAGAGTATTTCCTCGTTTTTTTTCCTCCAAAACTAGTTGTTCCAAAGTTTTGCTCACGACAATGTTTAGCAATGAAACAGTTTTTGTCTTTCCTGTGAGAATTTCGTGATGTATCCATAATATTATACGTATAAATCTATTTAGTTACTAGTGGCCCGCCCCGACTTCGCACGGGTTTAACGTTTGCTTTTCCAGATTTTTTTACATAAGAACCTTCTCCTGACAATTACATACACGGAAAAAAAAGAATTAGCCAAATCGGTCTAGCCGTTCTCAAGTTATGGCGCGACAACGGGAAACGGGTTTCATTTATATAATTCCGTCGAAACCGAAAAAACTTTGTAAAATATACCACAAAATGTATTTTAATGCACTTAAGTATCGTTACTTTCCGCAACAACTCAAATCATTGTAAAAGTCATCGCTATTTTCCTTAAAATTACATATATTCAATTTAAACTTTGAATTCTAATTTTAAAAGCTTAATAATTATGTGGATTCCGACGGAAATAGGGCGAGCTCAGAGGACCGTGCCGTATAAACTGTCTGCAGGATTTGTTGCAATCGGTTGCCCATCTGGTCTTAATTACTCTACCTTGATGAAACTATGCAGGATCTAGGGTCTATTTATACACTAGGAGCTGGCAAGCTTATAAAATAATTCTACTATCTTAGCAGAATTATATCATAAGCTTTAGTTTAGCACGGACTAGAATTTAAAGTATCAAAAATTGTGCTTAAACTATATTAACTTACATAGCGTAAGAGTTGTAGAATTTTTGCGAACTGAAATGTAGTTTACAAATTCATTCAGCTGAAAATATTAGTAACTCCTTCGTAATCTGTAAGTATATTTTTTAAGAAAAGCTACAACTATGTAAATAATAAAATAAATAATAAAATAAATAGAAAAATAACTACTTAAATAAATAAGTACATAGAATATAAACATCCAGAAGTTTCTGAACATCAATGCTGTCCAAAACACATGTGTTGTACTGCATAGTCTACCATTTATTATCATTAAATTGTTTTAAAATTATTTATAATTAAATTGTTGCTATTATTTTTAATATTTTTGTATTGTTCTACAATACATGTTTTGGACAGTATTAAACGTTGTTTTTGTCTTTTCATTTATTTAAGTCATATATTCTTTTTTAGGGTTTGTTAAATTTTCCGTCAGCAATACTCGTATTAAAGATCGACCATAATTAGTTTTTTTTTGTATTATAATTTAATGTTCAATAAGGAAGAAGAAAGTTGTTTTATTTGATGTTGAAGGCCATAAACTTTAATAATCTCTAAATAGGCGAAATCCTTCAAAGACGTTTCGCGGCGTAGGCATTGTGATCATAAAGGTTTTAAATAATCCCTGCTAACAAAAAGTAACTTAAAACTTTGTCTATTATTATATATGCCTGTTATTTTGTTACCTTTTCTCGGCCGAACCTTCAGACCGGTATACAAATTCCTACCTTGTTATCTGGGGAACAATATACGCTACGTATTTAGTCGGCTTTCCCACGAGATACACATCAACACGGGAAAACCGCGGAAGGCTAATAGTTATTTATAAATTACTTACTTATAGTTTAATATAATGCAACGCACCAGGGACTCTAATTGGAGAATTTTAGTTGCGGAAAACTGTCTATTTACAAGTAAAGGTACTTATTTAATTTTGTAGTAAGTATCAGACATTGAGTCTTGAAACAAATTTTTGTTTTACATTTTCTGACGTTATTGAGTTTTGCTTGAGAGACAAGATGGAAAATGAATTTTCCTAAAAATATTCACCTTATTGATATCTTTGATTTACACGAACACTACACATTGAAATAAAACACTTAAACGGATTTTTGTCGTGGTTGTATTTTGTTTTACATTTTCTGAAGTTTCGGATTCTTTACAGAACCCATGATCACAGAAGACTGTCTTCTGTGATCACGGGTTTCTGTAATATTCACCTTATTTTAAAATACAATGTCTACTTTAACAATATACTTTTTAAACAAACTTTTAATTTTACTTTAAAACTGTATGTAGAAACTATTTAAAAAATCAATTATTAAAACATTGTTCAACAAACTACTCTATTTGAACTCGAAACATGTTTCGTTTATAAAAATTAAAGTTAATTAAAAACCTTTTAAGTAAGTTCAATTATTTTCTACTTCAATTCCTTCTATATTAAAACAACTAAGTCTTAGTCTAGATAGCTATTAAAAACATCTACCTAATTATGCATTCGCGACGTTGCTACAAGTCGAACTAAAAAAAATATATCCAACGTTCGTAATTGGAATCCTAAAGAAGTCTCGAAGCAAGACTATTGCCTTAGGGTTATCATTCTTTCGTTCCCAGATAATCTTAGTCTTTGTTAAACACACACAGTTGATGAACGCTACTATGCAAAGAGTGGAATCTCTTTCAGAATGCAAATAGGATGTCTTTGTGTATCAGTTTTATTAAAGAATCCGCCCCAAAGCTGAGCCTCCTTTATCCATATATATCTATGTATATCATCAGCTTATAAGACATTCTGAGGGCCTCCCCTGCAATAAAGGATAAAGAGATATTGTCTAGAACTACCTTTTTTGTTTTATATTAAAATATACTTTCACTTTGATGTTTAGTTTCAGTTCTGGTTTATTGAACTTTTGTCAGATATTTAAGGTTATGAATCTCTTTATAGGTTATACAGATTTGTTTACTATGCCTTTTATGAAAAGCTAAGAATTAAAATACTTATATTGTATTTAATTTCTAATACGATCATATGGACGAATATAGACCCAGACTGGTAAATAATAATAATAGGAAACCATGGAAAAGAGAACTAGGCATCTCTTTCTCTTGAACGGAAGACGGTGACACGCTGATATATGGTAGGAAACATTACCAAATTGCGCATCAAGTAATAAAAAGTTATTTTTAAACCTCGTAACTAATAAAAGTGATTCATAATATTCTCCTAAACGATTGTATAATTTATTATTAACCTCATGTCTAAATGATTTTCTATAATTTTGTAGGTACTACCGATCTTTCTATAATTTTCTACTACTGCTGTTCTTATCATCCTAATATTTCCTCATTTGTTTATCCAGAATCCAAACCGGAGCTGGTGTACTGGTTCTCGGAGCAGACCCTCCAGCCGGGGCCGAGCGTGTCCCTCAAGTGCGTGGCGATGGGACACCCCCCGCCGCAGTTCTCGTGGCTTCTCGATGGGTTCCCTATACCGACGAATTCGAGGTTAGTAAATATTTTTGTGCTACTTTTACATTTCTTTGTAAATAATTGATGCAACTGCGTCATAATCAGCTGAATTTACTTATGATGTAGAAACAAATGATACAGTTTGAAAATAAATAAAAAAGAAACTCTTCATTGAACGAACACCTGATTTAATTCTGTTAAGCATTATAGTATTTATAGCTCTAATTTCAAATTCATTTCATGTTTAGGAGTCCATTAACCCTTTACTATAATCGACTTAAGTAACGAGTATAAGTAAACTGCAAAAAAGCATACTCCTTACACACATACTATTCAAACTACCAAAACTAATAACTCCCATATCCCCTAGGTTCGTAGTAGGCCAACACGTGACACTTCAAGATGACGTAGTCAGCCACCTCAACATAAGTCGGGTGACAGAACAAGATGGCGGCGAGTATTCGTGTGTGGCCACTAACTCGGCGGGCAAGTCGGCTCACGCGGCGCGCGTCAATGTTTACGGGCTACCCTACATTAGGGAGATGCCTAAAGTCACCGCGGTGGCCGGCACTGACTTGAATATCAAGTGCCCTGTCGCCGGATACCCTATCGAGTCTGTTACTTGGGAAAGAGGTGAGTTGTGATAAACTTAAAGGTTTTCACGTGAAACTGTTGAAATAACTTTGATCTGTGTTTCAAGTTGTTTTGTGCTTATCAAACAGAATTTTTATTGTATATACGTGTGCCTATACAACATAAAAAAACTGCAATGACATTTGTATTGTTTTCGTGGTTATTCACTGGGCACATAAAATGTTATAAGACAACTTGACCACAATAAATAAGTAAAATCTACTACAAATAAGGTATATCGAATTTTTTAACCCAAAATATAGGCTTGCAATTGACTGTAACTCGCCTGATGGAAAGCGATGATACAGCCTAAGATGGAGCGTGCTCACCTAAAAGAAACCGAAAAATAAAGTCTTCACCGATTTCATAGCCTATTCATAGGAACTATATTCTTTGAACATTTTCTTTAAATTTAGATCTATGTCAATTCACCGGCACATTCAAAGCTATGTTTTGGGACTTTGCCAACAGTTTCATTCCAAACCTTACCTATTCTTGATTATTTACTTTTACTTGAAACCTCGGAATACAACTATTTAAGTACTTAAAAAATGAAACTCATTTTATTTTTATTTTTATTTTATTTTATTAGTGACTTTATTTCTTAATTCCTGCAAAATCAGGACACAGTTAATAACTTAGTACAATTAAGATATAGGTAGATAACAAATATTTTAGTGATTACGTTCTACCCGCGTAAACCATGAGAACTTTATTTTCAATCCTATGAGAATTTTAGAATAAAAAGTGAGTGAGTAAAAAGTGAGAATCATCATCATCAGACAATATATACAATTTTTTTATCTGAATTGGTTATTTCGTTTTTATTTGAAAGTGTATCAAACATCCATACAAACATTTGCGTGTATAATAGAAATAAGATAGTAGGATTATAATAACGTTTCCATTAACTTTTTTCCATTATTGTTATAGAATCAATCTCCACATAAAGAAACTCGTTATATCCCTATTTTTCACAATTTGATGTCACTAATGATACGGAATTGGGGTAATTTTCTTCGAAGGCAAATGTGATTTTATCCGTTGCCAAATGGGCAATTTCTTTGACACAAAATTTCAATTTCCAACATTTTTCCCAGGAATATGATATGAAAAAGATTATATTTTCAATTAAAGGTGAATTTTATATCAATGGAAATTCTTCTTTCACTACATTTTTCGATTAAATCGTTTTTAAGAAAATCATTTTCTTATGGAAATTTTCTTGATTTATATGACTGATATGATTTTTCTCATTATTATTTTATTCGATTTAAATTATTTATGCCTAAAACATTGGCTTTTATAATGCACTATCATCTTATCTACTAAGAATAAACAGATATTTCCATTCTATTCAGCATAACACCAATATTACCTTTTTAAAATACCAAAATTTCTTTACTCTCTTCCCAGTCCTTGTAAAACATAAGTAACGTTAAAGATATTTATTGTTCGCAAACAAACGAGTACTCGGTCGATGTCTGAGCAGCAGGACATGCAATAAAACAGGAGATACTTTAGTGAAACAGTATCGAATTAAACCCCTCGGGAGAGTTACTTCATCTTGCCAGCAACAGGTCTTCAGTAACTAGGTCGCCAGAGAAATTCACAGAGTTTAAAGAGGATAACCACGTAATTTATACAGTTTGTGTTACGTTAAAAAGGGTATTTATCTCGTTACCTTTTGTTTTTAAGCCAAAACACACGTAGAGAATTTGCAGCGCAATAGACAATGACAACTTTTCAAAGCAAAAGAAAATGTTTCACGTTCTTGCCTGACTGACGTAAATGAATGCAAATTGTTTGACGTCTTAGAAAAATGGAGATTTTTTTACTTCATTTTATAACACTGACGCAATAACGCTAAATATAAATAAATGATTGATGTTTATCTAATTCTTATTCCTAAGAAGTTCTTGGGCTTAAACAATGAGGCGGCAGTTTTATGCATTTGTTTTAAGTCTATGTATCTTCTATTCTTTGTTATAAAGAATTATCAAATAACACCTAAAACGGTTCTGCAGGCTTTGTGTTACGAATCTTTCTATCTTCATAAACTTTTACAATAACAATATTAGTAAAATTGTTTACTTTAGTAAAGATTACGTATTAAAAAACATCTTCTAAAAATGTGTTCTTATCGCGAGAGTCTAAATATCTCTGTGTAACAAATACTGGGTACATGAGATGCTCGTTTTATTTGAAAAAGGACCTAGTTACGCGAGATCGGTGAAGCAAAGTAATAGTACTTGGGTTAAGTAGGTAAGTGGCTTTATCCAAGCACGTTTACATAAAAAGACAATTTTCTTATACAATAAATAAAAATGGTTGGTAGGTACGTATTTAGAAAACCTAATTATACTGAGGTTATAAGGGTGAAAGTTTGTATGTACTTATAAGTATGTTTGTTACTCCTTCAGGTTTAAACGACTGTACTGATTTATAATTAATATCTTTTACGGGATATTTACACGTACCTATAAGTCGAATCCCTCGACTAGTTTCAGCCACATTCGGTGGCCTTCATCAGAAGGATGAGTGCGATGCGCCCGCGACGGCGTCTCGTTCTGCACTGACTAGTCGAGGGATTCGACTTATAGGTACGTGTAAATATCCCGTAAAAAGATATTAATTATAAACAATGAAGTACGTTTCGTTTAATAATAAAATGTACTGATTTAGATCAAATTTGGTACACAAATAGTTTAATAATGGGATTAACAAGCAAAATGTTTTTTAGTCCAAAATTCTCACAGTAAGTATCAGGATTCGCGCAATGTCAACCTGCGGGGCATAGCCTAGTATTCTATATGTAGGTGCTTATAAGGACAAGTTTTGCGTTCTGTATATTTTATTATCAGAAAGCCAAGAAAATTCAAATATCAGAGAAGCCTTAGCTTTATATAAATTTATGGATCCCAGTATTTTCTTGTTGTTTATTTGAAAATTCTGTTTCGCGTTTCTTGAAAATATGTTGACATTCCCGGCTTGGTAATATCCGAGCTACAGGGAATATTGCGTCCCACATTCTAATAGACTGGAGACACCTTCAGTCTCACTACCTACCATCCAATTACGGAGAAAAATAACTTACAAATGCTACTGGTTTTACTTTCGAAATACTTCGCTTTATATGAAAAAGAAGAAGTACATGTATACATATAGTTTGTTTATTAGTATTTAGACACATTAAATTATATGTGCCACATGCTAGAGAAGTTATTTCAAACGAAAAACGGGTCATACTTATTGTAGCTTGATATTTCGTTAGAATGACTTTCGAAAGCCAGTTTGAAACTCGACTACAGACTACAGAAAACATTTTATCAAATGAAAACATTATCAAGTCTAAAATCCTGCCATGGAGATAATTATTATTCAAAACCAATTAATCATCAAAATACAAATATTTGTCCGTTAATTTAGTTGTATTAATAACGTTATTAATCACTGAACCATAGTGCGGTGCCCGCATTGAAGTATTGTACTGGATTACCTCTCAATCAAGTTCAGGATAACGGTATATAACTGACGTTGGTTAGATAATAATACAATATTTATTTACTTCTTGAATATAAGTACTTTTGAATTGGGAAAACTGCTGTATAGAATACATATATTGCGCTGATCCACGGAAATCACTATATGACACTATCATGAAGAGAAAGACCAATTGAGTTGAGAGTTACTTTAGCTAAAATGCCGAAGGTGACGGGATAGACTCCTCACCTGCACAGCATGTCTGTCGCAGTTTGAGTGTTTTATTTTTTTAAAACAAAACTTCATGGCCAAAAGGTGACTTGTCACAAGCTGTATCAAATCTTTATTAGTTGTTAATATTCATGTTTACCTCAACAAAGTTAATTGAAAATCCAATACTGTTTTATAAGGGAGAAACTCGTTCTTGTCTATCTTGCTATAAAAATGAATAAGATCATAAAACGGTATTCGCGCTACATCGAAGATCAAATTAAACTACGGTCAGTCCCCTGTAATGCTCGTTTTTTTGCACCCAGCCCCCTGTCAACTGGCTTCGTTTTATCTATTTATGAAGCTCTATCGTTAAGCTGACCCAAGGCTTTTACCTGTAAGAAATTTTAATGGACTCAATGTCATACAGCCAGCCAAGTAATACGGGAGACATAGGATAGGTACCTACCACAATTTGTGCTCAAACGCCGTAAAATGTTATACAAAATTAATTTGTATTTCTTTCACCGTAAAGCTCTTTCTACAAATTATTATAAAGTAAAGTAAAATGAATACTTAAGAATTCTTAAGTGTTTGTCAATCAATTGCTCGCAGTAAATTCTCTTAAAAGGAATGTTCAATAAAATTCGTTCTATTTAATAAAAGAAACCTTTGAGTTTGAAACAAAATATAAAATTAAGCTTCGTTTTGTTTTTTCTGCCGACACGGTACAGTTTTAGACACTTAATTTAACAAAATTAATTTTAAAAAATGTATTTTAGAAAAGTGTGCATAAAATTTTAATGTTTTAAATTTTATGCCCTACTTTTTGTTCAATATTTAAATTTAAAATTTTTGTTCGGCGTTTCGGCGAAGTTTGTGCCTTTGCTGGCTAACTGTTTGAATTTTATTTTCGGTCGGCTACTGCCAACTCTCGGCGAGTTCCGTATCGCTGGGCGCAGTTGTGTCCGAAACTAAATTATAATTTATTTCACAAATTTTATTCTTATAAACTGTGAAAGCCCGATGGTTTATATTAACTTCAACAGCCAGCGTTATTTATGATCACCTGCGCCGCAGGATATTGTTTGTTCCCACGTCGTGCATATTTTTAATAACGTTTGCTATCGGGGAAAGATAAATTACCCAATAGAGTATGTGTGAGTCGCTCTAGAATTAAAAATCAGAGTTTATATACGATAAATTATGCATACAGCTCATAAACTTTAAATGAGCCTTAATACTTGTATACTTATTAGGTTTATATTTCGTATATTTCGGCTTTAAAATTCTGAATCTCGTTGAAAGTTTTCCGTAATAAAATTATCTGAAATTAAAAAATCAAGCTCAGCTATCCAGTATTTTAATATAATACGCATATGAAAATACAATGATCTATCTGTAGCCTTTCCGTACTACATATAACGATCTGTCTGCGTATAATTCACACTCAAGAACCTCACAAATCAATAACTCCCTAACAAAAGTCAATACCTAACAACACCAATATTTCCAGAGGGACAAACGCTGCCATTGAATCGTAGACAGAAAGTGTTTCCGAACGGGACCCTAATTGTGGAACAAACGCAGCGTGTCGAGGACGCCGGAACCTACACGTGTCAGGCGTCGAACAGACAGCGACATGCGGCTAGACGGGACGTCGAGGTACAGATATTAGGTGAGTGGGGAATATTACATTGTACACAAAATTGGTTATAACAGTGTGGTTTGGATTAATTAAACAAGCCAGAGAATATATACATAAAGAAACTAGAGACTTTTATTAACCTTAAAAAAGCAAGGTGTAAAAACTTCATCATCATCATCATCAATAGCCTGAATTTGTCCACTGCTGGTCATAGGCCTCTCCCAACTCGCGCATATTATGAAAAACTTAACGTAATTTTATTATGTATCTGTGCCACAAAACAGAGAGATAAAGGAAGTCCTAAGCTGACCCTGATCTGTACCCTAAATTAATCGATGATACAGCTATATCACGTAACTAACTTTTGCTATAATGCCTGTGATAATGAAATAGCTCTATGTTATTCTATGTCATTGAAAAAGGAAGACCTTATAGAAAAATCTAGTTGCACGTATTGTAGTTTCCCCGAACACTATGAACCATATTGTGAATTCCAATTCTGTTGGAATTTTAGGTATTAAAAGGATGTTCTGTTTTTTTCCTATTAATATCTAAAACATCCCAATTTTTCCAGTAGGAAACAAAAGGCTTACATTTTTGTGTTCAATTAATTTGTTGAGACAAACTCTTCAAAATACCCAAGAATAATTCAACCAATTCGTGCTTAGTCACTTCTTAAACAGTCACAAAAACAACAGATCGTCAATCTTTTTTCTTACTCGACTGAACACATCCGATAAAATGAATGTCAAATGAAACTAAGAGACCATGACTAACTCTTAACCCACTTAGCTATAAGTACTGTTAACCGAACAGAATCCCTTATCCCGTTTATTACGTAACCAACCACAGTTCCTTTTACTAAACAAGGAAACTTGATATATTCTCAAACACTTCATAATCCTTCGCACAATATTGTCGTAGTACTCTTTCGTAAACTTCACACGTTGAAGTATCAGAATGTAGTACTTACCGACCATACATCACAAAGTAACCCCGAAACTGAAATCCGACTCATTCCTCTCGCAACACAAGTAATTTGAACGTAAACTTTCTCATTTTCTTTAGTAAGATTTAATGTGCTATAAAATCACGAATTCAAGAGGGGTGGAGTTACTCATCCGTAATTCATTAAAGTTGGCGCATTTACCATTACTGCGGCATCTACAGAGCGTTAAACTTCTAGCTTTTACCGGTTAATAGGGCAATAAAATAAAAATATGGAAAAAAATCACAAAGTTCACAAAGCGTTTGGCTAAAGTAACTTATTCTACGTAACATGACTTCCGCTTCTCGGCTATCAAATTAATGTTGCGTTGAAGGTCCTATTTATGGCTTATGTACATTTGCTGCCCACATAAATACAACATCAGTTTAAGGTCAATAAAATATACTCGTTTTGTTTTACTGTGATGTATTCCGCGATTCCATTAGCCAAGGGTTGGGTACCAGATTTCGCAGCTTGTTGAAGTTGTGTAATTTTGAACATATACTACAAGTCCATTCTGTTACTCTATCAAATAAATAACCTTTTCTTTCTCTCTATACCAGGCTTATAACAACAGACATTTACAACCTTTCAACAATCTTATAAAACTTCAATCTTTGCAGTGCAACCAAAAATATTGCCAATACCAGCACTTACGAACCTGCTTCGAGAAGGTATGAGAGCAGCGATCTCATGCCAAATATTGGAAGGGGATTTACCCGTCGCATTTCGGTGGGAAAAGAACGGGCAGCCCGTGACGTCATCGCCGTATGCTCCCAGCGGAATAATTACTAGAAGAATGGACGAATACAGCGCATCGCTTGTCATAGAGCAGATTACATCGCTACACAGTGGAAATTATACGTGCATTGCTTCTAATGTTGCTGGCTCTGAACGGTACACGATACCGCTGACAGTCAATGGTAAGTGAACATAGTTTTCTTTCTTTCTTTCTTTTTTTAGTACAAATTGAACGATTATCTTGCGAGCGTTTTTATTTCTTATCACGACATTAGAAACTATAACGAACATGGTCGGATTTGATAATACCACAATATTGCAAATTATTTGACCTTTAATAAGTTTTACTTATGAATATTTTATTTAAGGGCTATTTGTAATAAGTTATTTCACAGAAAGCAAACCAAGACTACTTAGTACCACAAACAAAATCTGTATTTTTAAACTTTACACTAATCTCATGTAGACATTTTGACCTTTTCTGCAATTTTAAGAAGATTTGTGGGTTAAAAACGTGGCCGTTTTTAGTATTGGTAAAAGCAAAGATCCGACTTAGTACTTAAAACCTTTCACAAAAGCAAATAAAACCCCTTTTTTAAAAGATGATAAGTGCTCTCTACCTGGTAGTTCATTGTAACATAGCCCGAAGGGAAAACAATTCCCGTCCAATTACAACTACATTTGAATCGTAAGATGGAAACCTTTTTATGAAACTTTCTCCGGTTACTTACCTGCTTTTAGAGAACCTCTTTTTCTCTTCAACTCCTTTTTATTACCTACTACTGTATAGGCATAACATAGTATTTTTATAATTGTAATCAATAATGTGTTTTGAGTAAAACAAAAACTGTGTAAAGGTGTCTAATTAACGATACAAGGAATCTAAGATTTTTTAAGGTTCACTAGTCACAACCCTTTAAGAAAAGAACCGATAAGATATGTTTAAAAATTTTAATTTCAGAACCAAGTATTATATAATTCTAAAATAATACGAGTATATTTGTGCTTAGGTTAGTGCTTATATAAACTTAGCTGAAATGTTCCCACAATTTTCCCTTACTATTTACACAGTACCTCCTCGATGGAGACTGGAGCCAAATGATGTTGCTGTAGCGGCAGGTCAAGATGTGATGCTTCCATGTCAAGCTGAAGGGTATCCCAAACCGGCAATCACGTGGAAGAAGGCTGTTGGTAAGTGTTCAACTACACTAATCCTTAACTTCTCTTCTTTTAAATGCCTTTTCTGTGGCTCAAAATAATGTGCTACCGTCTTTTTTCAAAAATTGAGTTGAGTCTTAACTGTCTTTTCACCTATCCTTCTATCTTTCAATTATTTTTATAACTAGTTTTATTGTTTACAAATAATCTAATGGTGTTGACTGTGGACTTTCTTTCATTCAACCAAATAAATTTTAATAAAACAGTGTTACCATCCCTTTCATATCTATTTCAACATCACACGCGCCAGATCAAATAAACTCTAAATTTAAACATTTCCCTACCAGGTAACACCCCAGGAGAATACAAAGACTTCATGTTCGAAGGCAATTCTCGTGTCATGGAGAACGGTTCGTTAGTGTTCGAGCGAGTGGCGAAGGACAGTGAGGGACACTATCTGTGTGAAGCGAGGAACGATATAGGGGCTGGACTGAGCAAGCTGATCTTCTTGAAGGTTAATGGTGAGTGGATAATTAGACTTTATAGTAATACAAATCATGTGAATGTTTATGTTATGTTATCATAACATCAATAATCATTCACTACATCATCTCATTATAGTAACTGTCCCCTAACTAAGCTCGAAACTTGTGTCTAGGGTATCAGAAACTACGCACACACTCATTCACACACACACCCAGACCGAGACAAACATTTGTGGTTCACATGATAGATTTTATAAATTTAGTAAGTGGTATAGGTAAGCTTGCCTTCTATGTCGAAGGTTACGGATAGGATTCCCGCTCAAGCAAGACATATTTGTGTGTATGAACATGTTTTTGTCTGGTAAATATGTTTGATTATTGAATAATATCAACCAAAACTTTCATTAGATAGTGTGATAAGTAGATTTTCTCCAACACAAACTTGCGTCAAAATGATGTTATCCATTCGCTTCAGTCGTTCTCAAGTTATGGCGTAACTGAGGGAAATAGGGATTCCGTTTTGCCTTTATATTTAAGTAATGGCAATATTGGTATATTACAAACTTACCTATGTACAATATTCATAGTAAACTTCAAGGCAACACTTAGTAAACTATTCACAAGGTGCAACTTGAGCATAACTTCAAATGCAACAACTTGTATGCAATAAATTATACGAATTTCTGTTAGCTAGACTTTAGCTTGTATAACTACTATTATTATTTAAACGAAATACCAAACCTAATATAACTTTGTCAATGAATTCAATTTATGTTAAGTTTTCCCTCATATCGATACAATTATTGTAGACTTTTTGTTTTTACCTAAATGCCGTGAAAATTATGAACGTGTGTATTTACACACGGAATTGATGAATAGTTTATGTAGATACTTTTATGGGTATAAAGAGGTGTCGTTAACGTTAAAATGTAGCGACTTTCATAGTTTTTTTCCATAAAACTTTTTCCCACACATAAATGCCTGGGCCTAAAGCAGTTTTCACTTCAAAATAAGTCATCATTTCACAGAAATATATCTTGAAACTTCAAAGATAATACAGCAAAACAGAAATATAGTTGAAAAAAATTGGAATCGAAAGAATTTTTAATACAGCTCGCTGTAGTGACAAACGTTAATATCTGCGTACGAGTATAGTGCACAAAATGGAGGGCTCTTTTTGTCGAAAGACTGTTGTGAGTTGTGGAATGTCTTGATGGAAAGCGGTGTTCGGAGACACCGGTCGCACTCAAATGAAAATTCTTTCCCATCATTATTGTTTTGTTACTCAACTATGGACTCGTTCTAAAACATTCTCTTCGAAGTTTTTATGGCATACTTTAGTTGACTAAGCAGGTAGAAGAGAAAATTAAAGTATGTTTTATTATTTTTATGTACGATTATTTTCATGTGTTGACATGTCTGCCGATCTAAAGATCCCTGATTCGATTCCTAGGTCGTAGGTGATGTGAGCGCAATTTTTTTAAATATTTAGAATTAAGATCACCAACACGGATAAGGCTAAAACGTAGTGAAAACGGCTACTCTTCCTTATTACTAATGAGTGAAAAGCATTACAGGCGCATATTTTTGTTTTTTGATAGGTTTGTATATTTATAGCGAAAAAATTTACAATTTTTTCTCTCGGGTCTTTTCGGAATTATTGATGCAGCAATTGACACCCACATTTAACACATGACATACATCATGTTTTGTGTGGGTTTCTACTGCCTCCTACATCATAATAATGTTTCCACTGTGGGCGTGTTAGCATAAGCCTTTATGACTTACTTAAATTACTTTCTTGAGCTACATCAAACAATTTCCCAGAGATCTTGTTAAAAGTAGGTAAGTACTTAAAAAAAGTGTCATTAGGATATAAAAGTCCGTTATCGATTCGAAAGCACCTAATACCTATTAAAATTACTGCTCAGCACTTAATCCTACAAGATCTGCTAGTCAGCCGATAATGCTGTCAAAATTGCTGAACTGGCAAGATTCTATTGTACCTTTGGAAATTAAAGGAAGTCCATTTTCTCAGCACTTTGCCGAGGCCCCAGAGATGTCTCTTTCA
This sequence comes from Timandra comae, assembly GCA_958496195.1. Lineage (NCBI taxonomy): Eukaryota > Metazoa > Arthropoda > Insecta > Lepidoptera > Geometridae > Timandra > Timandra comae. The sequence goes on from OY292369.1 coordinate 4,237,858, forward strand.
AGTTAATTTAAGGTCTGGTCAAACAGCGAGCGAGGCGTCGCGGGTCGGGACGATGACGCGAGCGACTTTGGCTTTCGTCGCGACGAACGGAACGGCTCTGTGTGTGGCGTGTACAGTAATCAGTATTATCTTGTACTATCTGTGCCCCGGTTTTACACGCGTAAATCCCAATCCCGTGAGAACTTGGGAAAACAGTATCCTATGTGTTATCCCAAGTTATATGGGACATGTGTACAAAATTTCATCGAAATCAATTCAGTAGTTTTTGCGTGAAAGAGTAACAAACATAGATCCATTCCTACAAACGTTTATAATATTAGTAAGATTAGCAGGACGTTACAACTCCTTAGCGTCACGTCAATGTCACGCCCCGCCACGCCCCGCTCACTGTCTGACAAGACCTTTAGATCGTTACGCGGTCGAGTTTACAATCTAGCAAAAGTTTTATGAAAACTGAAGGTAAACTCTTTGTAGTATAAAGTTAAGATTGTATCGGTTCGAAATTGTATCGCTTCAATAAATATTGTGAATTAACTTTGTTGATTTAATTTCCTTGAGTAACTGTTACTGATCAGTTTTCTTCAGATTTTATGGATACAACGTATTAGATTGAACAAATAAATCCTGACTAATATTATACATGCGAAAGTTACTCTGTCTGTCTGTTACCTTTTCACGGCTAAACTACTGAACCGATTGACTTGAAATTTTGTACAGGGGTAGCTTATGATCCAGGAAAGAACATAGGCTATGTTTTATCCCGAAATTTCCACGGGATCGGGAACTACGCGGGTGAAACCACGGGGCACAGCTAGTTAACTATAGATTACTTTAGATATCATAGTTTAATGTGGTATCTTAGTTTATAGCGACCATGCTTGTTAAGGTTAGGTTCCGGTCTTGATTTCCGCACGAGGTTAAAATTTATGTGCGTAAGTGGAATTATGTTGATTTACATTTAGGAGATAACATAACATAATCAATCACTTTATCATCTTCATATAGCAATTGATCCATTACTAAGTTTACCACCGGTATCAGATTTTTTTTATAAAAAATATTACTAGTACGAGAACCAAACCCGCTACCCTGAGCAGTCCGGCATGGACCGTGCCATTTGGGTCGTCAATATCTAAATATCTTCACTTCATTGACTTGTTTCAACAAGCGCGATAGATTCTAAAGCATAGATAAATCCGGACAAGATTTGGATAGCGATAGATAAAGTTACATAAACGGTGAGCTATTTAACTTCTGAATGAACGGTTACAGTTTCGATTACCGTTGGTGTTGTATGCAAAGCAACTGCAAATATTTGGTTTCAATTCTTGATTACATACTGGGCTTTGATTTTGTAGTAGTAGATTTCTATCTATTGTAGTTAGGCAGTATTCCCACCGCGGGTGAGTGAGCGATAAACTATCGGCGAGTTCTCGCCCAAGAAAAGGACAGTAAATGTACATTCCGTGTAAACGAAAGAGATGCATATTTGCATATATTAATAGTTACTCGCTGGCGGTGTGAACAGGCGAGTATAAATAATATGTGCATCTCTTTTGTTTACATGGAAGGCACATTCACTGTCCTTTTCTTGGGCGAGAAAATCGCCGATAGTTCATCGCTTACTCGCCCGCGGTCGGACCACAGCCTAATTTTGAATTGGTTTGAAAATCATATTTATTAGGTAATATTTTAAATGGGAAAAGTAGTTACTATGGAAAGATGGATGTAACTCTTTCACGCAAAACTTTCGTCTTCCTTTTCCAGACTGTATAATCCCAGCGTAAAGGCCTCTATCTCAATATTGATATTAGTATAGAAGGAATATGCAGAATCATACGCCTTCCTAAAGCGTGTCGGTGATCATAAATCCGTGCCGTGTTTCAAAATAGCTATCTTTCATAGCTCTACCCAAGACTCGATCCCGGGACTTCTATCATGGTAGGCTTGAACACGTGCTTATAGACTGTAGGACTTTTATCCTAAAAATATAAAAAATACGAAACTACGTAGATCAAAGCAAGTACGAATTTAATTAAGTGAAAAGCAACGTTACATAATAAAATGTTACCAAGAATAAAAAATGGCCGATTCCTTAGATATACATAAAGACATATTACATACTTAAATCTTTATCCACAACATTTATTAGGTCGTTTTAACTTTTATCCGCGACCCTTATCAGTCCATTCTTTTATCTGATATAAGGCCTTTTTAGAGCTTTACAGTTTCTTAGATAAAGTTCAAACATAAAAACAAGTTTTACAGTAATATTTCTCTCTTTAACCGACTGTAAAAAAGCTTTTAGGTTCTCGTGTTATACAGTTTGAGATTTCTGTTTTATTTTCAAAGCTGGTTAGTGAAAAATAATCATCTTTAATCGAACATTAATTTATTTCATTCAAATATCTTTTTAATGACATTTCTTCTGCGTTTTGAACATGTTTGATCCTGGTAATGAAAGATTACAGAGGATTTCAAGGCACTTCGCACTTACAAAATCAATTAATCATACTTAGCACCATATAAACCAATTCTACACACCATGAGCGACAATTAAACACGTCTCGCACCATGAAGACACAATAAAACGGTCCACGTTCGTTATTCAATTGTTGCTTAGAACCGATCGGCGCGTCTGAGCAGAAAACTCAATGACCGAATGGCAATACGTCTATTCTTTATTGGAAAACGAGACAGTTGCCTTCCACAAGAATAAACCCGCGGTGTACGTGTTTGTACCACCGATATTGCCTTTTGTTAGAAAGCAAATATCGTGAAACGACGCTGACAGACCGCCCTGACGTATGCTTATTTGTCGATACGGTTTTGTAGGACGGTCTTTGGGTTACAATAATGTATTTGGGTTTAGATAGATTATTTCTTTGGTTGAAGTAAGTAATTAAGTAATATTGGTTGACTTATTGGGTCCAAAAATTGTAAGAATACTTCTGTGCAAATTATTATCCTTATTATCGTCATAAGTATATCCTTAACTAGCACGGGAGGTAATGTCTCGATAATTGCTCAAATGTATATAAGTAATACAACAAAAACGTTATAAAAAAATGAATTTGATTTTGATTTTTGATATTCAGAATACTTGTTGAAAAATGATATTCTACGAGTATAAAAACACTAATAAGATTAAAACGTGAAAATGCAACAAACGTACACAAACTTTCACCTTTACAACAATAATATTAAAGTGACTACGAGATAAAACAATAATTCATTCAATTTAAAACTAAACAGGTGTGTAAGTTCGTGCACTGAGCGTGTGCTAAGTTCAACATCGGGTTGTAACAATTCAACAGTGTGGGTGTAATCGTATTTCCCGCGTGTTTATTTCAGTTTGACAGCACCAAGCGATTTACACTCGAGTTAACTTTGTAGGATTCTGAATAAGTAATGTCGTTTAGAAGTTTTTAAACAATGACTAACCGTATTTTGTTTTATACTTATTTAGGTAATTTTGTGTTTTATTGTGCTGGTTTTAGAGTGTACTTTGGGTTTTTATGGTTTGCTAGCTGTGGTTTAGGGTTTTACCTGTGTCATATCCGTTCTGGCTAATACAGTGGGAAATTTTGGAATAGAAAGTATCATGCTTTCCTCTATCTCTGAAAACGTGTAGTATTTTAGACGGAAAATAACACTACAGAGAAAATACTAACCTCATACTGAAAAATACTCGTTGTATACAACGAGGAATAGGCGTAATCACCACTCCTACTTAATACGTGTTGGTCATCTCGTGCCATGCTAGAAAATAGAGTTTGTGTAACACGACCTAAGAATCGAACCCAGTACCTCGGTGTGACATTTCACACTAACTTAATTTCATAGCAGAGACCCTTAAAAACTTATTCGATTATTTATTCGAAACTAAACACAAATAAATCATTTTTACAAAATAATTAAAAAAAAATCACTCAGATTTGAACTCAGGGCGCACAAAATGGGGCTATAATATTTTAAATAGGTAATATTTTTAATGATCTACAGATCATAAAAAGTGTGAGGGGCTCCGTAAACAAAATGCCTTCCCCACAATAAATATAATGTTGGAGCCACGTACCCGCATAACGAATACATTTTATGTATTCGACCACAAAACTCTTATAGCTGACGGTTAAGACAAAATGCCATGCCATAACATTACGTATCTCATAAATAAATACAATTTATTCGCTTAGGCCACAAATTAATTATCTTGAAACGACTTAAGTGTATGTATTTAGTTTCTTTTCTTAATACATATTTATTGCTTGAATACTTTTGTACTACGAGTATGTACCGTCATTGTCTTCATTGTATACCTATTAGACTAAAATAAAATTGTGTAAGTTATCTTTGTGATATCAAAATAAATAAGTACGATTAAGTATTTATTTTCTATTTAAACTTAATTTAACATTATAATATCAGTTTATAAGCTCTTTGTATGCATCCAATTTTTTCCTAATAAAATGAAATTAGTTTAGCAAGTCGTCTGTCCAATTCCTACAGGACCGAAACGTGATCTTTTTACGATTTCTGTATATATCCTTATTGCTGCCAATAATGTTACCACCAGTTTCTATAAATAACACACACCAATCCAATCTTTCCAAATCAAACTAAGTACAAGTATTATCTCCCAGCTCCGGCCCGTTTCCCAATGAAGAGTAAGACAGTCCAAGTGACAGCTGGTGAAGCAGCACACCTCCAATGCGCGGCTTCTGGAGACTCCCCGCTTGAGGTCACCTGGAGGAGTCCTCATCATCACACTATTGCACATCATTTGGATCAAAGGTAACCTAATTCCGGTTTCTTTAAATAGTTGATTGTTAGCTAGTTACACCATACATGCTACACGATAATCAACCTATCCAAAATATACAATCTTCGTTGCTGAGTGTACTCATTTTTAGCTTCTCACTCGGTGATGAGGAAAGTGCTTTCTTACAAAGATTTTAAGACAAATATTTAAATTATCACTGCGCTAAGGAAAATTGTAAAATATTATATCATTGTTTATTCTAATTGCCTGGGATTTTTAAACATCAATTATTTTTAACCAGGTACACAATAAGAGAACAAGTATTGGATGATGGACTGGTCTCAGAACTGAGTATATTACAAACATACAGACAGGATACAGGAGCATTGACTTGTCGAGCGTCCAACGCGTATGGGCAAGATGAAATGCTTATACACTTGGTTGTGCAAGAGGTAATTCTAAAATATTCCTTATTCATATGTAACATAAGGTTTAACCTTGAATGTTTAAGACTTGAATTTCTGCTATTATTTTAACAAATGCCTCAAAATTTTAGGTGCCAGAAATGCCGAAAAACATAAGAATTATTGACCAACAATCACGGGCTATACAAATATCTTGGACCCAACCTTATGCAGGGAACAGTCCTATTATAAACTACATTGTTCAGTATAAGGAAGCACCAGGTAATTATAAAATATATCATGATGTCTCATTTGCCAGTCCATAAACGTCTACGACTTAACACCACTCACAGGTCTATATAAATACGTAAATTCTTTTTTATCTTCAATCTATGTAAACCAAGCGAGCTTGGCTATGACGCTGACCGTTCGTAAAAGATTATGTAGGTTCAGTGAGCATAAATAACCATGTGTGTCTTTATTCTTTTGTTTGAAACTAAAACTGTTTTTTTTTTTCGACGTTTCTAGAATCATGGCCATCCACACCCCAAAAAGTAATAGTACCAGGAAGTGTAACATCGGCCACGGTTCAAAATCTCCAACCAGCTACATCGTATCATTTGAGGATAATTGCTGAAAACAGATTGGGTCAAAGTGAGCCGAGTCAGTTGGTTCAAGTCACTACTACAGAGGAAGGTAGGAATATTTAATTACTAAAAATAATCTTTTGTATTGAAATTTAAAATATTGAATCTTTATTAACGTTAGGATTATTATTTATAGTTCCAAGTGGGCCACCTTTAGACGTCCGAGTGGAAGCCAAAAGTTCCACTGAACTGATAGTAAGCTGGGATCCGCCACAAAGAGACCTCTGGAATGGCAATATCCTCGGATATTACGTCGGCTTTCAAGAAGTGAGTTAATTTTTGAAGTTATTTTTCTTCTACGATTATAGACTATAACCATATTTTGAGTACCAGTCTATTCAAACTCAAAATCATTTAGTCTTAGACCTAAAACAAAACATCGAAGAGCTTACAAAACAGTCCTTTAACCGTTAATTAACAAAATCTACAGATTTTAAAGAAAGAATGTGCCTTCTTTCTTTAACCTCATACAAGTTAATGAACCCATGCATATCTTTTATAGCTAAACAGCAGCAGTCCGCTCAGCGCATCAGGGCCAGGCGGTGCATCATACACCGTTCGCACTGTGGAAGGTTCTGGCAGTGCGCGTGCGAGAACATCATTACCTGCTCTACGTAAACATGCGCCATATGCTGTTGTGGTGCAGGCCTATAACAGCCGCGGGGCTGGACCCGCCTCACCGCCTGTTACAGCATCTACTATGGAAGACGGTGGGTATACTTACTTAGTCTTAATAGCTGTCTCCACTCCAGCCAACACATTTTTATCAACTTACATATGTTTTAAGCTAGGGACTCGAGCCTTCCTTGTATTAGGGTGATCAGACCTTAGCTGCCTGGCCTGGCCGGAAATGTGGGTTGCTCGACTTCACTCAAACACAACCTTACAATTTCTTCATAGGTGTTTGCAAGTTTCCTCGCGATGTTTTTCTTCACCGTAAGAACATTAAATAATTGCACATAGAATTCGAAATTCTGAAAGACGTACTTGGCGGAAATCACCAACGCTTTCCAAATGGAAGTTAGACCTTTATCGCTACGGCCCGAACATTCTAGATTCTAGATCATCAGCTTACACTCCATGCACAAATAATACCAAAATATTATATTGTTGTAGTACCAAGTCTTCCACCCGGATCTCTCCAATGTACTGCCCTGAGCTCGCAGTCTGTACGAGTTGCATGGGAGCCTCCTCCGATGCGAGGACGTAATGGTGTCCTACAGGGTTATAGAGTCACTTACGCACCGGTCACGGATTGGTATGGTAAGTAGGATGAACATTTAGGTGTTCAGGGAGAAATTTACTTAAAAAATCGAATAAAAAGAACAAAAAAGGTACTGTATCCAAATTTCAAAATCTAATATTTGAAGTTAGTGCCAGACCCGACCAGACTCTTGTCTCTTCATAAATTGCGGGTTCATCAGTTGGCAATGCTTGAGTGAAAGAAGACTTTTAAATATACTAAAACAAACATGATTGCTTTCTAGGAAACGAAGAAGCCGTAACGAAACAAATATCTGGACTCCATACAACGCTATCAGGATTGAGGCGGTACACAAATTACTCAGTAAGTGTATGTGCGTTCACGGCAGCTGGAGACGGCGTTAGGGCAGCACCTGTATACTGCCATACGGAAGAAGACGGTAAGTTTCAAGGCAACGATGCCTTAAAAGAGATCATATTAAAAATGGATTTAATTAATGACCCGTTCTATCAATGTTTGTCAAAAAATTATTTGGCCGGCACTTTGGAGTAAGGCCCAAAAATACATGCAGGCTTAATGATCTTTACACATACTCAATGAATACTGACGTTGTTTCACAGTTCCATCAGCACCAGCCGATATCAAAGCAGCTGTATCTTCAAGAAACAAAATCCTAGTTTCATGGCTTCCTCCAACTTCACCCAATGGAATCCTAGTCGGTTATACTCTCTATATGAGCGTTATTGAAGATGGAAGAGAGGTAATAAGAATTATTTGCCTTACGAATAAATATGTTTTGAAAACACATACTGTAACACTCGGCCTCGGCGCCTGCCATTACAGTGATTAGCTTCTCGCATATTTCACATATGGCTCGGATTTATGATCGTTAATACACATTACGCGACCCAAAAGCGTGGTGATTGCACCTAATCCTCCTATATGTACCATTATCACCAATGTACTGCAGTGGAATTATAGAAACTGATTCAACAAAATATTTATTTTCAAGGAGGGCACCCACAAACGTATGCTATCTCCAAGCACACATTCGCACGAAACTTCACGATCTCCTCCGAGAGCTACTCACCAGTTTTGGGTATCTGCATCCACGAGATTAGGAGAAGGAGAAGCCACAAGAGTCGTCACAGTTCTGCCTTCAGATTCAGGTATAAAAAAGTAAAAAAAAAAAACACCTGTCTATTATAATTTACGGGATATTTACTTATTTATTTCGAATTTTCGATATTTCGACGCTGCAGCAATATACATAAAGTCTTCTCTTAAAAAAATTACCAAACCTACCCGCAATTAATCCGTGATCAAAGCGCTTGCAACAGTTCGAAAATATACAACATCATAAATATACCGAAATCATGATAATTTTAATCCATTAAATATATTTGGAATATTTTTCTATTCCCAATCACAGTGCCAGCAAGAATCACATCATTCAGTCGCAGCATAGTGACTCCTTGGAAGGAGAACATATCACTGTCATGCAATAAAGTCGGCGTCCCTTCACCGTCGACCACGTGGAGTATGAATGGAGCGGTCTTGGAGTCCACTCTTAGGAAGAACGTGTCTAATGACGGGACGCTTATTATCAGGTACCGTGTAATCTGCTACAGTGTGTTTTCTGTTGAAAATTGATGGGAGCAATTTATATTGGCTGCTTTATTTTATTCTGCATGACATACGACCCAAAACATCATCTTAATTGTCAAACACAAAATTGCAGTTTGAGTTCCAAGATATTTGCGCAATACACAGACAATTATTAAAAGAAACTTTACAATTTCCAAAGCAATTTTTCGCTAAAAGACCTCTACAATATGAGACCTTTGTACATGATGCTATATAAAATTGCTCCTACAAACAGCTTCTGATTAGTCCCTTAATTCGTATTAAGGGACTAATCAGAAGCTGTTTGTAGGAGCTGTTTGTAGGTATAGTACAATTCAAAATTATTCTGCCTTCTAGCATGACCCAATACGCTGACAGCGGTAACTACACGTGCTTCGTGGAGAACATCCATGGTCGTGACGAAGTGACGTACAGTGTAGAAGTGAAGGTGCCACCGCAGCCGCCCGTGCTAGCTGTGGTAGACTCGTACGCTGACTCACTGCACCTACAGTGGACTGACCAGGGAGATGGGGGCAGTCCTATACTTGGTGATTATAAAATGATAATTTGCCCATATGTGGCTGTAGTTTAGGGGGGATTAGGTTTGGAATGGAATTATGGAAATAAAGTTTCCTAAACCTAGTATTTGCCACTCAACCTCGCAAAAATAGATGAATAGATTCATCATTTATGTTTCCTCGTAACACTGTTTACTTAATACTTTGAAAGCACTATAGGTTTTTTATCCCAAACTTCCAATAACCATTTTATGCAGACATATGCCTGGTGCTACTTTTTGGAGGACCCAATTCAAAAAAGTTGCACCAGACATTTGTTGCCTAGCCATTGTTAGAAGACATAAAGGCTCTATATTAAAAGACCAACAGTCAACCCAAGTTCCTATTACCCAGGTTACGTAATAAACTACAAGCGCGAGCACGGCGACTGGGAGGAGCTGCAGGTGGAGGCGGGCGCGGGCGAGCACGTGCTGCCCAACCTGTGGTGCGGCACGCGCTACCAGCTCTACATCACCGCCTTCAACCGCATCGGCACCGGCCTGCCCTGCGACATCGTGCACGCTTACACCAAGGGCACTGGTGAGATCAGCGTCACCCACACATGGTTGAATTGGTTCATGTTCCATGAGCTTGTACGGTCAGCGTCAGATAAAAGACTTGGTTGGTAATACGAAAGTGAGCATCACCAAGGGTATCTTTTAGTTGACGGTGACTGTACAAAGTGTTTCGCGTCCACCTTCATTATACGGACAGCGCGAGTTTGAAACTCTCTGAAAATTAATTTGTTCCACCTCTAAAATCAATGTCATTAAAAGTTTACTGCTCATCCATCAAAAATGATGAACCTACTACAAATCCAAAACATTTAATAAAAATATAATTTTGGAGTTAATTAAATTAAGTAACTCTTACATTTCACAGTGCCAGTAAAACCGAAGCACTCCCAGATGATAACCCTGAACACTACCACTGTGACGGTGTGGCTCGACTCGTGGGGCGACGGCGGCTGCGGGATTCTGTACTTCGTCATTGAGTACCGGGAGATTAGTCAGTCACAGGTATGAGTTTGATTCTATACTTCATATGTATTCAGTATTTAAACTGTTATTGATAAGAGCTGAAACTGGATTGTATTTAATAAAAATACAATTATCAATGGCTTACGGCAAAATTGTAGCTTTCCTGATATTCCGATGTATTTTTTTTTTGCCTCAAAAACTCATTATCATTTTTAACATAAGATTTCTCTTTTGTTTGAAATTTATAAAACTCTGTCCTAAATTAGTTTTAATTATTATCTTTTAAAATATTGCAATCTAATTATTAAGACTATCCTTTAATTCCCAGTGGCGTCTAGTATCAAACAGCGTGCAAGCGACGGAGCGTGTGTTCAGCGTATCCGGCCTCTCCCCTGGCACCCACTACCAGCTCAGGATCACGGCGCACAACAACGCAGGACACGCACTCGCGCTATACAACTTTACTACGCATTCTTTGAGTGGGCGTGAGTATTTAGGAATAACCATCATTTTAAACGAAGTGACAGTATAGTTCCTATTTTTACCGCAGCGTTAGATATGTTTGTGGCACTAGAGACGGACTTAATTTTTGACAGTGTCACCTTTTCAAAGAATACTCAAAAATGCGGACAATATCAGATTTGTACGATATCGATATTTTCATCATGATTTTCTAACCATGCTTAGCCTATGTAAGCACATGAGAAATAAATATAACGCACTACGTATGAGTATGTAGGTTTTTTACTCATCTCCTTATTTCTACTTAGAATTATTGGACCACATAATTATAATTCCATACATGCAGAAGCACGATTTTATGTGCTTTTACATAAAAAATCTTACAATGAACCCAGGACACCTTATACCCTAAAATTTGCACGAGATTGCAGCTTATGTGGGTAATACCTTGGAGTAAAGCTAGTAGTCAATATAACCCTCCCTTACCCCGTAGCGCTGGAGACGTCGGTGGCGCCGGGCGCGGCGGCGGGCGCGCGTGGCGTGGGCGGCGCGCGTGTCGTGCTGCCCGCCGCGCTCGCGCTGCTCGTGCTCGCCGCGCTACTCGCCATCGCGCTCCTCGTACGCAGGAATAGTAAGGGACAACACTACTTTCTGATACTGTTCATATAGAGACACCAAGTTTTCTGAGCTAACGGACAAAATTGAAAGCTACTATTGTCATTTTGATTCTAATGTCATTTGGATACATTTTCAATAAACTGACAACCAAAAGATACGATTACAGCGACGCTGGCTCCGGCACAGAAAAGATGGTGACTCTATAACTGACATAGAACGTCACATGACTTTCAATGGTTTCAAGGTTTATTGTCTCGTAGCTGCTAAGATTACGTACAGTCGACGAAATTGTATAGTCGATACTTTTCTACTATACCAGCCGGCCTAGCATGACCGTGCGTATCGATAAATGATAAAAATTAAATATGGCGGCTATTTCCATCGTATTTTGACAGTTGGATAGTGTTTTATCGTTATATCTATCGCGTTTTTGAAGTCATGCTAGCCCGGCTGCTACGACTACGAACTACAGCTACGTGCTACGGCTACACATAGTGATACAATCCACGCGTTAATACTTATAAAATACAGTCATCTATTCAAGCTTTATGATGATTTCCCCTCAAAACTTAAATATTCAAATCCTCCGTAAACTTTATCTACTCATAACAACATAACTCACTCCTGCTACAATACATGCTACGGCTACAAGCATCGCTACAATTTATACGTAGTACTTACAAAAAACCCCCAACACAATTACTTTCAAACCCCCATAACTTTTAAACGGGTCAATCGGTCCTTCCGTTCGGGAGCTATGATGCCACAGACATACAGATACACACAGACACACACGTCAAACTTATAACACCCCTCTTTTTGTGTCGGGGGTTAAAAACACAGTTCCCTATTTCAGCATTCTTACTCTTTATTTACGAGTAGGTATATCTATCAGATTATTTATAAATCCAAATACTTCCAGAAGCAGGCACCACAGAAACTGTGGCTACAGACGGTGGAGTGGGCGAGTCGCCATCTGTGGCCCAACTGCAGAACAAGGTGAACCGCGACCAGCAGTACTTGGCGACGCGCGCGCAGCATCCCGCGCCGCCCCACCATTATAAACATGCTTCTAATGGTGAGCGGTTTACATATTTAGTTTTTTTAAGAACCTATTTTGACTCAATGCTGGACAAAGGTCCCCAAAATATTTTTGGAGATTGTGGTAACTTTGGTTTGACAACTGGTTGACGTGATCTCTGAAGTATAGAAACATCACAAACATGATTTTGCTATTAAATTTTACAGAATACATAGAAGACATATGCCCCTACGCGACATTCCAACTGACGAAGCCGACTGCATACAGCGAGAGCAGTTACAGCGGCAACGTGTACAGCGGGCCTTACCACTCGGTGCGGGGCTCCTTCGTCTACCACGACCTTAAGCAGAATGATAAGTTTAAGGTTGGTATCATAGTAATTTGAACTTAATAAACTAGGTAACGCGCTTCTAATTCTCGAGTCGTTCGTAGGTGGTGGTAATCAAATACTAAGGGCCTATTTCACGACCTTCAAGTAAAGCTACTCACCAATTAAAGTTAGTGATGTCTCTTTCTTACTTTATATCAAGTGACAAAGACAAAACACGTGAGTAAGTACTCGGAACGTTACTTGAAGATAGTGAAATAGGCCCTAATTCTCCTGACTACTTCTGCCTACTATTCTGTTATTGTATAAAAAAACTGGCAATGTACTTGTGACTTGAGTTGCAGGTGTAAGTGAGTGAAGGTAGTCACATACTATTAGGTGGTCTGCTCATTTACCCCCTAAAAAATTGTACAATATATCAGCAGATATAGTTCATGTTTAGGTATTAAATGCTCTGCAAACAGAGCGAAATAATTTATCCAATTCGTAAATAGCAATTAGTTTAGCTCCTGTATCGAAGTTTCTTTGCTAATAAACGATCATTTCCAGGGCAAAGAACCAGAATACACAAAAGTAAGAAGAAAAGGGAACCGACTCCGCGACCCTCACTCTGAGAGCCAAGGTAAACGCGTACCATACGCCTTACGTCCGCTGTCTCTAAACAGAGCTTACTCTAGTAGTTAGCAACATTTTATTTTGAGTAGATTGCACTTTCTATTGGAAGTTACTTTGTCCCTTTAAGTTAAGTAATGAAATTTAAATATGACGTAATAATCGCCTTTTATGCAACCATACGGGCGCGTAAATGGTGTATTTAAGGTAAGCATGCACACAGTATATAACATGTTTTGTTTGTTTGTTTGTTATGGATGTGTAGATTCTATAGATTGGGTCTGTTCGGGCCGACCAAGGTTTCCAAAGTCTGCCAATTCTAAGATGGTGTAACCTTCTGTCACCATTTTACGTTTTGTTCTGCCAAGTCTGACAGATAAACAGCATTTATGACAGCTTAAGTTGTCAGAGTATCCAGGCCGAAACTGTCTAAACTGAATTAGTTAGACTATCTGACGTATGGCCGTTGCTAATATTCGATCTGTCTATGATCTTGCTTATCGACGGATACAAAACTCTGTATTAAGTTACACAATATTTTCTGTGCCGGCGGCTAAAATTGGAAACTGCTATTGTCGTTTTGATTCTAATGTCATTTGGATACATTTTCAATAAACTGACAACCAAAAGATGCGATTACAGCGACGCTGTCACCCACAGCACAGAAAAGATATTGTGGGTCAATATAATCTGTCATTTTACATACATTTATTTATTTATTTATGACAGATATACAGAGTTTTGTATCCGTTGAGAAGCAAGATCATAGATAGATCGAATAGTTGGAACTTAGACTGGCAGACTGCCTGTTTGAACACACCCATTGGTCATGGTAGTAGTATCATTGCTTGTTGGTGTTGCGTTGTAAACTTGGAGTTGGTTTCCATACTGTTGTGTTACACTGGTGGGTTACTCATGTGCAATGGACACTTCATATCCATCGGTTTGTGGTCACTTGTCACGTGCTTGCCGCTGCTAACTCTGATACGGGTACAGGTTGAATTTTTTTTTTTCGAAAACGGATGCTCCAAGAGACTTTTCCAGAAGAAATTTTTGCTTTACTTCCTATACAATTTCAGGATTGAAAGAAGAGTTGTAGCGTTAAAAGCCTTGAGAAAAAAATCTTATACATAACAGGAATCTTTGATTATCGGCTGAAATAATAAAGAGAGAAATCTACATAATTATACGTACCACCTATATATAAAAATATTCAATGGTTCCGTAAAGCAACATTAACTAAGTTCCAAGCTGTTGCCAAAAATAAAGTCAACAAACTTCAAAACTCAAAAATTCAAAAATCAATCTGTATCCGTATCAAACGCAGCTTCATTCCACCCATACCATAACCCCCCCTAACATATTACTATTAATCTTCCAGAGTCGGACAACCTGGGTTCCACGGACTCGGAGGTGAAGAAGATACTAACGCTGCACCTGCCCATTACAGAGTACGAGGACGACGCGAGTGATGATGCGTCCGCGCCGCGGTCGGACAGCGAGCACGCACCAAGACTGCGCCCCACACATCCTGCCGCATGTTAATATACATACATACTTATAGTTTAAATTAATCAGTATTGTCTCAGTGCTAGAGAAAGATCTTTCATTATTCAGTATCACGAATTCAGTATTGTGTCAACTGGTAAAGGCTTTCTTTTTGGAAAAAAAAACACCCCATATGAAAAGAAGAGACTCTATTCACTGATAAAATGCGTACGCTTACGGAGTTTTAAAAGGGAGACTGGATGGTTAAATCAGTTTTATAATGGACTGTAGAATAATCTAATATTTATTTGAAGAACGTACGTAGTAATATAAACAATACGTCCCGTAAGTATATCAGATCAGCATTACCTATCAATCTGAGATCATAATGATAGTACTAAACCACTCACATTACCGGTTTGTACGCCACCCTTTCCATACATCCAATAAGAATACAAACATAACTATCAACTAACACCCCCAACACGTGACCTATTCCTCAGACCCAAGCGTGGAGCGTGAAGAATCCTCGTCCTCTTCGGAGACATCGGCGGGCGGCGCGGGCGGCGCGGTGCGGAAGGCGTTCCCCGCGCGCAAGGGGAAGCCGCCCGCGCTCAGCAAGAGGCATGTCAGGTCGTCCAGTGGATACAGCAGCCATAATGATGAGACTACCTTCAGGTATGGGGCTAAAACGTGGGGGGAATTGTAGGGGGTTAGGTGATATTTAGGTAAACAAGGAAAAACTCCCTTGGTCTAGTCTAGTTCCTCTATTCTGGTCCCTCTGTCACCTAACTCCCTTCTTAGCTAATCTCTCTGTCAATGACAGAGTTGATATCATGAGGGTTTTTGGAGAAGACAAATTTACATTGAGAAAATATGAATTTCCATTTTGCAATATTTTTAAAAGTCATGCATGCCTCATAGACAGATTATATGGGCGGCTAATCTGTTTATTACATAATATTTTCAATCTCTCCCATCCAACTACATGTCATAAACATAATCATCAGAACGTCATATCAATCATCAACGCCTCGAAATTGTAGTAATACCGTTATATGACCATTAACCGTTATATAACCGCAGTATATCTAACTACCCGTCGTTCAACGACCGCATCCACCCCCCGTCGCGATTCTCAGACGACACCGAGTGCGAGAGCCACCACCGGCGCAAGCGGCCTTCACACCACGCGCACCCCGACGGTAAGATCACCCGGGAGGCCTTCCAGATAAACGTATGAAACGAGGAGCCTTTATACGTCGCCATGGACGGATAATGGTGATGTCATAAAGGTACATTTTGACATTGACAAGTGACAGTGACGTTGTTGATTGACGATTTTAAACCAGTATCACGTTTGTAGTTGTTCAATTTTTGACCTCGATGTTCGCGAACTTTCTGTTGTGATAAGTGTTTAGAGGATAAATTGGATGAAGGAATATTGTATCGTATCCGTATACTATTTTAATGTTTAGGCGCTTGTGCCTATTTGGTATTTCTGCCATAATAAAAGGGCCTAAAAGAAAAATGGAGAAACTTATTCGTATCATATATCTTATCGTTAAAATACTCGATGCGATTCATACAATCAAGAAATCTAAATGTTTTTTAATTAGAAAAATACCTGTTTTGTACAAAAAACTGAGTATAATAATCGTTTCGAGCGTATGAGTATTCGAATGTTGCCAAAGAACAAAACTTCCATAAAGAATTTTGTAAATAAAATTGTAGATAATTCAATAGATAGGTATAGCCAATATTTAGTGCCACGTATTCCTATAATCCTTTTTATACTCAAATAACGAGTAAAGTGTTATAATTGTAATAATTGGTTAGTCTAAGTACTAACCATAAATCGTTTATGTAAATATAAATGTAATTTACACATAGTGGACACAATTCTGATGTTTCACTAAACTAGGTTTAGTCAATTGCTATTCCTTACTTACATATATTTGTTGGAACAATGGGACTTCAAAGTTGATGAAGAAATATTCCATGGTTTAAATGGGTTATTCCATGGAGAGGGTTCAAGTCAAAACGTGTAAGACAAAACTAAGCATAGTTTAAATCGAAACATCAGAATTGTAGCCGATGGTTATCGAAAATAAATTAAAGAACAATAATTAAAAATAAAAATTATATATTTTAAACTTAATGCCTTATTGACCAAAGTCCTAAAACTAGTTACGGATGTAATCGTAATTATATCCGAGTTGATTGAGAATATGTATTGTTTGATTGTTGTAAAGTTTATGAAAACTTATGTTTTCATTATCATACTATTTCGGCGCCGGTCCGAGGGTAGAGCGAGACTTGAATACGTGCAAGAGATAGTAATTATTTCACTTATTTTGGTATTATTTATCCCAAAATGATCACAAGATCCATTTTTATAAATATTGATTGATGATCTCCCCCATTTTCTTCTAGTTATTTTTTTTTTTTAATTTCTGGTTATTTTCAATAATTTTGTGCACATCTAGCTTGTTACTCTGAAGTCAAGCCTGTTTCAAATATCGCTTAAATTTAGTCTCGCTCTACCCTAAACCAGAATTGGGCCGGCTCTGATTAAATCTATCAATATCTTATATATTTCAATAATATATTGAAATTCGTGTACTTCTAACGTTAGATATAAGTACATTATGATGTGCCAAATCAATGGTACGATTTCACATCATTGTAATAATATACAAAATAAATTTTAATAAATACTTCTTTACAAATGAAATCTTGTTGTCTGGTAAATATCAATAAAATGTTACTTGACTTAAACAAAATTGATTATTTTTTCTCTAAGCCATGGACCCATATAGGCAATGACGTCATTAGCCACCTTGAATATGATATAGAATACGACGCACAATCTATATGGCCGGTGACGTCATTTCATTAATACCAATTATTTCAATGGATGTTTGGACACCAATCAATACGAAAATAAATGTTATAATAATGACTAATCTATACAGTTTTGTTCTAACATAATATAATATAAAATGCTGTACCATAATTGTTGTAAATTAATGAAAATTGTTAAGAGTTAATCGATCCTCAGTAAACAGTAACAAAAGACAATACACTTACCTATAGTTTGGTGAATATGGCAGAAAGTTGCGTCTACGTATGGATTACTTGGAAATGGAATTATATTGGTAAATATCCACTTCATTCGTCGCAGTGAAATATACTTATTAAAGAATCAGTAAAATAACAAAATTACAAATTTAGACTGAACTTACAAATTCTAAATTCTCTTTGTTCTGAGCATGATTAATCACACATTTCAAATGAACAAGTCAATCAATAAAGTTCTATTAAAATCTAGTGCCTGCGTCCCTAATGGGTTAACACGGCTACAGCTCTGCACAGTACCCATAAGGCAGTGGTCCCACCCATGAAGTTGTAGGTAAAAATGGAGCCCACACTTAGAACAACAGCTTGAGGCAAATACCTACGTGTCTGTGGGCCCGTGGACTCTCTCTCTTTCTAGAGATTACCTTAGTTAGAAAGAGAGAGCCTGCCCACAGAGAGCGCGATAGTGATACATAGATTATGGTTCAAGTAGGTATTGGACGAAGGTCGAAGTGTGGACTCCATTTTTACCTATAACTTCATGGTCCCACCGCAGGCGAGTGAGCGATGAATCGGCGAGTTTCTCGCCCAATACACTCACTCGCCCGCGTTGGTACCACTGCCTCAAGAACGCAAACTGTAGAAAAACTGCAAATATTCCACGTTTAAAATTCCAAAATATATAATTCCATTCCAATAGTACTCCTACGTATAGCACACGGCATTGTACGTAATAAGTCGTGTAGTTTATGAGTGTTGGACACTTAACGCTAAGTTACGTATTCAATACATGAATTCCATGTATTAGTTGTTTGTTTGTAACATTACTACATTTTTTTTATAATTTATTTTTTTAGTAATTCCAACGAAGACTGCCCTATATTTAATTGAAATCTATTTTATATATTCTAGTCACAAATACCTAATACTAGTCAATATTACATTAGATTTTGTAGCCGTTGTTAAACCTATACATACAAATTGCTCTCAAAAGTTTGTCTATTCATAGATAGATTTGTAAAGTCGACCAATAAATTGCACCATAAACGCTGTTTATGAAAACTCGACCATATAACGTGCGCTTGAAAGTCGATTTTTATAATATTTCTGTTACTTTAAATTATTATGATACCTTTCTAGAAACGTTGATATTTTGAAAATCGAAATATTTTAACTGCCATAATTTTTTACCACAATTTTTTCGCATTTTGCTACTAGTATTAGTTTTGAATATATCCTTGCATTTAAAAAAATATCTCATAAAAGCTAAATAATGCTATTTTTTTCTTATAAAAAGTTACTAAAACATTTCTTGGTCGACAAGAATTCACTTAACAGCTAACAAAGCAAATTCTGCTGCTAAAATTAGTTAAAAATACCAAATACAACTCAAATATACTCCATTATTAGTCAGAATTATCAACGAAACTATCATATTTATATCAATATTATATAATTTATCCCCCTAGTCATCTGAATAGTAAAATGTACCATATCATTCACATTTGGTTATGTGAGATATAAATACACTGTAAGCATTAGTTAATCATATTGTTACATATGTTTTTATAATGCAAACAAAACTGAGTTATTAGAACAATACGATGTGGAAGAAAAATAAAGAAATCATTTAATTGGAACTGGTTTTATTTACTTATTTTAGTTTATAAATTATAGTCATCGATGAAGCGTTCATGACCCAGTGCTACCCGCGGATCACTTGTGATCTGTGTGGTTAAGGAACGTCTGGCACCGTCATGACTGTGATGGGTCATTTCAAAAATGAATTTCATGACCGTTTTCGTGCTTCGGAGGGTACGTATCGGTCCCGGCTGTCGTACTAACATCCTCGACAGTCGTTACGGGTAGTTAGAGCCCTCAAAAGTCTAACATTTGGTTTAACCAAAAAATGTCGTATACCCTCTGGGTTGTGAAGGTCTGATGGCAGTCGCTTCACGTAAAATACTGACATTCCGCCAAATTTGGTAAACTGAAAACCGACCCCAAAATAGACATGGGATAAAGGTTCGGAAAAGAGAAAGTTTATAGTCATGACTTTGTACGAAGAACACTAAATTCACTATGGAAAACCGAAAGTACCAAAAATGCTGGTTCATATAAATTATTTGGACTACACAATTTTCGATAACATAAATTACTCCTATAAAGTCGAATTCCTTTTATTTATTTATAACAATGAGTTTAGTTGGTCTTATAATGGTTGGTTAAGGAATAAAGTAGAGACTTTTTGACTTAAAATAACATTTTATTCAATTATTTTACATGTACATTGTTTGATATACATCCATAACTCACATTGTTGAATTCTACTTACATGTTCAGTAATTGTAAGACACTTAGGGCCTATTTCACAGACCTTAAGTAACATTACTGACCAAGTAAAGTTAGTTTTGTCTCTTTCTTACTTTATATCAAGTGTGTTACGTGAAGATGGTGAAATAGGCCCTTAGCTACATCCAAGGAATATTGGTAATTGTTAACTCAAAGATCATATAATATTTTTCATGCAAGTTTCTTAGTTTCCAATTTGGCTCGGATTATGGCTATTCTTTCTTTCACTATTTTTTTCACTTAAATAATAATGGCCTTTATTCTGCAATTGGATCTTACAGGCCAATACTTTTATAATTTTATGGGTTGTTTATTTGATAAAACTTTAAAAATATGGCTCGACAACAGCTTTTCAGAGATTGAAATATACATATACATAATTAGATCTAATTTATCATTATTTATCTGATATGAATCACAAAATATATAATTACAATTAAAACATTGAATATTTTACTATAAATATAAAGGATCAACCTTATTTTTATTAGGGCCGATTTTTCCATCGCCAGATAACTTTTATTCGACGAATAAAATTGACGTTTGACAGATTTTGTATGAAATAACTGTCAAAATTTCAAAGTTATTCGTCGAATAAAGTTATCTGGCGATGGAAAAATCGGCCCTAATTATGTCTATTTATTAATTTTTCAAGCATGATTCAATGAAAAGTAGAGAGAAAATTCCCTTGTCAACTAATAAAGATGTCAGTTTTTTCTTCACAGAGTTCAAATGCTTGATTTGATCTCTATTTACGAAAAATCTATACTAATATTATAAAGCTGTATAGTTTGTTTGTTTGAACGCGCTAATCTCAGGAACTACTGGTCCGATTTGAAAAAATATTTTAGTGTTACATAGCCTATTTATTGAGGAAGGCTATAAGCTATATTTTATTCCCGTATTCCCACGGGAACGGAAAATATGGGGGTAAAACCGCAGGGCGCTGCTAGTCGTTGATATGGAGGCTAGCACGGTAACAATGCAATGATAGGCTCAAATCAGTCAAAATCTGGCGTTCAATAATAACAAATTCAATTAAATAAATTCAATCTTTCACTTTTTGTAGTGATGTTCAAATCGTATCCATGGATTGATCGCGAATTTCAACGGTAAAAATCTATCAGTAAGTTTTTGGCTAATCACTATCATCATCATCAGCAGTGAAATCAAACTGTTTGAACTTATCTCTAAAGTTCTGAACGTGCGCTATCTCTTCCTCGCGCGTCAGCTGACATTGGCGCCAATCCGCTTTGTCTTCGCAGTTCAGGATCGGTGGACTTGATAATACGTCTCTGTAAAAGAAAAATAAAATCTAATATATAAAATTCTCGTGTCACAGTTTTCGTTGCCATACTCCTCTGAAACGGCTTGACCGATTATCATGAAATTTTGTGAGCATATTCAGTAGGTCTGAGAATCGGCCAACATCTATTTTTCATCCCGAAACTCCAACGGGAACGGGAACGGGAACTACGCGTGTGAAACCGCGGGGCGCAGCTAGTATAATATAAAGTTAAATAATAGTAATAGATTTTTTGGTATGTCAGAGTCAGATAAAACCCCCGAGAACGGTTAACCCTCTTACTCTATAGGGAATAAGGGAAATTGATAACTAGAATATTTTCTGTATAAATACTTGTTTGAGCACAACATAACAAAAGGAATATAATTAGATTAATTAGTCTAGCTGTGCCTCACGGTTTTACCCGCATAGTTCCTAATCCCACGGGAATTTCGAAATAAAACAGCCTATGTCCTTCCCCGGATTATAAGCTACCCCTGTACCAAATTTCAAGTCAATCGGTTCAGTAGTTTAGCCGTGAAAAGGTAACAGACAGACATAGTTACTTTTGCATTTATAATATACTAGCGGCGTCCCGCGGTTTCACCCGCGTAGTTCACGTTCCCGTAGGAATACGGGGATAAAATGTAGCCTATGTTACTCAGGGTGAATGTAGCTTTCTAATGGTGAAAGAATTATTGAAATCGGTTCAGTAGTTTCGGAGCCTATTCGTTACAAACAAACAAAAAAACAAACAAACAAATCTTTCCTCTTTATAATATTAGTATAGACTAGCAGCGTCCCGCGGTTTCACCCGCGTAGTTCACGTTCCCGTAGGAATATGGGGATAAAATTGCTAAAAACCTTCCCACTGAATCACTCTATCTATTTAAACAAACCGCATCAAAATCCGTCGCGTAGTTTTAAAGATCTAAGCATACTTAGGGACATAGGGACAGAGAAAGCGACTTTGTTTTATACTATGTAGTGATAATGAAGTAAGGATAAACGAATTTCGTAACTACCTTCCATACTGCAGAGGAAAATGTTGTTTAGTTTTAGCATAAAGTTGTTCGCCGGAGGGTAACTCCGCGTGAAAGTAAGTGGCTCCGGGGTGCGTGACTTGTATTATGTCCGTGTAGGGCGGCAGGAGTTCAATTTCTATACTGTGGATACCTGCTTCGTCCTGTAAATATTAAACAATATAATTTATGACTCTCAACAGCTTTTGAGTAATAGTTTTTAGTTGGTTGTTATATTGAGATTATTATGTCTTTTCCATTCACGGGACTATTAACATTATTATATTATTATGAAGTTTGTTAGGACAATTTTTTATGTTGCTATTTCAATTTTTTATATACGGCTGGATCCATTTTCATAAGGCTTTCACTGGCAGATAGCTATTATAAGAAGTGAAACTTCCGGGATTAATGCCATTGAAACCGTGGGTATTTTGAAATTTAAAATAAAAAGGTCCTAAGAACTTTTGTATGAGTTCTTAATTAATACATTATAATCAAACAAACTTTATAAAAAAGTCATAAACATTATGTATACCTGAAACACCTCCAATAACTGCGTGTCCGCCGCGCGGGGCACGGGCACGCACTGTATCTGCATGTGCGTCGTGCGGTAGTTCCGCTCGAAGAACACGCCCACTTTGCCCATCGCAGCGTACATCTGTTTCAGTGCATCCTTAAACTTCTTTATTTCTTTTATTACTTCGTCTGGTGCCTGTAATTATGTATAATTTTAACATTCATAACACACAACTGGGATGAGTGATCGTAATTCGAGAGGCTTTTAATATAAATATTTTCCGGTTACACTCAGTCGTACAGGGCAGGGAAGTGGACAATGGCTGATGTAAATAGATCGCTCGCGCTGCCACTGCCCGCGAGTATCGGTTTTCTTGCGGAGTCAAAAGAAAACAGCGCGAGCGGGAGTGTAGTGAAACACTCACTCGCGGAAGTATTGAGGGAAATATTTTCGGCAGCGCGAGGTGCTGTGGCAGGAGCCGAGTGTAAATGGGGTATAAAGGGGGTATAACCTAATCCTGTACTGAACCAATATCACCATTGATAGAGACGCCTTCCTCTTCCGACCAAGTTATAGGAATTCGTTTTGCCCTGACTTGACTTGAGTTGCGATGAGTGTTGAATGACAATAATACTAAAATAATCTTTGGTGTGCCGCCGGCCAAAATTGGAAGATACTATTGTCATTTTGATTCTAATGTCATTTGGACACATTTTCAATAAACTGACAACCAAAAGATGCGATTACAGCGACGCTGTCACCGACACAGAAAAGATTGTGACTCAATAATGTTTTTATAACGCTATTTTCATGAACTCTATGAATGAAAAAGTGTTACTAATCGATTCACTTACCTTTGTAATAGACTGGTGATGCGCTATAGGCAATATCAGCACGTGATAAGGTGTGAGCGGGCCTTTGGCCAGCGCCAGATAGCACTGCGAGCCCACACATATGACTAGATGCTTCTCGACGCTTGGTGACGATAGGCAGAACCAACATGAATCTGAAAATATCAATAACATAATCAAATAATGATTATACTAAGTAGGGTATCAGAAACAACCCACACAGGGATACCCTATCTAAAAACTACACACACACACACACACAAACTTTCTTACACATAGACACAGATAAACAACAATAGATATTCTGTTACAGACTTTCAATAACAAAAGTCCAATTTATTAAGGCTTAATCAAATCATTCGGGCCATGTATACGTTACTATCTACATTTACCCTGTTACTATTTCTATTTTAACCAATAAAATTAAAATTCACAAGTTTTACTTAGCAACAATTTTTTGACCAACTGAACTGACAGATACATAAATAATTAACCATATTATTTATATTTCTAACACTAATAAGCACTCAATACAATTCATACCTGGATCAATATCTCTCCGTTTCCTCTCTTGGAAGTCGTCCCGCTTCTTTCTCTTCCCATGATGCTGTTCATCTTCAGGCGCATCCATGTTGAAGAAGAATTGGCCGTTACCGCTGAACTGAATTTTACAAATATTTTTTATATGTGTTCGGAGCAAATAGTCTTTTATTCTTTGTTACTAACTATTGAGCAGAGTATAAATTTCGAAAGAATTTCGGGATAAAATTAATTATATAAGTACATGTTATATGAAAAAAATAGGTTTTTATTATTTCAGTGCTAAGGACTCTTAGCGGGTTAGCCTTGGGTAAAAAACAGTCATGTTTGAGAATAGCAATCATATATCGCATGACAAGAATCGAACTAGGGATCTCCAGGTTAACAGCAACAGAGTAAAACACCGAGATTAATTAAAAAAAAATCTAAACTACAAGATACATTTTCATTTCATTACAAAACAACAAATAAACAATTTGAAACTAAATAACATAACATAATCATTCACTACCTACATCATCTCATATAGTAACTGACCCCTAACTAAGTTCATAACTTGTGTCTAAATACCTTAACAACTTTCCCAGGCTGATGTTGCTTCAAGTACTCCGGGTCATACGGACAAGCTGTCTCATCAGTAGTCCCTTGCAATAAGTCAGTGACCCTCATCTTCGATATGGGTTGAAGTGAGCAAGCGTAGATCCACTTCTCCTTAGCTTTATTACCCACTGGAGCGAGCGCAATGAACCTGGTAGCGCATTCTTTGTAATCTTGGTAAATGCCTTGATTTCTGAAATTAATTAGGATAGTACATATTATTATTTGGAAAAGTCAAAAGTTTTATTTGTTGAGTTTTTAACCCAGGATCCTACTGAAAAATAGTGACGTTATGTTTTAATCAGCTGATCCATTTTGAATTTACGCGCGAAATTGAGTGTTATCGCTTGATACTTGTCAAATGACAGCGGCAAAATGACACATGACGTTATGTACCCCTTTTACCCTTTCTTCATACCCCTCGGTCGCCTGTCAGTGTCCACCATCTGACATCGCCATTTTGCTTGTCAGTTGCTGTCAATGTCAAGTCACAGAATAGAATTGTTGTTGTGGACCTTTGTGGACACAAGTTATTTCTTCTTATTTCTGATAAAACACATTAATTTCTCGTCTAATTACGCTGAGTTGAGCCCTAGTTCCTCCGTATTAGCGTCGACACTTTCAAAATGTATCACAAGTGTTATGTGCCGGGATGTGATTTTAAGCGACAGGACGATATATTGCTACACAAGTTCCCCGCTAATGAAAAAATACGCAAAAAGTGGTTACAGTCGATAAACTGTGCTTCCCTCAGTGCTTTGAGTGTGGTTGAATTGTGCAAACGATGTGTTTGTCATAAGCATTTTGAGGCAAGGTTTATTACGCAGAAATCACGGCTGTTGGTGCGGGCCTATCCTACCTTGTTCACTGAACATGAAATTTCTACCGGAGTTCCTGCACGTTCTGATTTAGGTAAGTGTTAGATCTATATCTATACTGATATATAAAGTTGAAGAGTTTGTTTGTTTGGTTGAACGCGCTGACCTCAGGAACTAGGTCCGATTTGAAAAAATCTTTCGGTGTTAGATAGCCTATTTATCGAGGAAAGCTATAGACTATATTCGGCTTGTATTCCCACGGGAATGGGAACTACGGACGCAAAACCGGGGGGTGCTGCTAGTAAATAAAATAATGTTAAACAGCTGAATGCGACTACAATCCTAGTCTGTTGTGTTAATCCTTTCACACTTTATATTGTGTTTGTTTTTAAGTAAATTATCTATATGCATTCTACTAATCCATCAACAGAATACTCAAATTGATGTTTCTTAATATTGGCTGCCGAGGCAACAGAATTATAGACATTCATGAAGATAAATAAAAACATACTTAAACAATCAAATAAAAACTAACTATGATCATTTTTATTTTTTTCAGATAATCAGAGCCCCAGCCCTAAATCTGAACACAATTACTGCCGCACTGAGCATATAGATCACAATTATGCTGCACCAAGGCCTACAAGTTGGTAAATGTTATAATAAGATTGACTGGTTTAATCTCATGGTCTTTGCATTTTGTTTGTCTTTGGTACTGGAAAGGCCTAATCACCCTAATTCAGGATTGAGTCTACCCTGAATTAGATATATAATGATTTATATAATTTATTCCCCTCGGTGGGGACATACTTATATGAGCTTATAATGATGACTGGAATGTTGGGTACAAATGCAAATGATGTAACAGACTGTACGAAAATTAAAATTTTGTATTCCAGATGAAGAGAATAATGAAGAAAGGTTCAAATTTGGGAATCCATACTCATTCGGTAATTATATTATAACATCTATACTAATATAAAGCTGAAGAGTTTGTTTGTTTGATTTAATGCCCTAATGTCAGGAACTATGGGTACAATTTGAAAAATTCTTAAGGTGTTAGATAGCCCATTTATCGAGGAAGGCTATATTCTTTAGGAGCAAGGTTTTATCCCCGTATTCCCAAGGGAACAGGAACTACGGGGGTAAACAGCGGGGCGCTGCTACTGTATTCATAAATGTTTTGTATACATTTTCAGACACTGTTCCTTCTTCAAAGGATGATTTGCAAGAAGTACCTCAATTAGCTCCCGCCTCAACAACCGAATTGAAGCAGCAAACTCCAAAGAAAAAAGGAACCAGATTGAATACAAAGTTATCTTGCACCAATTTCCAAGAAACTCTACATAGAGTACAGGAGAGCGAAAAAACGACAGTTTTCATCGTAGATCCAAAATGGCTCTTAAATTACTCTTAAATACTAGCCATCAGAAACCACATTTAAAAAAATGCTGGCTAAAGCTTGTTAGACCAGGTTTCAACCAACACATATTTTCATCAATAAAATAAGAGGTAAATATCTAATCAGAATCACACCCTCCTACTAATGTTATAAATGCAAGAATTTGTGAAGATGTTTGGATGTTTGTTACTCAATCAAGCATAAACTTAACAGATTTGGATGAAAGTGACATGTAGATAGACTATTTCCTAGATTAGCACATAGGGTACTTTTTATCCCAGTTATGTGTTTCCTTGGGATGCGGGCAAAGCCAGGGCAAAACCTAGTTCAATAATATGCATCTATTTGTTATCTGACTACAATGAATACCAAATTATATAATTAATAATATTTTCAGGTATCAATGCTCAATATTATTTGATGAAATGGCACTAGATACAGACACAGCATTATGTATCACCAAAAAGATTATATTACTGGTTTTGTTGTCCTCACAGACAAACAACACACAAACGAATTTGCAGACCATTTTTTTTTGTTTATGATTAATGGCAGCAAGCAGTAGCTTATTATTTCTGTGAGGGTGGTATGATAGCGATAGAACTGAAAAATATCTTAAAAACAATGATGGCTACCATTGGAGAGACTGGCCTTATTGCATTAATATCAGATCAGGGCAATCGGCATTGAAGTCTTCAGCAAGACACTAGAAGAGACCAAATACTTGCAGAAGAAAACATTGGTAATTAAGTTTTATGTCAATCATGGCCTGCAGACCTAATGACCTACTTTTTTAATAATTTACTTAAGTATATTATTAAAGAAAATAATAAAGTGAAATCTCTTTTCTAGCACGGTATGCAGATCGTAAGTGGGTCAGTCAGACTGAAGAATAGGAGTGGGCGACGCAAATCTTATAGATACAAGCACAGAAAAAAAGGTTAAATTTTTTTAAGAAAAAATGAGGAAAAATTCTAATAAATAATATATGTAATAAAAACAGTGTTTTTAGTGACTTAACCTCTTTCAGTGCCACAATCTTTGCTGTGCTGGTGACTATATGTCACTGTATTCACATCTTTTGGTTGTCATAATTATTGTCAGTGTTACCCTCCGGCCACACTTATCGCGATAACGCGAACTTTTACGTTGTCGCGACACGTCTGGCCAAGAATTTGTCATATCGCGAATCAGTTCCGCGAACTCGAATGCCCTTAAACCATTGACATAATACCTTAAACTCGTTGTCGGTAAATTGGCGCACAATCAAAGGATTTTGTCACGCACGACAGTGTGGCTTTAGAGTAATGAAAATGTACCTATAAGAATGACATTATAGTCAAAATGACAATAGTAGCCCAATTTTGGCCGCCGACACAGAAAATATTGTGGCACAATATTTTTGCAGCAATAACATTTAAACTTAAGTCTTACCTGTATGGCTGCCGCTCATAGTATTTGTCTGCTGACGGAACAAAGTGATATCTAGGTTTGATGTTTATTGCGAGCCACGCCAACAGATTTGATAGCCTTTCTTGGTCTACATCTACCTGAAACAGTATTCTATTGTCACACAAAACTGCAACCACTAGTATTGACATAGGAATAAGATTTAAATTACAATCATTCTATTTATTAAGCAAAACATTAATATATTTATACAGGTCATGCACACAAACATTGTCTCGCTAGACACTCACAAGCATTATGCATGTGGGAGAAACTAAACGAGGGATTCTATAATAGGTACATAACCTGTATAATTAAAAATAATATACTATAATACTAGTAGAGCCCCGCTGTCTGTTCCCATGGGAAAACGGGATAAAATATGCCTATGTCACGCACTGATAAATAAGCTTTCCATTAGTGAAAGTTTTTTTTTAAATTGGTTCAGTTTCGAAGATTTTCTCTTTATAATATTAGTGTAGAAATAAGATAACCCTTTATGAACATAATTATTAATACCTTCTGTGTATCATCCTGTTGTATCCCAGATGGCCATAAAGTCGTAATCAGTACATCTACTCCTCTATATTCACTCTGACCTCTAAAGCAAGCGTCTCTCACGGCACTGCAGTCGCTCGGCTCGAATGTGCACATGGGCAGATCCTTGCCTGACTCCCTTCTAGAGATGCCCGTTAAGTACGCTATCTTGACATCTGAACTTGTTGAGAATATGCCTCTTTTGCCTGTGAATTTAAGTTAAATTAACTTTATAAGTAGGTAGTACAAATAATTTACATACTTATTTTTTTTATGTTTAGACAAAAAATTTGTCACTGCAATGTAAAAGCTTTATACTCTCTTGTGTGAAATTGTAAACATATATTCATAAGTAATTATCAAGATCGTAGTTTGTATTATGAACATCATTCTAAGTTGTTATAAAGTTCTCTGATTTCATATATTTTATTTTATATGATTATTAACAATGAAAAACCATAATTGATATGGAGTCAAACTAAAACATATATCTAGTAAGGCATTTTATTCTGATTGTCAATTGGAGTGTTGAAAAATACAAAAATAATATATGACCTTACCCATATAAATCACATTTGGTACGATTTCAGCTCCTTCCTCTGGATAGTAAGTCACATGGTCACTTTGTGACGGGCCAAATACATAGGTTGTCACTGGAACTAAATAATAGAAAACTCATATTATTAGTATACTCTACACTAATATGATGGTAAAAAATGTTATGTAATAAAATATACAGGGAGGAGATGACAATTTGAAAAAAATAAAACATTGGAAGTGTACATTCTTAGATTTGCATAAAAAATATTTTGTTAATATTGATGATAGTATATTGGTGGAAGTATAAAGTTCTTGAATAGTATTATGAACTAACAGCAGTTTCATATATTATCACACCAAAAAAAATACTTGACAATACTTTACGAGATATTGATCAAACACATTTTTTTGTATAACTTGTAATAATTATGACATGAAAATCATACCTTTCTTAGTTCCCATCTTGTAAGCATCAAGCTGTGAGTTATCATTGTCAAAAAAGTTACCGACACACAGCAGGACATCAAAAGGTCCTGACTTTTTAATGATGGTTTCAACACGGGAATATAATGCATTGAAATTCCCATTCACATCTCCACAAATTAAACTGAAAACAAATTGAATATATAATAATGCAAAGCTTATAATGATGTACTATAAAACCATCTTAGAGTTCCAAATTGATGTAAGCAAAGCCTGTAGGCAAGAATAAAAAAAAATATACATTTTTGTAAGCTGCCTAAAAGTAGTGGAGTAATTGCTTAGACCCAGATAAACAGACATAGAAACCAATTATTGTATTGGATGCATATCGAACCTGCAATCTTTGCAACAAGGATAAATGCTTAATAGCAAATCAATTACTTACGTTTTTTGCTTATCTTCCATATTCAAATGTTTCTTCGCTGTATAGAAATTGAAGAACTAAACCAATACCGCTGATCAAGGAAAAGTATCACTACAGTTTCATATTAGTATCACTACTACGCTTTGATTTTGGCGCCAAATAACACGGTTATTCGGCCCAGAATTGGACCACTCTATCTAACTAACGGTAGGTAGGTGGTCAGATAAACTAGACTAGAGAAACAATTTTTTTTTTTTTTTTTTTTTTTTTAATAATTTTTATTCATGACCATAGATACAAAGTCTTTCAGTCGCATACATTGTTTAAATTATGTTCTAACTTTTATATAATAATAAATAATACAATACAGTACAATTAAAGATACTTAGTATTTTATCTAATTAACAATCTGTTAATTCATAAATTCATATTTAATTATCCAGCGGCCTCCCCTTTCGGGTCGGGTGAATACATCTCAGTGATATCCACAGGCATATTAGATGTCTGTTGTGATATTAGTTTTTATACAACCATTAATTAACTTAAACTTAACTTATTAATTAACTTAAATACATATAGATTACACAATGAACTAAATTTTTTCTATCGTATTACAGATAAACTTATATAAGGCACTAAAATATTTGCTGTTTTGTAATAAATCCTGAACACGGCGGGGAACACTTTCACTAACTTCACTGTCATTGTCATTTAATTCACTTATTTCACCGACTAAAATCAACCGTTGGATATTAAAAATTGAGCACTTCATGATGATATGGTCCAAATCGGCGTCTTCTACTCCACAATATTTACATCGGCTATTGTCAGTTATTTTAATTCTATTGAGGTGAGCTGGTGTTAAACAATGTCCTAATCTCATTCGGGATATACAGGTTACAAATCTTCTAGTGCTGTATTTGAAGTTATAATACCAGGGTTTAATCATTAATTGTTTTTGTATTTCACCATACCATTTGCCTTTCGTTTCCAGGGTTATTGTCCAATACTCTTTCCATAACTGTCTGTTATGCTCATTATATAGACTGTAGTAGTCAGTGAATGGAACCTTGAGCAACTCTGATTGATCTTCATCATGTTCTGAACGAGCCACCGTGTCAGCTACTTCATTTCCACGAATGCCACTGTGTGAAGGTACCCAAACTAATTCCACTTGAATATGCTTATCAAATAGTTTTTGGATAACAAGTCTAATATTATAAATAATATAATTTAACTTAAAAGAAATATTTACATTGTGTAGAGCAGACAAAACACTTCTGGAGTCTGTCACTATCAAAATATTATGTACATTATTTACAAGACTATTTATATGCTGCAGTGCACAATAAATTGCATAGCATTCTGCAGTGAAAATGCTACACACCTTGTTTAATTTAATGCATCTATTGTAGTCTAGCTGTGGATCATAAAAAGCTGAATTTACATTATGGTCTGTTTTTGATCCATCTGTGTATATAACATAATGTTCAGATCTATTGTTTTTAAATTCAAGAAAGTCAAATTTATTATGCACTGTGTCTAAATGGATTGTACAGTTTTTAATAATGCTATTAAAAGGGATTTTGTATATTGGCCAAATGTCAGTTTTAATAATATGTTTTGAATTATTATTTACATGTCCAAATATTGTTGGCATTTCAGGTAGAGTTCCACCAACTAAAGAAGAAGCAGTGATAGTGTTGGAAGCAATTGACTGTGAGATTTGAGGATGTATTGTTAGTTTCTTAAGTAAAGGATTATCATCTGATGCCATGACTTTTATTAAAAATCTCTCAGCCAACAACAACCTTCGTAACGTCAAAGGAGGTATGCATGTCTCAACTTCTAATGAATTAATAGGTGTGGAGCGCATAGCACCACAAATAAGTCTCAGTCCCATATTTTGAATTATATCTAATTTTCGTAACAAGGTGCTATTGGCATTCATGTATGCTAAACTACTGTAATCAAAATGGCTTCTCACTATACTTTTGTACAGCATACTCATAACTTTGGGGTCAGATCCCCAAAAACTTCCTGCTAAATGTCTCAATAAATTAATACCATTCAATGCTTTGTTACTTATATGTTTAATATGTTCATCAAACTTTAATTTATCATCAATAATGACACCTAGGAATTTATGTTGCTTAACAGCAGGAATTTCTACATTATTATATGATATTTTAACATTGCTATGAGTATTTACATTTTTACTGATAACTAAAATGGAACTTTTTTCTGGACTAATTTCTAATTTAAGTTTATTATGATAATAACTGTACAATTGAGTTAGAGCCTTATTAATATTAGACTTCGCTATATCTATGTTTTGATTTATGCTGTACATAAGCAAGTCATCTGCGAATTGTAGGATTTTTACATCTGGTACATCTACATATTTTAATATTTCAGAGGTGTACAAGTTATAAAGTAAAGGAGACAAAGTTGCCCCTTGCATTGTGCCTTTGTTGACAGTCCTAGGTCCATGCACTTTATTATTGTATTTGACAAATACAGTTCTATTGCTTAAAAAAGAATAAAGCCATTTTAGGACATGACCATGTATACCAATATCGTGAGATACTTGAATGAGTTCTTCTATATTTACATTGTCAAAAGCACCTTTTACATCTAAAAACACGCAGATTGCATTAGAGTGACTTAATTTAACCTTTCTTACATCTAATAGTAAAGATACAAGGCTTTCAGAGCAACTTTTACCTTTTCTGAAGCCAAACTGTATAGTAGGTATTAAGTTTTGTGATTCAGCAAAATAATCTAATCGAAATTTCAACATATTTTCAAAGAGTTTACCCAAACAAGAGGATAAGGAAATAGGTCTATATGAAGAAGGACTATCTACAGGTTTATTAGGTTTTAAAATTGGAATGACACACTGTGTTTTCCAAGAACTAGGTATTTCTAATTCATCCCATAGTTTATTATAAATATTAAGTAATGTTGTTTGTGCATTTGAATGTAATTTTTTTATTAACATGTAAGGTATGTCATCCAATCCCGGTGTAGTATCTTTCCTACTCTTTAAAGATGTTTTCAACTCTTCTATTGTAAAATTGTTCTTAAGAAAAACATTTACATCATTATCTGTAGCACTCGCAAACAAATAATCAAGCCTATTGTAGTTTATTTCAGTAGAATCTGCTAAGTTATTTAAAAAACTTGGAACCCACTCATCATTGATGTTTCTGTTTCGGTTTGTACCAATTTTCTTAAACTTTCTAATGTATCCCCATATCCTAGAAACCGGGGTTAACCTATTGAAGCTACTACATAAATTTTGCCAGGAAGAAGATCTTTCTTCCTTCAGAATTATTTTCTTTTTTGCATCTAGTTTTTTATATTTTATCCAGTTTCTAATGTTGGGTTGAGAAAAATAATACTTTAATGCTTCTTTTGATTTTGCGACAGCATCACTACATTTTGAATTCCACCATGGTACTGGTTTTTTAATTGGTGTGTTTGCAACTAATTTTTGTTTTGGAATTGTTTTATTCCTTAGATCATTTAATGTATCTATGAAATGGTTGTATGCATTAATTGGGGAATCATTTATTGAGTTTAAGTGAGAAAAACAAGTTTCTGATAGTCTATAATATTCGTTCCAATCTGCCCTACTATAAATATATTTTTCTTGATCCACAGGAGGTGACGTGTCATACATTGATGGTTGAATGTTGATCTCTAGTAAAGTTGGAAGATGATAGCTACCCATGGGATCGTCATGAACATACCAGTTACATAAATGAGCTATTGGAGAGCTAACAAGGGCAAGATCTATTGCTGAAGCTTGTCTATTAGGATAAGGAACAGTTGTTGGTGATCCATCATTTAAAATACATAAGTCAAATTCATCAATTATGCTATACAAACATCTACCTCTATTATTATCATTATGGCATCCAAAGGCTATGTTATGGGCGTTAAAATCTCCCATGATTATACAAGGTTTGGGTATGTTATTGATTAAATCCTTTAACTTTGCCGAGTCGAACCTGATACTTGGAGGGCTGTAAATACAAAGTATTGCCATTGCTCCAAATTGTGTTTCTATAGTGATACATAGGTTTTGAATAGATTCTGAGAATTGTGTATTAACTACTTTGTACTTTAAACGATGGTTCACCAGAATGGCAACTCCATTATGAGAATTTATGGAATTTTTGTAGATTATATTATATGTGGGAAAGTGAGGGATTATAGAATTAGATTTAAACCAAGTCTCATTAAGTAGACAGACGTCTATATTTTTTTCAATTAATAAATTTTGTAGTTGACTCTTTTTGCTCTGTAAACTTTGTATATTAAATTGTAAAATATTAAGATAATTGTCCATGTTTAAATTAAATTTGATAACAATATGTCTTTTATTTTCTTATGTGTAAGTGGCCCGTCAGAGTCACTTTTGTTTCCTAGTGCAACCAACGATTTAACAATTGCGTTAATAATAATATCATTACTGGCTACTTGCTTAATATCTAATATTACATTATTGGATTTATCCTTACCAGCAACCTTGGGTAAGTCAGGAAAAGCTTTCTCGTTAAATGTAGGGGGTGGTTTCACAACAGTGGCATACGTTTGCTGCAGGAATTTGGCCTTTTTCTCTTCAATTTTTTGTTTTTTAATGGGACAGTCTCGTGAAATCGCAAGATGGTTACCTGCGCAGTTGATGCATGTGATCTCTTCGACATCGCATTCTTTATAGGAGTGGCGACCAGCACAAGAAGAGCAGTGTTGCTCGCCCCTGCAAGTCTTGGCAGAATGGTTAAATTTAAGACATTTATAACATTGTAATAAAGGTGGTATGTACGTTTTAACTTCATATCTAAATAGTTGTATATAAGCATATTGAGGTAAAGATGTTGATGCGAAGGTGACTGCAACTGTATTGAGAGGAACTAATTTTCCCTCTACCTTACGCATA
Source organism: Timandra comae (assembly GCA_958496195.1). Lineage (NCBI taxonomy): Eukaryota > Metazoa > Arthropoda > Insecta > Lepidoptera > Geometridae > Timandra > Timandra comae. The sequence continues at coordinate 4,273,380 of OY292369.1, forward strand.
AATCTCTTAATTGAAATGACTTCAGAGTCGCACACTATATTTTTATATATATCTTCATTGGAGAGTTCTTTGGGCACAAACCTCAATACCCCAATCCTTTCCGTCAAATAGGAAGGAATAAAAGCTTTAAACTTATTCTTCCACAAAAAATCTTCCATTTTCAGGAAATTATTGGCCGCAGCCGCCTTCCTGAAGGTTATACCAATTTTATGTGCATTTATTCTGTGCACTCCCAAGACTCCTTTAACATTGTCAGATATTAGGTTGGTGAGCGTGATAGGGTTTTTATTTCCTACTTTCTCCTGCTCAGTAGACTCGACGTAAACTACATATTCTGAATAATTAGTATTTTCGATAAACAGCCTTTTGTAATTTGGTTTTGTAAAAATGGTATACTTATTTGAGTCTGAATTTCTATTGTAATATTTTCGTTTTCTCTTCTCCCCCGGCTCTGGCGGCTCCTCACCGCCACTGGTGACACTCATGGTTATTTTGGAGATGATTCAAATGATATTATTGTAGTATTTCTGTAGAATTATTTATTTTAAAAACTTTTAAGAAATTAAAATTACCGCCTCGTTTGACTTCCCGCCAAAAAGTCCCTCCTAGAGAAACAAATTAAGCCAGTGTTGCCAGATGAATATTATAAATTCCCTCCAAATCTTTTACAAAATCCCCCCAAAATATGGATATTTTAAGAAAAATCCCCCAATGTTAAAAAAAAATTATTATGACAAAAACATAAAAATACGTAAGTAAATATTTTTTTCAACACACTTGTTCATAAAGGGGCTCCTATTTGCGCAAAAACAGTTGAATAATGACACGTTTTATTCACTAGTGAGTTATAGATTGTCTTTTTTTTAAATTGCTTTGTTTTAAAAAAGTTTCAATACCAAAAAAAAATTGTGTCCATACATTTGAAAAACAAACTTCAACTATGTTTCCTTACTTTTGGTAGGTCTATGGTCGATTCCATTCATTCATTCATTCGATTTTTTTTAATAAGTATATTCTTTTAGTCTTTGGCCGATCACCATTGTTGTGTTGGATGCGAGCGAATAGAAAAACAGTTTATTTATTAGCGAAAAATGATAATTTCTTCGCAAATGTGTTGAAAAACATTGTATGGTACACGCGTGTATTGATGATTATTATCCTCGGCTATCTTCAGACCCTCGCCTGACGGCTCGGGCCTCAATAGCGCCTCGGAAGTAATCACCAACTTACCTCGCTTGTACCATAAATAACTATTATTTCAGAAATTGCTTCCATTATTGCATCTGTATCTCCACATGCTTCATCGGTGCCATACATTTTTTCAAAATGAATTTATTCAGCATCTATGCGCACACACAGTAGTTGGCGGTACAAATAATCTTGGGGCTCTATTCTCTTCTCTAGCTATTAAGCTGTGATAATGCTACTCCAATGTATTGTAATGTCAACATCATAGCCGTTTTTTTTATCTTTTTATAAATCGTATGTTCGTTTGTACTCAAACCACACTAACACATCGTTGTGCGTATGTATGTGCTGATTATGTAATAAAATAAATTCTTTAAATCGCATTCAGTTATAAAAAAGAATATTTCATTGTTTTTCAAAAAGCCCCCATTCCCCCCAAGCCCATTTTAGTTCCCCCCCGCATAATCCCCCAAAGAATTTGTCCCCCCGAAATTGCCCCCAAGGGCTTAAAATACCCCCAAATTTGGGGGGAATTCCCCCAATCTGGCATCAGTGAATTAAGCTCAATGGTGTAAGAAAATCAAATCAATCGTTTAAGTTCTGTTCTATGAATGAAATTGGAAATGTACAAGAAAAATCAGACGGAGTCGGCAACATAGGTCGGCGAGTCGGCAACCAACCAACAACAGCACTTTGATTGACAATGACATTGATTGACATGACAACGACTGCCAAATGAAATGTCGGTTGGTCACGGCTGTCTTTTTTCGAATGTGTCAAAAGTCTAGCTTGACAATGACACGCACGCAACGCAAGCAACAAGCAAAGCAAGCACACCAAACCAAACCAAGCTTGATTGCCTTTTTTCCCGAGTTTGGTGTAATTTAATTTAATATTTAATAAAAACTACCACAGATTTTTATAATATGTACTTGATAAACACCGAGTAAATGGTGAATTAGTAATATAAGTGACACAATGGCCTCATCAAGTAAATTGCCCGGTACCGGGCTTGAAGAAGTTGGAGTTCCAGGTCAAACTTTTCTCCGCGATGCTCTCACGAGCTGCACAGACCCTCTAAAAGCGATTGAAGAGTTTCAGTTAGAAAATGGTATATTACTTCCATCGCTAAGACCCATGTTGCCTTTACTCGATCTCCATGGAGTACGAAGACTGGACTTCCACACCTCCGTCCTAGAGGAGTTGAGAGACAAACTTATACAACATATCAATGAATTAGGATCGAAAGAAAGTAAGGAAAATGAGAAGAAGCTAAGAGAACTATTGCAGAAAAGTTTCGCAGTTGTCAGAGTCAAAGCTCTAAGACCGGTCATCATGAGTATTCTGAAGAACACCCCGCAAATTGACGATAAGTACTTAAGAGTATTAGTTAGAGACAGAGAACTGTACAATGACACAGACACTGAAGTCAAAAGGCAAATTTGGCAAGACAACCAATCACTGTTTGGTGACGAAGTATCTCCATTACTGAGCCAGTATATTAGAGAAAAAGAAAACATTCTATTTGACTATGAAAACCTAAACAATTTATTCTTTTCACCATCTCCCAAAGTGAGAAGACAGGGCGCTGTTGTACAGAAACTAGCACACATGATCGGTAACAGTGTTAAATTATATGATATGGTACTACAATTTCTCCGAACATTATTTTTAAGAACTAGAAATGTTCACTATTGTACTCTTAGAGCCGAACTGTTGATGGCTCTGCATGATTTAGAAATACAAGACATAATATCTGTGGACCCGTGCCACAAATTCACATGGTGCCTTGATGCTTGTATTAGAGAAAGAAATGTTGATATAAAACGGTCGAGAGAACTCCAAGGCTTCTTAGACAGTATTAAAAGGGGCCAAGAGCAAGTACTTGGAGACTTATCTATGACATTATGTGATCCATATGCAATAAACTTCTTAGCAACATCAGCAATTAAGATATTACAGCATTTGATTAACACTGAAGCTCTTCCAAGAGATAACACTATATTGATACTATTGTTGAGAATGTTAGCACTTGGGTTGAGTGCTTGGGTGATGATTGACTCACAAGAGTTTAAGGAACCTAAGTTGGACAGCCAGGTTGTTACTAAGTATGTTCCAGCACTTATGTCTTTGATGGTTGATGATCAAGTGAGAGCACTGCACAATAAACTGCCTCCCGATGAAAGAGAATCTGCAATTACTACTATTGAACATTCAGGGCCACCACCAGATGCTTGTGAAGCCTACATGAGGGAGAATTCTGTGTGCGGAGTCCTCGCTATGTACTACACATTACATGCAGCCAAATTACGCGACCGCGGTGCCCTACTCAGGATACTCAGCATTTTAGGTAGTTGTAAAGAGGGCAGAGCTTATGAAGATCCATTTTTACATGCCCTCGTAGCTTTATTAGTACAATTACCAGATGAATTTCAAGGAGAAGATTTTAGTACAGTATTGTTTGATGAATTCTTTTTTGCTGGTTTAACAAAGGATAATGTTACCAGGCATTTACTTAAACTATTATGGTACATTCATCCTAAACTGCCAGAAACTAGAGTTCAGACTTTGATGAAGGCCTTACAACCAGGCACTCAGCATAATGAGTCTGTTCACAAGCTTTATGAGATCATGCAACAAAAGTTTACAACTCAAACTGAACTGACACCGGCCCCCACAGAAATGGAATACTTGGATTCACCTCTTATGAGTGTGCCTACACCAGCGCCTTATCATATGTAATGTTTTTTATTGCTATATAAATTATAATAATGTTAAGTAAATAAAACAAAATATACCTATTAATAGCATTTTTAATTATAGTCATTAATAACTATAGAATAAGTGTTAACATAATGCATTATTAATGTTTAAGTTTATTAATCTGTTGTGTTCATAATATGGACAGAGATCAGCACATATTTATGGCAGTTGAAGTTTATAATAAATATTAAAAATTCACGAAATTAGTACTTATTGGGAAGTTTATTTAAGTTAGGTTGTGATTGTGTGGTTAGGAGCGGCGATCGCGTCGTTCAGGCTTGAGGTCCATGGAGTGAAGAGAACGGAGTGACCGGGAACGTTCGAAGAGCGAAGGGTCCGTGTAAATGGGTTCACTGCCGTCGTCGAAAGCATTGGCCAGTCGTCCTGATGATCCCGCCTCTTCTACCTCGGCGAATGTTCTGCCTAATCCACTGAAACATAGTTAAATTACTTTTTAACTAATAGTTACATTTCAGAGTAAATTCAAGGGCCTGCAGAGGTTCACGGTTCGATTCCCGTTCAAGACAAATATGCATGAATATGTCGGTCTGTCTTAGCTATTTTCTATATAAGTACTTACATTAATACAAAAAAGTTTCGTTTACAGAAAAATCAAGTAAGTATTTACGTAAAATATGAATAGCGCCTAAAATTTTAATAAAATCTAACCTATAAATACACAATTATCTAACAAAACCATTGCAACAAATAAACAAACAATGGTAACCTACATATATAAATATAACAATTTACCTCAAAGAGAATGGTTTATGTAAATGAGAAGCAGAGAACAGCGATGGTCGAGTGGGTCTCGGGCCCGGGGTCACTGACCGCAGCGCCGGCGCAGGAGTCGACGCCTGAATGTTTTTACGGAGCACGCGCCAATATCTCCTACAGGAAAATAAATACAAAAATATAAGTAAGTACTTAATTAGTCACATGTGTTTGTTTATATATAATTAGACTAGCTGTGTCCCGCGGTTTCACCCGCATAGTTCCCGATCCCGTGGGAAGTTCGGGATAAAACATGGCCTATGTCCTTCCCCGGACCATAAGCTACCTCTGTACCAAATTTCAAGGCAATCGGTTCAGCAGTTTAGCCGTGAAAAGGTAACAGGCACGCAGAGTTACTTTCGTATTTTATTTTCTATCTATAGGTACCTAGTAAGGATAAGTAGGTAAGTATAATTATATTAGTCACATGTGGTAACATGTGCTTATTTGTTTATAATTGGCTAGTGTTATTGTATTTATTGTGGTTAATACCTATAGGTACCATTTTATTAATTAGGCTTATCTTTAGTTTTTAATTAGGTCTTGTGGCATGTGCCTGGTAAGCCGTAGATAAGTAGCATAGTAAGTACATAGGTATTTAAGAGATCATCATTTAAGCGCATTAGGTGCGCGGTCAATACAATACACCTATGTATTACTTCTAGGTACCGTCTCGTAACATCTTTAGTCAGGGAGAGGCCTTCCTATGCAATGGCATCTTGCAGGTCTATTAATTGGTAAGTATATTTTATTGTAGAATTAGGTATAGAAGCAGTTGTACTTAAATTAAGTTTATTTATGTAACTTAGGGCCGATTTTTCCATCGTCAGATAACTGTTATTCGACGAATAAAATTGACGATTGACAGATTTTGTATGGAATAACTGACAAAATTTCAAAGTTATTCGTCGAATAAACTTATCTGGCGATGGAAAAATCAGCCCTTATATAAGTAACTTATCTACCATAAGTACTTACCTAATTTCATCAGTGTATAATTTTACAGACACGTCTATTCCTCATTAAAATTATCAAAGTTATCTACAATGGAGAGCAAAGATTATCTTCATTGGAGCTACACGTTTCATTGGCGTGAAACCGGCATGCGATACTTACTTGCTTGCCTACTTAGAAAGTAGATTAAGTTGGTTTAACGTTTTTGAAAATAGGTAGGTTTGTAGGCTAGATATATATCATAGTCATAAACTGCCTCATTTGCGTTGCATTTTTAGTCCGGTTTAACAAAACCTGGTAAACATTTGACACCTTGTCAGTCAAATCTGTCACTTTGACAGTATTCAAAATTGATCGTAAAACCTGATTTAGTGCTAAACCAGACTAAAAATGCAACGCAAATAAAGCGGAAAGCGTTTAACTAAGTCTTTTTCGTAACGTTTCGTAAGTCGTAACTTTTAATTTATAGTAAGCTGTAGGCTAATAAGCTTGTCTTAGTCAAAATAAAGTAATCAATAACAAAATAAGTCGTAGGTTCAAGTGGATATTAGATACAACGCAGCCAAGCTAAGTTTGCATCTCGCTATAATGCGACGCCTGCAGAAGTAGGTACTACACCCTTTCAATTAAGTATTACAGAATGATCATCATTTTCATCAAATTAATCAACTTCAGGTGCAAAATATGGTCGGATTTACCTTTAAACCGTAGGTACCTACTACTATTAGGTTACCAAACTACCTACTTCTCACCTATAAATATACAAAGCAGCAGTCAGCATAGCCAGCAGAAGAGATAGCAGTACACATAATGCTACCAGCAATGCTCTATAGTGGTGCGGTGACACGCAGACCCCAGCAGCAGAAACTACGGGGGAAGAATCACCAGGACCATTCTCTTCGAGTAGCTCGTTTCTGTTGTCGAATACCTTTGAAGATATGGCAATAATCATTAATAACAAAAGGCAGTATCGATAGTTAATTCCTTAACTTCTACTAAGTTAGGTACACATTATATACAATCAAGCAAACCAACTAATCTATTTTTACGTATAGCATAGATAGAGCAATTGGGGTATTTTCATATGTGTCGATGGGGGTCCAATCTAGGTTTATTGACTGTATTTATGATATTACAAACTGAGCACACACTAATTAATTCTTCCATTCACACACCCCGTTCGTGATGAGTATCACGCTGTTAGCAATTATCCCACTTAAAATGGCAGAAGTCCGTTTTTGGTGTAGATTTGTCACACCAAATTCTTTTCTTCGTTTAATTTGAAAACAAATTTTGCCAATTTTAATTTATTCTTCATGGTTTATCTAAGCTCACATAAAAATATGCTATTAAATCGACGTAACAAATTAGTAACTCCAACTTACAAATAACTAATTACACAGATACACATCCACAAACAAAACAATAGCAATTAAAAAATACTTCCTTCAATCATCACAACAATCTTTGCGTTAATTAAACGGCTATACAATATTTACCTCAATCATTTTCCTGACGTGACTAGGTGTCTCTGCTTCTTCTTTCAAGTACTTATCAACGCTTGCTTCTTCGTACGATACTTTGTAAACTGTTCCTTGCTTTGAATCAGGTTTATCGCTTTCCGATTTCTCATCTGTTTTCACTTCAGCAGTGTCGTTAGTCTTTATTTCTTCGATGACGTTTGTAGAGTTGACATCTCGTCGTCGTCTGCCGAATGAAGGTTCTGATCTTCCTGTATGGCTTGGACAGTATGCCTGTAACAAATATGTTGATTAGATTTTGGAGAAGATGCTGCTTTGGTTGGAGTCCGATACATTGACTCTCCTTTGTCGCATAATAATGTATATGCTTTTATAACTCTATTGCAAATCTAACACTGGATTGTAATACAGGTCAAATAGTTTTCTACGATTGAAATTAGTTAATGTAAGATTAGTAAAGAATAATCTTTCCATGTGTACAAAACAAATATAAACAGGAAAGGAATAAAACCAAATACAATCGAACTATGTAAGAACTTCCCAAGTCGATAACATACTCAATATCATAAACATTTACCTACTAAAACAACATTTTTCTAACACAACAATCTCTAATATTGACCGAGATCGAACCCGAGACCTTTTGCACCCAAACCGGCGTGGCAATCACTTGATTACGCAAGTTCATCACGTGAATCATAAATGTTTATGATAACAGAATAAATACTCTAGTTTGAGCATCAAAAGGTCGTTCATATAAAATTGCATGAACGACTAAAACAGTATAGAAATGCACACGGTCGTTCACAAATAACTGATAACCCGATAACCCCGCAAACTGGATGAAGCTTATTAAACTATATTTATATACCGATTGACGTAATACATGTTGTTTTTATATACTTACCGTTAATAGAAATCATTGGGTCAACTGATAGAGATATAAGTAATGAGGTTGCTGCAAAACAAAACACTTTATTTTTTAGATAAAACTTACCGGCTGACACCCATCTCTGCACGTACGCACTGTAGCTTCGAACACTAAGAAGTTAGACTCTGGTATTTTGAACGCGTTGAATCTAGCTTCTAAAGAGTCTCCGTTTCTTCCTTTGTCTAACTCTGGGAACACATCTGGGTCTACTGGACACCTGTTAATCATAAATACACGTGGTTCTAGCAATGTCATTTGTTATTACGGTGAAGGAAAACATCATGAGGAAACCTGCACATAACGAAGAAATTTTAAGGTGTGTGTGAAGTCGACCAATCCGCACTTGGTCAGCGTGGTTGACTAAGGCCAGATCACCCTAATCCAGGATGTGCTCGAGCCCCTCGGTGGGGACATTATATAAGCTGATAATTATATGATATTGTTTTGAGTGTTTAACCTTTAAAGCAATTACTCACCCAACACGGTCAATTAACTGCACCGATCGACCGGAGTACGGGTCTCTGGCGATAACATTTGTAGCGAATATATCTGTTGCGTAATTGTATCCATCTTGTGCCTCTAGTCTGAACGTAAGTGGGTCTCCAACGGCTATTGTTGTTGTAGGTCTTCCTTGGTATAAGATCATCAATCGTACTTTAGAGTTCAAAGAACTTTCTTCTGGTAAATACTCGATCGGGATTGGACTACCGGATCTGTCGATCAAATCGTACCCGAATCTAATGTTAGACTTGGAGGAAATACTATTTTGTTTGCTAAGTGTACTTTGAATGAATTTAATTTTAATATATTTACTTAGTTTTTATTGAAAATATGGATAAGAATGATAATTTCTGGTATAAATTCATTCAAAGTTATCAGTTAGTAGCTGTTAGTGAAATAACAGCACTCGAAATAAAACAACTAACACTACACCCCCTTACTAATACCAAAATCACAAAACGAGTTAGACAAAAATAAACACAAAATTTCAATTCTAAATCACACAAACATCTCACAGAACACGGTTTATTTTAAAACGAAAACTCGGTTAAAATTAAACTCAGTTAAATTTAGAACTCAGAAACTAAGAAACTTTCAGTAAACAAAATAAACTACTCAACAAACAGTTAATATCGTTATATTAACCGATTTAACGCTCTATTTAAAAAGATTCAACCCTTTCAATAATAAAACCAAGCTATCAAAGGGTGTCTTTTTAAATAGACAAGAATAGTTTAAGAAGTCTCACCCTGCTCCGATGTAGTTTGAAGTAACAACTGCCTCAGCGGGCCCTCTGAATAGACAAGTTAGGTTGAACCGTTTGTCACGAGATGTTTGGACATTGTCACTGAATTGTACTACCACTATGTTCGTCATTGTGTCTCCAGACTAAAAAACAACAAGAAAATATAGGAATTACATTTTTCCATTTATTTAATTAAGTAAATTAAAATATTGTGCAGAAATATTTTTTTGAGATCTATAAATGATCGTTGGAGTTGATGTTGATATACGAAAAGAAAAAGATTTGCAAGCAACTCGTAAGTTTATTAAAGTATGAGAAATGTTCAATTACCCTTTGAGTCCCACATTCAGGATACCCATGAGACCCAGTGATACGAAGAACGTTGACCACTCCACCGTTTCCTCTAAAGAAACAACGATCGTAGAAACCGTATGTATACATTCGGCCGTAAAATCCTTCGGGAAGACGGAGAGTGAACTCCATTCCATCTTCATTACATACTTGGGATACTAAAATATAAGTTTTGGGCTTATTTAGTACATATTCATTTCTAAAATCAATTAGATTTTAAAAATTGTGTACTGATTTTCATACCATCTAAGCAATCGTCAGCCATCCTCCCAAGAGCTCTTTCGTAGAAGTCATACTCATTGGCTGTATTATCGAAATGCGCAGGATTAGCTGCGTCCAATTCCCTTGTATCACGATCACTCAATTCACAGTTATCTCTTGGTTCACCAGCGAAACCTACGTCTCTATAAAAATAATTAAGAATTTCAATGTAGTCAGTATGTAGGTAATAATATATCATATGCATAATGAGTAATGATGCCATACCTGTAGTTGAATGACCTGCATATAAAGTCACGGGCCTCTATGCATTCTCTCTGGCAGTGAGCCAAAGAGTGCGCTGTAGTAAAACGCCTCACGAAGCGTCTTTGCATTCGCTGTCTGCCTACTTGTCTAAAACTGTCGTCTTCACAGCGGGTCCCTTGCCAAGGACGCTGTCCTGCCGGCGGTCTGCCCACAGGCCCGCCAATAGGTCCACCTAGAGGGCCCACGGGGCCTCCGATTGTACCCCCTATAGGACTGTTAACCGGACCTACCACAGGGCCTCCCACGGGGCCTATAGGGCCATCAGGTTCGTAACCTCCGTAGCCTGGAACAGCTAGAATTTACCCAAAATTATTGATTAATTTATTCCCCAAAATTAAATATGTATCAGATATGTTATGATATTAACTTACGGACAGGTCTTTCAAGACCATTTTGTGGATAAGTGCCGCGATAACCTCCTGGTCTGTCTATAGGGCGCCTTATTCCAAAAGTAGGTCTTGGTTCTGCTGGGAACCTATCAAAAACAAGTCATGCTACAATGAAATTTAACGTCCCTACAAATTGTAAGTAAGTATATCTAAATAGTTGTTAGTCACGAATTTTACCTTTCTGGCACAACAGGCCGTCCTCTATCTGGATAACGGTCGGGCCCAGCGTAATCACCACCATAATAGCCTCCGCGACCATAGCCTGTTGTAACAAATGACATGAGAACATGCACACAAAGAACAATAAATTAGTGACAAAGTGTTAGTAACGCTCACCAGGATATGACGATCCGGTCGGCGGATATTTGTCATACATGTCTGGGTAACGGTCGCCGCCTAGCGGTACCGGGTCTCTGTTCACTCCGACCGGGTACCGGCTGTACGGGTACCGTCCCCAGTCTCCGCCCCCAGAGTATCGGTCCTGATCGAATCTGTCTGGGTAGCGGCTCGAGTATCCAGGACGAGAAGGATATCCTCCACCACGCATCGGATATCTGTCAGCTGGATACCGATCGGCGGGATATCTTTCAGGGTAAACATCAATAGGGTATCTACTTATAGGATATCTATCGTTAGCTGGATATCTGCCAATGTCATTAGGTACAGGATCGTAGGTCGGGTATCGTCCACCGTCAATTGGGTAACGATCTCTGTTAGGATACCTATCGACACCTGGAGGATAGCGGTCAATAGCTGGTGGGAACCGGTCTACACTTGCTGGGTATCTGTCGACTCCTGAAGGGTATCGGTCTATGGGGTATCTGTCGACGGGTGCTGGGTACCGGTCGACGCCTGGTGGATACCGGTCGGCACCGGGTGGATAGCGGTCGATCGGGTATCTGTCTATTGGATACCGATCGATGCCTACTCCTGGAGGGTATCTGTCGTCGGGATAGCGATCTGCCGGGTATCTGTCCGGGTATAGATCAGGTCCGGCCGGATACCGGTCATCGGGGTATCTGTCCGGCCGGCCGCCGTACCGATCGTCGTCCGGGTACCGGTCGTCATCAGGATAGCGGTCAACGCCTTGCGGGTATCTGTCACGATCCCGATCCCGGTCGCGGTCTCTATCGCGGTCCCCATTGTTATTACCACCTTTAAAATACAATTACAAACATTAATATCATTAACACATTATAAAAACACAATGAACAAAAACTACTGCATGCATAAGTCTTTTATATCCAACATGCTTAACTTTCTACCAAAAATAACTACAAGAAAAATATTTACAAAAGGTATTGAATAAAAGCCTACACTTATTAAGTAAGCATACTTTATAAATACACGAACTAACAACTAAACCTACGCTTAGTGATAACTACTTATATAAATAATCAAATAGACACACCTCCTTTTACGTAAAAACGGCTGAAAATTTAAGCAAAACATCACGACATGCCAATACTACAATTCAAAAACTATCTAAAATTCCACCTGCTAATTACAAAGATAACTCTAACATGTGACAAGTAATTGTTAAATGTTTCCATAAATGTCTAGACTCATAAGAGTTTACGTCACATCTTATTATTGATCCAAATAAGATATTTCTGCTCTCAACCTCGAAGCAGATATTACCAAAATTAATGTGTATTACACTCAAGTACGCCTATGAATTCAGATGATAATGAACCTTTCACAATGGCTGGAAAACAAACATACGCGCGATACGGTGTACTTAGTTAATCCACTCTTTTTCATTAAAAAAATTACGCATGTGTGAAAAAAAGAAAAGGAGATTAAACTATGGATTAACTAATCCTCGTTTATCACGGAACCTCCATCTCGAGTCTATACTATACAAGTTTGTTACCAAAGAAATGCATAAGAACCAAACTTCGAATCATTTCTTCTCATAACTAGTAACATTTATCAATTACTCATCATGACACTCACACAGAGCACGAAACATCCATAGTAGGGGCACATACCCAAATTCCTTGCTCTGTGAAAACAAACTACGGAATCTATCTATGTATGAACATCGTCCACTAACTACTGACTGAATGACCAAAAATCCTTGTTCTATGATAACTAACTACTTTATCTAACTTTATACATTTACATCAAACAGATTACTAACTACTAAATCTAAGCATGTACATGATCAAAAAGTCTGTCGGCATGCATCGAACCTGATGTAGTGGGTCTGGCCCAGGGAGTTTGGGATCCTGCACTGGTGCCACCTGCGTCCGTCTCACCACTTACCAGCTGATCTGGATTGCCAAACCAAGGTGAAATGTTTATTTACTTGTATACAAGCATTTTGGTGACGTTAGGTAGAGCAATATTATAAGTTCTGTAGACCCTAACTATATTTACGGTTTTTTATAAATTGAGTAACAACATTTTTCGTTATTCTACTTATTTAAAGAGACAAAAACATATTTCGATGATGGATTTAAAACAAAGAAACAATAATATACTACTTTAGCGTAGCACGTGCCGGGTACCTGCTCATTACTGAATAAATAAGAACTACGTTCGGGTATATATTTACAAATACCTATCTAAATAATATAAATTAAATAAATATTAACTTACGGCGTTTTAATCATTTAAAAATTTTTTTTGGCAAATTTCCAAAGATTTATGATTAAGATCTTTCGTCATCTTCACATACTCATACGTATGTGAAGATGACGAAAGATCTTAATTATGTAAAAAATAAATCTAACAACGTGATATCAGGAAAAAGGTATTATAAAATATATTTTCCTTCAGCTTACATTTTTATTAAGTAAATATTTTATTCTTTATTCTTAATTAGCAATAGTTATGGTATTATGCCTGATTGAATCTAAAGACGATAAAACTATTTTTATTGCGCAATGCGACTGCAGTTAAGGAAGTTTTTTTATTTACAGTTTTAATAACAATTTTATTACACGACCGCCCCGGCTTCGCACGGGTCCAATTATCCCGTTGATTTTCCAGATTTTTTTACATAAGAACCTACTACAGAGTATTAGAAAACTACAAAAGAAAAAATAGCCAAATTGGTCTAGCCGTTCTCAAGTTATAGCGTCAGGAAGGAAAACCCGACTTATTTTTATATAGTAGATGAAGTACCTCTCATCATCATCATCAGCTCATAGTCCCCACAGATGGACTTGAGCCTATTCTTTATGAGGGCAAAAAGCACCTCTAGGTATTATTAATTAATTTTTGTTTCACTGATGGAAAATCCCATGCGACACCTTAATTCAAACAGTATCTATTGAAATTATCTTCGAGTTTAAATAAATTTATCATTATTTTGTTTTCTAGGTAAATCTCAAGGTAAGTTTTGAACAGTGATACGTGACTGAAGGCACAAAGGTGGATATTAATACTAAAATAGAAACAACGGCCTAGTTTTATAGTAACACGCATTATGCAAGCGTGGTGATTACGTCTTTTCTTACAGAAAAAAAACACGAAAACTTCTGGATGCGTAACATTTAGGTGCGAACACCTCCTATAATTGGGACCAGTTTATTACTATTTAGTTACTAGTACCGTATTATAGATTATGCATAAATAAGATACAATTAAAATAAACTTACAGATCTAGATAAAACAATAGTTGTCAACTATTTAACAATGACGTACATGAAATGATGAAAGAAACAAGTGCGATTCACAGACAATTGCGTACTCTACAAGTCCTTTAGAAGATGCAAACTGTCATTATTATTCGTATATCGAAGTAGGTTTTCGTTAAATATTACTACTTAAAATATATTAAAGTTTGTTACAGGATATTTATTATGTAGATTTAATTAAGTTTTGTTAATACCTAGTAGTATTAATTATTCTGTGTTAATACAAGGTTTCTAGTTCCACATTTTGACGCTGTTGCAAGCGTCATGATCACGGATATACAACATTTAGTTAGTATATTTATATCCATGATAACTATAAATATTACTGCAGTATTTACTTATATCAACATTATATTTGGAACAAACCAAACGATACCTCAACTGACACCGGACACAATCATATTGTTTATGCTCCTTAAATTAACCAATAAATATGTGTTCTATATTTGGATTGGAATGGAAGGGCTCTATACACGTGACACGTCAACCAATTGACTCGATTGTGACAGTAATATGCTTGTTATGTTGGTATCATTTACTGACTACAGGGGTCTAGTTTATATCAATTGGTATTTGAAATGGGTGTAACTGCTTTTGTTGGTGTGGTAGGTAGCTATTTTGAATGTGCGTATTATATTTCTAAATTTTCTGCCTATCGCTTCTAGTATCGTAGCTCCCAAATGGCTTAATCAAGTTTTATTTTCAAGGTGTCATTTATTTATAAGTAAGAGTTTGTTTTACCAACATTGTCCTATTAATTATTACCTACTAGAAAACAGAAATCACGAAATCTTTGCCTCCAGTTTGAAAGTAGTTTATTACTTTTGTAATTTTAAAAGGGTCCATATATAATTGACAATCATAAAACGACCCACAATACGAAAACATCGTATAAAACGCATGCCTCCACTCAATTAAAGATCAAATACATCAGATACCAGCCGTTATTGATTATAAAACATAACGGTACAATACTTACGCATTAAATTTTCATAATAATCGAAATCGGGATCATAAAGCAGGCGCATTCCATCTTTCTGATTGTATCTGCTCAGTCGGCATGTCCTGGCGCGATCGCTGTACACCGCCGATCTGCGGACAATGAACGAAATTGCGTTCGTCATGCGATCCGTACAACGAACCCTGCTATCGGTGCTCTATTTACATCCGACGCATGTCTCCAAATAAAATCATATCCTACCTACTAATTTTATAAATACGTAAGTTTATATGAATGGATGTCTGTATTGTTACATGTGAAAGTTACTGAACGGATACATGAAATTTTCGATTTGGATCATTGGATGTTTGATACCGATGTTCCGATGCGAAAAGTAGGGATCATCCATCCATGCAGCTTTCGCGTTTATAATATTAGTGAGATTATTATCAACGCCCTCCGATTTTACCTACATATCCATGTATTTTATCCACACATCCTAAAAGTATTTACAATGACAAACCACGGGGTGCTGCTATAAATAAAACTCTGAATAAGACGATATCTTCAATATTAGGTCAGCTGTCTAGCTGTCAGTTATTAGGTGTTATGGAGATAAAAATCTGTGTTGACATTTTGTTTGTATCTATTTTTGTGTTTATCTTGTTTGGATATCGAAATGCTATTGAATATAAAGATGTTCTACGTTTTATAATAAGAAAAATAAACAACACAAACGTACGATACGCCTTACATTAATAAACTGTATTATACTACCAAACTACTATACAAAACAAACACACATCACAACATCCAAATTCTAAAATATCAACATGTTCAATGCGATGTCTTTCGTATGGCACTGCTTAAATTGTCAAGAAATGTTTTCATATTAGCATAATAACTTGGGACCTATGTTGACGCACATAGGTTATGCGTTTATGTTGAGGTACATACATAGACATAACTCACATACTACATACAAATGTTTTGAAGACATAACTGAATCAACCTAAATATAAACTTAAACTAAACCCACCTGCACTGAAAGCTAGTCTGCCGCAAGCATTCATCCAAGCACTCGCTGAGCGACCGTCCCGTTATCTCCGAGTGGAACTCCCCCGTGATCCTGCTATTCCTGTACCTCTGGAAGGCCGTATCAGGCCTCCTCCCGGGGGAGAACAGGTGTGAAGTCACGCTGTTGTCTGGATACTCCGTCCCACGAGCTGTCACCCGATGAGAGACTGATCATAATTGTGAGAAAACTCTCATTGTGGTTACATTAGTTGGGTTAATCGCGAATATAGATTGTTTATTAGTATAGTTATTGTTTAATTATGTATTGTTTAGGTCAAAAAAGGAGTCTATCTTGGAATGAGAGATAATAAGCTATAAGGCTTCTGAGAGAGCTATATCGGTGGCCCAGTTTTGGTCATCAAAAATTATATTTTTGAAGACCAAAACTGGGCCACCGCTCGTTGACACGCAAAGTAGACAAAGAAGCTTTAAACTTCATTGATCATTTTTGTGTAATAAAAGAACTCAAAAGTCTCATAAAATCTCTCTCATTCCAAGCTAAAATCCTTTCATGTCTGAACTAATTATTTTGAAAGATTTGTACTCACGATTGTCCAAACACACGAGGTCGTAGAAATGGTGCGTAGGTGACGCGCTAACAGTCACATCGTCTTTTTGAGATACCGAATCTTCCTCAGAAAGAACGCACTGTCTAGTCACCGCGTCATGTTCAATAGAACGACAGAAATATCTGTGGAAAACAACTGTTTGTAACCAAAACAGAGTTATCTTTGTACAAATGTTTCTTAGTATCATTGACTTACTTCTCTGCCCGAACACACATGGCTTGACATTCGTCTAAAGTCATATTGGAGAAGACATCAGCTTCGAAAGGTCCACCGAGGCGTTTGTTTTCTTCTTTGATGAAGACAGCTAACCCATCACATCGTCTTTCAGCTAGAAAGTAAAGCACAGTTTATACTAAAATCTTATGATGTAGGTATTTATATGTTTTTTCAATTATAGTAGACCTTTCTAGTTGAGTCCTATGTGCGTGCTGCTATATTCTGAATTCTTAACGCTAAGAGATTGCTCATATGCTAACTAAGTTATAATTCGCTCTTACCATTCAAACAAGTATTTTCCAAATAGTCAGCATTGTGATCATCTTCAAGCATTTCTGGATGTGTTCTTCTTGTAAACCTACTTAAAGAGCATGTTCTTAAAGCAGAATCGTAGGTGGCCGATCGGCAAACAAAACTGAACTCTCCCAAACATTTGTCTTCGCATTCTGTTCTATTAGTCACCATGATTTCCTTCAAATCCGAAGGTGGTAATTTCAGTCGTTTTCGCGCATGACGTTCGAAAACATAGCGACGGGACGGACACTCGCGTTCCGGACGGTTTGCTAAAACAATACACGGTTATTGTAATATCATCCATTCAGAAGGGAAGTTTATAAATGACTTAACAACACTGGTTGAATCGTGTGTGGTTCAGTCTGTATCAAACTGTAGTTATTTAAGTTAAAGTAACATCAAATAAATATTTTTTTAATCCTACACTTACAAGTCAAACAGATTTCGTTGAAATGCACGCTGTTCGGAACTATCATTAAGGTTCCAATGCCTTCAGGAGTCGCTTGTTCTCTCGTCAAATAACAGGTAGACTCTTCGTACTCCGGTTCAGGGCTGAACGCAGCAATGCGAGCTCCCGGTTGGAAGTCTATCGAGTTGCAAGTCCTCACAAGACTGTTCCCAGAGCGATCCCTTAGACATAAATCTTGGCATTTCTCTAGAACGCGGAATGGTGGCGCAGTTTCTCTCACCTTGGGAAAACAAAAACAACCTACGTAAATAATTTACACACAATTTATCGTAAAACACAACATATATCATTGTTTACTATCTTGAGCGTTGCCTTGAAATAGACACAAATATTTATTATTATATTATCTAACTACAGATATATAATGTACTAATAGAATTGTTGTCCTACTTGGTCCTTATTATGCATACTCACTACGTCATCGTCGAACCCGTGTAGTTGCTGATTTGGCAATCGTTCGTACATTACTCGACCCATGCCTTGGTTACATGTTGTCTGAGCTAAAACATTAATTAAACCTTTAAACCTTGCTTAAAACTAAGAACTAGTTTTGTTAAATTTTGCGGGACGATTGTGATAATGTGTTATTAAATTTGCTTTAATAATGTTAGCAGAAAACAATAAAAGAGTCTCTGTAATGATACATCGAAAGATATTATACTTAGAAGTTAAATTAATATAGAGTCACTAATTTGAAAAAAAAAAGTGCTCGAATTACGTGTAAATTGGATCCAATAAATACATCGAAGGAAGTTAAATTTACTTAGAAGTTAAATTCATACATATAGTCACTAATTTTTAAAGTGCTTAAACTACGAGTATGTGCAAATTGATTCTTTGATTTACGCGAGCTCAAATCAGTTTTAAATTCTTACAGAAAGAATACCGATGTTATTCCTCGAAAATCATCATTGACCAATTTTAATGCACATCTAGTCGAAAAATCCGCGTTACCAGGATATCCTCAATTAAACTCTTTCGAGCAACAGTTTGGCCTATACTTAGTGTTGTATGTATACTAACCATTAGCCATAGTGAGCATAGTAAGAGCTGTGAAGGCGTGCATGACGCTCGCCCCCCGCGGCTTCATCTTCCAGCGATCAGATATACCTTCGGTCCACCTTCTTCACCACTGAACACTCATGTGGCGGTCTGATCTCCCTGTAGGACAAAGAAACTCTTGACTGAGGAAGAACTACATAGTCTAAAATTAATTATAACTCTTGAATAAGGAGGAACTACTACTCGTAGTCTAATATAGTGCTTTATGAGAATCTTAATTAAACACAGGAGCCTATGAAAGAGATTTTCATTCAATCTTTCAGGAGCTCAAAGAAATGGGAGAATAAATTTTAATTTTAATGATAAGGATAAGTTAGCCACCATTGTGACTTCTAAATAAACCCTATTCTAAAATAATGGCTGACATTATTTAGTTGCTAAATTTGTCTACTCATAAATTATCTACCAAAAAAATATCGTCATTACTTCTATCTGATCATAAAAAACTTGTAGTTAGAAACTCGTAAGCTTATCTTTATCTATACTCTTTTTTTGGGTGTATGTTGTTGTTTCGGAATTTTAACAGAACAAAGCAGATAGAGATTTTACTGTTGTTCAACTTTCCTTTAAGTAAACTAAACTAAAATGTGGCTATACTTAAGTAGGTATTTGTTATTATCATACTCGAAGACTTAACAGGGAAGACGATGAATTTCTAATAGACACATAAAAACATAATAAGGCTTTGGCACTGGCAAAATATTTATAGGATAGACCCTAGAACCTTAGATCTCTGAACGCAGTGAACGTGTTAACAGGTAATAAATATTTAAAATTTCTCATGATGGTCTGTTGCACTCGCTGAATGAGATGAGACAATATAGAACAAGGTTGTCAAACATATTAGCAATTTTGAACGCAACGTGTTTCTGGTGCGTCCTTCAGCAAGAAAATTATAGTTGTCATTAAATGGACACATTGTATACCTCCATTGTTACTGGTCAAGTAAATTACAATGTATATCGCCACCATCATTGGCCTTTATATCTTTTTCAAATAATTTTGGCAGCGTTAGGTGGTCAAGTTAAAAGAACAGTTAATCGCCCTAGGCCGCTTTGGTTCACCAAGAAATACACTTTAATAACAGCTGAAGTGAATTATATTAATCTTCCTTTATGGTTGAACCCATTATTTTCAAGAATTTGGTAAGTACTAATTTGTATTGAAAGATGCTTTTTGTGTTGGATAACCCATTCAGGGATCTTACACGCTAAATAAAACATCACATCACGACCAATAGGGGAGCTAACGCGGGATAACTTTCGGACACAGCTAGTATTAGTAAAACGCAACGACATAGCCAGGTCTTGTGAAATTCTGGTAAAAAGGGCGAGCGTCGGTACCACTAGTCGGGGACGTCTTCACTTCCGGAGAGGTCCTGTCAAGGAGGGGGGCGCCGCCTTTTGTGCGGGCCTGGTACGGCGTTGGAGTGCCGTGGTAGAAATCCCCCTCGGGATCCTACGGCACCCCAATGTAACGCGGACGGAAGTCGCTGTGTTTTAAGTGGGTAGGCCCAGCACTTCTGGCTGGGAGAGCCCTACATGCCCCGGGGGCCCAATCTCGGCTCACGGTGGTATGCAGTTCTATGCATTTTCACCGCGTAAAAAAAAGGTCTTGTGAAATTCTCCTAGGCTTGTATGCGAATATGAGGATTCTTACCCACTTACAAACATGAATAAGATAAATACGTAATATTGCTGAGAAATTGAAGTACCATTTACTAACCAGTTCCATTTGAATCTCATTGAAAGTCGCCCTACTTCTATTTATGTATTAGAAGTAAATTTTACGAAAGTGCACTAAAATAAAACATAAAGATAAGGAACGCCATTTTCTCAGGAACTAGTAATCTTATTTGTAAAAATACTTTTGCAGAGAAAGGTAGTCATTTGTCTTCGAAATAATAAACTCTAGAAGGTCCTTGTCAAAATTAGCTGGTAAATAGGACAAACTTTAAAATTGTCCTAATTATGAAAAGCTAGTGGCTATTAAAAGACCATACCTAATAAAAATAACCAATCAGTGCAATGTACCAAAGAGAGATTTTTGTAAATTTTGGTCAGGTGCCTATCGGAGCAGAAAGTGATGTTACTCGATTACAAAGCAGACAATGCTGTACATAGTTAGTTGATACCTGCTATAACAGTACTGTTGGGCTATTTATTTATCGATCTTTGTCATTATTGAAATGGATCCATAGCCATACATTGACATAGAAACCGTTAGTTTGCGCAGACGCGTGAAATTATTGCAATTATTAATCATTGTGTTACATTTTTGCGATATCATTTTGAATGTTTTTGCTGTCAATTATAATTTGTTGGAATAGTTTACTGTTAATATTCTGTACTGGGTATTTACAATGTAGCTTTTGAAATAATTCAGAATCCGTTAAATAATTTCTGAAATGACCTCATCGTTCCTTTGCAGGCATATTTTTTTTTTGTTTTGGTGCGTTATTTCTGCAAAAACTATACATTTTCACGTTCAAATAAAAAACGCAATAAATACAAAGTAGTTGTCTGAGTCAACTACACTGGGGCCTGGGAGTAATCATTGCAAATTCATGTCATTCATGACATCATTAAAAATCTTAGAGGAAAATATATAACCGCCGAAAATGTTGCAAAACGTGACCCAATATCCAAGTTATTTACCAACACAATACACACTTAATTTTACCAAATAATGCCTGCTTATAGTGTAAAAACAAATATTGTTTATCGATTTCAATAACACTAATTAATAACAACTGTAACATTTAATTTATATTTATCTTTTTCCGCATTAGTGAGGAGAATAACAACTCGAGTTATATCCAATTGTGGAACAGTAAAAGCGAGGTTGTTTATGTCGTATTAGATAAGTACCTAATAAGTAATAACCTACATAAGCTATTTACTTCATAATCATAAGGTTATACTGACCTAACTGTACCCAGTATTTGATCATAATTCAATAAGTTTTTATGACTTATTTGTGGAAGTATCACTTATTTCTCTGAAGAATGAAAATGTAATAAGTATTTAGTATAAATATTAGGCTTCTCAAATTTTAATAATGTTCCACTGCTGAACATAGATCTTTACAATGCATGTATTGCTCTATGTATTTGTGTAGTGTAAGAGGGCCGTTTTCCGCTATTCCTACACAAGACCTTTTTATTTGGGTCTTTTGTGTGTAGTACGATATTTTTGGTTAGACTTTTTGGGGCTGTTACTACTCCTAACTAATGTGAATTTGTCTGATGTTGCAAAGATCGTAATTCGCAAGGAATCCGCAATGAACTATGAGCTTAGGTACTCTAACATTATAACATACTTATTTTACCTACATTACAACAATTCAGGTACCATTAGTAATACCAATTATAGTTTCACAATTCTAAATGGTCAAGCAAATTGCGGCTGACACATCTAAATCTACATGACAATACGGCTCTAACGTTGGTCTATGAAAATTTTGGCGTTTCCAAAAAATTGTGGCGATGGAAAGCGGAAGTCGACTTCCGGTGCTTTGTGGTGGACCAATGTCCTCCACAGACACATCCAAATGACGTATCACCAGAGTTTTGGTACAGTTATCTGTGCTGTGAAATCAAATGTCTGAATCAGTTTGCGAATTTTTACAATAGATATACTTTTAGGTACCTAATATTAGTAGGAAGCAGTGGAATGGAACTCAATTACAAATAAACTAGGCAGCGTTGTTTTGCGCATATTGATATTCCTCATTTAAAAAAAAACTCTATGTGAAATCTCTATGAAAATTCTTTGCGATTAGAAGTTACGAGAGGAAGAGACGAAAGAATACAATGACTTGAGGAGATGTGATGTATGATAAAAATGGCTTAACGATAATCCGTAAAGCCAGGATGCTGCCTATAATATAATGGATAGCAGACATGTAGATTATAACAAGTATTAAGTGCATAAAACTTCATAGACCGAGATTCACATGAGATTGGGAACTACAAAGGTAAATTCAAATTGCATTCACAGCAAGTTACTTTTCTCTTTTCTGATCAAAATAAGGAAGAAATCATATGTACAGAAATTATCAAGTTAAATATCTTTAAAAGGCCATTCCTGTAAATAGATCCATTATAAGCTCTACAGCTACCATCTGTAATCATACGATACGAGCACAACAAGACCTTGTTAACAATTCAGTCTTTGTAAGTTAATACTAAAAAGACTATTGTTAAGAACCACGTGCCAGGAATTGCATCACACAGTTTTACAACCGTAAAACTGCATCTTTGATAAGATAACTGTGCTATAATTGGCCTTAGCTCAAGATTTCATTTGCGTTGTAATTTATCCCATACTAGCGGCCCCCCGCGGTTTCACCCGCGTAGTTCCCGTTCCCGTAGGAATATGGGGATAAAATTATGTTAAAAACCTTCCTACTGAATCACTCTATCTATGAAAACAAACCGCATCAAAATCCGTTGCGTAGTTTTAAAGATTTAAGCATACATAGGGACAGAGAAAGCAACTTTGTTTTATACTATGTAGTGATAGTGATAATAGCACGTGACTCTAGTATAATCGAATCTATTTTGCTAGAGATAATCATCATCAACTCAAGCAACGATTAGTACTATAAATAAGCACAATAATTAGGATTCTTTGTTAGGTAATGTGTGATCGAAATAACTCAGTTAGAACCCTACTAATCGGCGATTGATGGGTCAGAACGATGAACGAGTAGTTGGAGCATGAATTAGGGCGATAAAAAAGATTTAGGCTTTAATCGATCTAACTGGTATAGCGAGGGTTGATTGATTTCATACGCAATTTTATTTCTTTGTAGGTGTAGGTATGCAGGTTTTCTCCAGGATATTTTCCTTCGCCGTAAGGGTGTCGAAAACTTTCATAGGAATTCGAAATTTGAAAACACAAACGCAAAGAAGAAAGATTTGGAAAAATACATATTAAACTATACCTACTACTTAGCCTCTGTATTAACCTAGTTACAAACTAAGCACTACCTACCTACACAAAACAACTGTTAGGCCTGTTTATCTATGAGTGAAAGTCCCTTTGTTAATCTTTGTAGTACAATGTGAATACAGTAGCTTGTTTGTATGTAGTAAGGCTCAGTAACGTCCAATGATCCGTATCGTGGATAGTGTGAAAACTATTTGCTGCTATTGTGCCTTCTGGGCTGGGCTAGGGTTGGTCCATGGGAAATGCGTTTGCGCCATACTTACACGCACTCGAAATTTGATGAGAATTTGGAAATTGTTAAGGTTTGAAGTCGGATTGTGGGTTTGTGGGTGGGTCAAAGGATTGGGATTTTTAATTCGTTTTTACTATTTGTGGGTTGTTTTTGGTGGGAAAGACCGCAAAGCATTATCTTATGTACCTGTAGTTAAATCTATGTGCATTTTTTAAATATGTCTATTTCTATATCGTCTTTTTTCGTACTTTCATACAATTAGGTGCTATTGATATTTTGCTTTAGCTTACGACTCTCATTTATATGCTCTTTGAAAAAAAAAATTAAACAATGTTCAAAAGAGTTTAGTGCGTTATTATATTAATAAGTATGCAACTGAAAATTTACATCTTTTTGTTAATATGCCAATTTACTTCATTCTTCTACGAGTAGCACATTTTGTAAATGTGACGTCTTAGTAATTTGAATAGAAAAAAATATGTTTTGCAAAATGTCACCATTTTCATAAAATTTTTAGTAGACGATATTTTTACAGAATGTTATGTTCTATTTTACCACTTGTATCAACCGATATAGGGGAAAAAACAGCCAAGCTTAAGTAGAAGTGGACAGGTATCGCATGCCGTCGGAAAAATGGGCAAAAGCCGCTACATCTTGACTACCTAAAGACGGAAGGCGTTTTCGGGATCGACCACGAAACTGTTGGCGGGACAATCTCTGTAGGTTAAAAAAAAAGGGACAAATGGAGAGATTTTGGGGAGACGTTTGCACACAATAGGTTAAAAACAACTGAAAGAAAACAGATAAAACTCGTGCATAGACATTTTGGATAATATAGTAAATGAGGTGCAGGCGTTTGTGAGACTATGGATAAGTAAGTATATATTATTAATTACTTATGTGTCCCGACACCTGCACACGCGAGGACCTTTACAAGGCCACTGATAGTGCGATATCGGTGGTCGAGTTCTGGTCCTCAAAAATATGAGTTGACAAGCAAAGAAGAAGAAGATTACTTAATAAAAATCGAAGTGCCTATATTTTGGTTTTCATAGTTATTAACACTAAAGCTAAGCACTAAAGTTATCATAGTTAACGGGATGTACGCCATGCCATGCATATTATTAAAAAGTTTCCAATATTTCATTCATCCGTGATTATAGCGCTTGCAACAGACTCGAAATATCGGAAACACCAAATAAATAGTATAGTATGATAATTAAACAATATGTTTATTTTTGTATAGTCTAAGAACAACAATTTTAACTACAATAGTTTCAGAACAGTATCGGATAAACCATAAACCAATATGCTGACTAGGTATGCTAGACTAGAGCCTATGGCGGCAAATTTAAACCCAAAAGCGATGCAGAGAGAGATGGGCAGTGGAGCATTTACAATTTCATCGACATTTCTTTGACTTAATATGGGCTACTAATGGGATGTTCACAACGAGGATATCGGGTGGTACAGATCCGTGGGTAAAGGTGTCAAAATTTGTAGATATAGGCAATTTGGCGGCAAATGTATTAAACCGATAAATGTTAAAAAAGGCAATAAGAATAGCAACATTTTCCGAAACACTCAATTGGAATTTTTAACCCCCAACGCAAAAAGAGGGGTGTTATAAGTTTGACGTGTCTGTGTGTGTGTGTATTTGACTGTCTGTGGCATCATAGCTCCCGAACGGATGAACCGATTTCAATTTAGTTTTTTTTTTGTATTAAAGGGGACTTACGTGCGACTTAGTTAGCTTAGACATGTTTGATGAAAATCGGTTGACCCGTTTGAAAGTTATGGGAAAGTAATTATGCTGGGGGTGTTTTAAATCTCGTGGTAACCGCGGGTAAAACCAGGAGGCACAGCTACCATATATAAAATAATCAAACACCAAGACCTATATTTCATTCAGATCGAGTAATTAAACAATTCTAGACAATAATTATGAATTATAATTGGTGTTAAATGGCGGCATTTCGTTTCCACAGGATTTCCACAGACGTTATTAATATTTTAATTACTTGTTTTAAATATGTAGAAACTAGTATTTAATCTGTACATAAGTGCCTGTTGGAATTTATGTGCACCAAGCGCAGTTGTTACATAATATTATGTACTTGTAGTATATAAGTACGTGTGGCACATTGTTGCACAGGAATCTATTCAAGTCTAATTATTTATTAAACATGACGTTATAACAGTCGGATAGCTTTAATAACAATTTCACAGTGATATGAATGGTACCTACTATACATATAAGAACGTGAATCTACCAATAACTTGAATTAAAGTCTTCGGGGCTTCAAAAGATATGCCTCATACAGTAAGTTCTAAATAGTTAATGAATAGATACAATTTTTATGGATCTCTGTTACTCTATCAGATAAAAACCAATAGAACCATAACCAGGTACTTATATAACTCAGAGGATGCTTTTTATCCCTAAACTCATACGGGCATTGCGTTAATTAGGATTGACGCAGAAAACCTAATACATATTCGTCCATCCACATTCATATGCAAGACTGTATTTCATCCATATTTATCATACTTAGGTACTACATAAGTACTTGTATAGAATGTTAAGCATGTTTCATAGGATATGCTACTAAACCTAAAAGCTTGTTTCTATGAGTGAGAGAAAAAAGTTTATAGAAAGTATAAAGTACTATCTTCATTTTTGTTCCTTTGCTGAAAACAACACTACTAGTACGTTTTCAAAGCGATAACTTAAAAAATATGTGAGAAAAACTTTGTCGCCATAATCCATACAAGTAATACATACAATATGGGATATAGAGAAGTCTCCCATCTTTGTTTGGTTCCTAAAATGTTTCACTAATACATAAAGACGATATAAACTTGTACTTAATAAAATATACTGATTTAATAATAAGTAATAAATTACGTGTGTTGCTTTACTTTTAATAAGCCTCATCATCACGTCAGCAATGGCTGCCAATTATACGAGACAACAAAGAAAAATAATTGCATGTTGCGTAGCCATAATTACATGAAACAAAACTCATTTCAGATTCCTACTTACAGACTGTTGTCAGGTTTCTACGTCGTAGCACTCGAGCACACGTTCGTAGCACTAAGTTTTCCACAGTCCAAAATTCACCTCCACTCACTAAGTGACCGAACAAGGATCACAGCACTGGTTTACTGGACATCAAAAACCGAATTGTGACCATTTCCACTCCATAATTCAGTTAAATCACATTTAGGGGGGGACGACAATAGGAGAGCATCGATGTGAGCGAATCACACCATCGACACGCATCGCTAATTTTCCATAGTGTTTGCTGCCGGTGACCCAACAAATATCATCGTACTTACACATTCAAACAAAAAATAAATATATATTAAACCTTATAACAATAGGCTGAAGAACTATATTATGAGAAGAACATAAATCATCATCATTTTACATCATTAATGAAATTCAGTGCGAGCGACCTGTGAATATGCAATGAAATCTAAACTTAGCTAACTTAATGAATCACATTAATATGAAAAAGAAATAAGAAAACTTTCGGATTGATGATAGAGAAACATTAGCTTAAAGCTAAGTCTTAAACCAACTTCATCCTTAAAGCTCTTACTTAACTTAGATGCCAATAATGAAAATCAGAAATATTTTCAGACGAGTATGCACCACATCAAATTCTAAAATGGCGGCTTTTCGCGCCATCCGTACACAAAACAAAATGGCGTCACGCGTGCCTTTGATAAAATCTCTAATCACATTTTAAATAATGGAAACTATGTACTACGAGAATTCTAATGAATTAATTATGAATTATATATTATTCTGTGTCCTTGACAGCGGTTGGTTCGTACGGTCATCACATCACTCATCATCGCTGATCCGAAATAGAGATTAAAGGTCGGTACCTTGGTTCAGAGGATTTGCAAAATGAACTCATAATAATGAGGTGCGGATTTGCACCTGTTGTGTTTTATCTGGTTTATCTTTAAAAGGACATATCTGGGAGCGAGCAAGGACAATGGCCGTCTGCAATCTACCTACAATTTTCAATGTTAATTATTCTCATACTCATTTCCTTTACAAGTATCGGGGTGATGATAAGTTCGTTTAATGACACGAGAGGTCAAAGTTAGAAGAATAACAAGTTTGTTGGGCGTTTAAGTTATAGCAGGAGATGGATAAACAAGAGAAAATAGGGGGAGATGAGATGACTCCTCAACACACAAGACACAGTAGCTTGAACTTTTACTTCACATCTATGTATACTCTAGGACAGTGAGAACTGTCGTGTGGACAAATTGGCTAGTTTTACTAGTAGGCATTGCATCAGAACCAGGAAATCCAAGACGCATTTTCATTAAGCAAAAAACATACCTATAATTACACATGATATATATTTTCTGTACTCTTAGAATAAGTAGAATTTTTAAAGCATTCATATTTTAAATTAAGTACTTACTCAAATTTTGGTCAAATTTGATTTGATAAAAGCGCAAAAGTATCTCTGAAAATCAAATCAATATGATTGAAAGGAAAAACCGCTATTGCTTTTATCAGTGTTGCTAATTACAAAAATACGAATATTCTGTGCAAAAACACCAACATCATACGATAAGATAGAAAAAAGGTAAGTACTGATAAAAAAGGGCGTTTTTCATTTATCTCTCGTAGCAACAACTTTTATTCATTGAACTTAACAAATTAATTAAACACTTCCACCGTACGATGTTATCAGATGTCATAAAAGTCAAGCCCCTAAAACCTAACTTTATTCCATTTTCATATTACTCTCTTTAACTTTTCTGGCGAAAACATCCTTTTATCTGATGAACCAAATGGTAGAGAGGTCATGCAAGACTGCCTATGTTTGACTGCAGGTTCGATTCCCATACGAGAAGAGAAATATTTGTGTGATCGACATTATGTTCTTATAGATCTGGGTGTGTAGTTTGTGATACCCTGAAAATGTGGGTAGTTTGTGATACTCTAGATACGTGTTAGGAATCAGCAGGCCAGTTTACTAAAGTATATAATATACTATCAATTTACTTACACTAACTGTATTATAAAATGTAGTGCAGTTTGGATTTTGAATCAAACTGAAACAAAAAAAGTAAAAACTGTAAAGAAAACGTCATCTGTAGAAATAGATAGTGACGTTTCCTTTACATTCTTTAAAGAACCAAGTTCTGTACATTCATATCAAAAAAAAAATGTCCACAAAAGTTATCAATGCTAATATTTAAATAAAAATATCTCTACCATAATGAGTAAAAATGTAAAGAATACGTCCTACTGTAAAGAAAACGTCACTATCTAAGCTATCTGTAAAAATAAATAGTGACGTTTTCTAATTTTTTACAGAAAAATGTTCTAAGTATATCTTTAGATTTATTTTTTTCAGCGGGCCACGTAAGTCGTATGGAACCTGAGAAGTAGGCCCACATAACAACAGCATGGGTTCCCGAAGGAGGGCGTCGTCGGGGTCGGCCGAGAAAGCGTTGGCGAGATGATCTCGTCACCTTCGACAGTAGCTGGTGGGAGGCTGCGAAGGATCGGGAGAGTTGGAGATGTCTGGGGAGACCTTTGCCCAGCAGTGCGACAATGTGGGTTAAAAAAAAACCTAGGATAGGCTTCCACTTGACTGTAACTCGCCTGATGGAAAGCGATGGTACAGCCTAAGATAGAGCATGCAAGACCAATGTTGTATGTTTCAGGGAACAGAGAAGCTGGCAGGGAGTTCCACACTCGCGCTGCTCACATGATCATACAATATCTACAAATGTTATCAATGCTTATATTAAAACAAAAATTCTTTACAACAACAAACGTAAATCATAAGACAAATAGGTATCACATCGCAAACATGTTGGAAACATTATATAATGTCGTTGTGTTCACGTTTTCAATTACATGTAAACAAATTAAATAGTTTATCTGTTTGTGTTATCTTTTACTGTGTAATGTATAACTTAGTACTTATTAAAGTTTATTAGTGTGGCCTCCTGTGTTGTATTTGTATGAGATTTTGTAAACATATTGTGTACATCCTTACTTCCTTACTAATATTATAAATGCGAAAGTAACTCTGTCTGTCTGTTACCTTTTCACGGCTAAACTACTGAACCGATTGACTTTAAATTTGGTACAAGGGTAGCTCATGGTCCGAGGAAGAACATAGGCTATGTTTTATCCCGATTCTATGAATTCCCACGGGAGCGGGAACTACGCGGGTGAAACCACGCGGCACAGCTAGTAGTTTATAAACTAAATTAACATTTTAATGTCCTCGTCAGCTCTCCTTCATGTTTTGGCGTTATGCCTCAGTCTCGGTTGTGTTGTCATCATCGACAATGGTTAGGGCCCTCATAATTCTGACATTTGGTTTAACCAAACATTTTAACCCCATTATTTCCATTTCTAGCGTTGATATGCAAACCACTAATAAATAATTACATATTTACTAAATAAGTTGGACGGGATATGGTTACCAAATGATTTCCACGTGGGTATTGCATGACTTCCAAATTAATTAAATAATTAGTCAGACCAAATTAAAACATGTGTTAACGAGACTTTATATTTACTTGATACCCACACAACGTAATGTTATTAATATCTCAAGTAACAGGTTCACCTTGAACTTGACTATCACGCCTCGAAGCCGTGCGCTGTACCGCACCTAATTGTTAATGCATTTTTACTGCGCACTGACTCACACGTCTATCGCTCCTCTACTATTGTTTAAACAGGCCGTATACAATTACTTAATTGTATAAAACTGGTTACGTAACAGTTAGATTAATAAAATGTACCTATTTTTTTTTAGTTGACTGGAGCTAAGTAATGTTTGTTACCGTCTGCTAAAACTAAACTAGAATCTGAGATAAGTAGTTGTTTTTTTTAATTAATAACTTGACCCGTTATTCTCGATCATAATAACGTCATAGTATTTATTTCTGTTAAAGTTTATACGAATCCTTTTCTATTTTTTTTATTTCATCCGCATAAGGGGGGGTTGTATTATAACAATAGCCGAGAGACAGTTCAAGGAACATTGCGTTTGAAACCCATGATAGTTATAATATACTAGCTGTGCCACGCGGTTTTACCCGCATAGTACTCGATTCCTCGGAATTTCGGGATAAAATATAGCCTATGACCAAATGCAAATTAATTCATTATGATTACATATTTATTTCAATATTTACTTAAAATCGAACGAAGTCGTTAGTAACTTAGAAGGTAACTTTACTGATTACCTTGCCCAAGTATCGGTAGTTTTCACTTTTCATTTGCGATTTCTATTACGAAATGAGTTTCTCAATTGATTTGTAATAAGTGATGAAATATTTTAGGCAAGTTTTAGGTAACTAGTAACTGTATCAAATAAGATTTTAATACAAACAGAATCACAAGGTTTACTTAACTGCTTACTTGTTAAAAATAATTCAAAAATTTCTAATTTCACACCTGCATTATTAATTGAGAAATGAGCTGATATTATGTAATCTTTAATCATAAGTCTAGGGCTGAAACTAATGCTCACTTAAATTAATCAACCTTTTGGTTAATGGCCTCCTACGTCTTGTGTAAGGATAGACCAGAAGAATCTAGAAGGTTATGTAGAATCTAAAAGAGTTTGTGGGAATCTCGGGTAAGAAGGGAAACTTCCCCCCACGCCTCAAATACAGAAGCTCCTAAATAGTTAAGTATACTTGTTTTTTTATAACATAAAAGAAATGCATAAACTGCATACCCTCGGAGTTAAAGGGACTTCGGGCGATTATTTCAAATTCTCCTCGCTAGAAAGAAAAATAAATAATTATTCACCTGCATCATACGTTTAGTCGTATACCACAACCTTGATATTATACAACTCCGATAAAAACTACATAAATATCATATTTATCGATTGGTATTGTAACCTAAATACCGGCATGAAAATACTATTAGTCCATATCTTCAACTACATAATCAATGTCGTGATGTCTCTTATCAATCATGTTGTGTTTGAATGATCAAATAATGATAGTTGGAACTTATAGTAATGTGAAAGTAGTGGACTATAATGTTTATAGTTTAACTAGCTGCGCCCCGCGGTTTCACACGCCTAGTTCCCGTTCCCGTGGGAATTCCGGGATGAAAAATGTTGACCGATTCTCAGACCTACCGAATATGCTCACAAAATTTCATCAAAATCGGTCAAGCCGTTTCGGAGGAGTATGGCAACGAAAACTGTGACACGAGAATTTTATATATAAGATGATAACTGATGGCCTGATTTGGCTTTGGACGGATACAATTCCAAATTCCTTGGAATTGGAACCCACTTTGAATAGTTCAAAGTAGCAGAGGCCCTTTAAAAATGGAAATAAAAATCCAAAACGATCGAATCGATTGAATCTAAGGCTGTAATATTGTTATTAATAAACTAAGACTAAGTAGTAGTTTTTCTACATTTTTATCCCTACGCATTCAAAGAAAGAATGCATAGATTAAGTATTAGCGTGGTATTAGTAAGTACATTGTTCGTTATGTGTATTTTTCTAAAGAATTTCTTAATATAAATATTTTTCATTTCGATTACGTTTTTCTTGATTCTCACGCTTAAGAATTCTTATTATATGTATTATATTAATCCATAGTGTTTACAATTTTATAGAGGTTATTTTCTTAGCTAGCCTACTGTTGGTAAAACTCTCTCACAACTCATCACTACATAGTATAAAACAAAGTAGCTTTCTCTGTCCCTATATATGCTTAGATCTTTAAAACTACGCAACGGATTTTGTAGTTTTTGGCGGTTTGTTTTAATAGATAGAGTTATTCAGTGGGAAGGTTTTAGCATAATTTTGTCCCATATTCCTACGGGAACGGGAACTACGCGGGTGAAACCGCGGGGCGCCGCTAGTCTCTTATAAAGAACCTAGGCTCAGTTTTCTAAACTTCTAAACTGGGGAAGTTTATAAAACTTGCAAGCATAAAATTTTACTTACAAAAAACAATTCTGACTATTATATCCAGAGATTATTGCGTTTAATCAACAATCATAATCAATCAATCAATGACTTTATCGCCTTCATATAGTAACTGACCCTTAACTAGGTGCATTACCTATATTTAGGGTATCCGATAGCACTCATACACTCATTTACATACACACACCTATCATGATAAACAGTTGACGATCTTGTATGATTGACAACCTCGATTTCTCAAATGTTTACCCAATATGGGGATTATACCTGAAGGAACCCTTTGTTTGACAGTCTGCCCTAGTTCTGATGACAGTAGGGTTGTCAATAATTGTATGCCCAGTGCGGTAACTGTTAAACTATTTATAATTAGCAATAACACACGCCTCTGTACACAGTTTTTGAACAATAAACTATTTCTCTTCTATTCTATTAAAAATGACTTCATTTGGGTTCTTTAAATTTGATTTAGTTAGCCCTGTTTTGAGAAGAATTGAGAAGTAAAAGAAATGTTATGAAAACCATTTAACATTTTTGGAAAGCCTTTAAAAGGCTTGAATATTACGTACCGTACTTACATAGAGTCGAGTGTCGAGATTAATTTTACGTCCACAGATTTCCCTTCGCTTCAATAATTGCAGGGCTATAAGCTCTAAAGCAACACTGCAAAAACAACTTGCTCGATCCATAATTATTCCTTTGCGAATCTCGTTTGCCTTCTCATAATGAAACGTGTGTTCTCATCGATCTTACTAGGTCACGGAATACATCAATGTACAGACAGTTTAAAGCAAAAAGACTTATTGAGAATCAAGTAGGTAATATACGAGTTAATATCGGTTTGGAATTTATTTTATTAATATCCATGTTCGAGTATTTGTATGTGATACCACTTTTGATGCTGATCGAAAATATGATCCTTAAAATTAGGAAGCAAGAATATTCTTGCTAATTTTATCCTTAAGTTTCGATGGTATTGGTAGAAAATTTGGTAAGACCTTGAGGCACATTAACCAACTAATTTACTCATACTTGAACATTGTAATATGGTCTGGTTCAAAATATTATTGATTTTGAGAAATATACCTTGATCCTATCTCAGTCTAGTTGGAGATCTAGTTATGAATAAATTATCTACTAATGAGAAAACAGGTATTATGAGATTTACGAGTATCTATAATATAACCAGTCTGCCGCAAATCATAAACAGTGAAATCAAAACAAAGTAATAATAATAGTAATTTTGTCAAAAATCCGTTTAAGTGTTTTATTTCAATGTGTAGTGTTCGTGTAAATCAAAGATATCAACAAAGTAATTTTCTCTCGCCGTATTAAATTTAACAATATTTATACATTCCTATGGTAAGTATAAAAGAATTTAATTCACAAACAAAACTACATAAACTGTATTGTTTACTATAATGAAGTATTTGCGTATCAAACGTACTCGTATTGTTTGTTTAGTCGATAAAATGCTATCACAAAGGATTTTAAATGTCAAAATGAGATGAAATAATGCTTCCAATTTCGGAGATAGTGTATAAACGGGATAATATAGTATGAATCGATACATATGTATGTATGTATATATAAAAACTATGTTAACTTATCTCACATAAGTACTCGTATTTAGACGATAACATTTCATCAGAAAGAATTTTATATGTATTACTAAAATAAGATGAAATAAATCTTCACAATTTCGGAGATCGTGCTTTGTAAATAAACAATACATATTATGTATATGTATTATTTAGGTAGTCGTTGCAGGGTGCCTAAGATTGTACCTAAATGACAAAATAAGATGAAATTACTAAGTTCATAGCAAAATGGCTTCAAATTTCGGCACCGTGCAAACGGGTTTGTAAACAAACATACATGTATTGCTATCTATACATAGTATGTATGTATGTATGTGTATTATTTGGGTACTCGTTGCCGGGTGCCTACGTGACGGTAACCGCGTGGCGTGAACCGGGAGTGGAGGGCCGGCCCGGCTTGTTTTGTTGCGTGCGCAGCTGTAGTGATGGGCTTTGGTTAGAGTATCAGTGTTTATTGTCGATATTTTTGTTAGTTATGTATGAAATTTTATCGCAATATAACTTTTGATTGCAATGTTTTTACGTTTGTTTTTGTTATCTGCAAATTTTGTTAGTATTTTACTTAAGATACCTATTTCAATAACTGGACGAGATCTGGATCTTCAACAATTTCTGCTACAACAAAGACACTTATTATAATTTTGGCAAGAATACTCCCATAAAATAAAATGTGATCCCTATGTGAATCTTTTACGTTAGACGAACGTGGGTTTCTCACATTAATCTAATATATTTATAGGACTTAGAAAAATCATTAAAACACGTATCATCAAGAATAGCAAAACCGCAGCTCGCAAAAGTGCAGATAGTAGAGAAAGACATAGGTACAAGCACATGTCATGCAATGACACGATATTCAATAATTGTAACAGTTTCAATGACTTAATAATACCATCATGATTGATCGACAGTGAAATAGATACCTGAGTGAAAAGTAAAATTTTGTTTTCCACGTTATCTGGTAAGGGTTCAACGCTCAGAGATAAGGTCATCGATGTCGATAAAACAAATGTAAACATTTAGTACAACACTAGTAACGGCTGGTAAGAAGGCGAAGCAAAACACAACAAAGAATCAGTCGTGCGCACATACTCGTCGCGAACGGACATTTACAACCGCTATAACAAAAATAAATCAGTTTATTCAATTAAACTTTTAATATTAATAAAAAAAAATACTTAATATTGCCTTGAATTGAAAAGAATCAAAGATGTATTCCACGAAGAAGAGTTTGGAAAGAATTATGCAGATGTACAAAAATGAGATAAGGAGACACATCAGCAAGACTACAAGCGTCACCAACTCGGATGCTATGGCTCCAAGACTCGATCAACCTTCGGCGAAGAACCCTCAGAGTGAAGAAACCGGCCTGCCAAAGAAACTTCTCAAGTTGCAGAAATATCACAGGTCAGTGCCCTCCGTTTAACTGAAAGAGCATCGCATCAGTTTGCGTAACAATTACTTAGCTTATTATCGAAGCCGTATCACGTTCAACAGTATTTCAATACAATTCATATATTCCTGTTATCAATTTAACGTTATATGGAACGTTATTAATACCCTCCATTCATAATAATCGACCTGTTTCCAGTTTCAATTAGTTACAATACTGTGACTAAATTAGCTATGCAGTTCTAATGTGTGTAGCGTAAAGTGACCTACTTGGAAAATAATATAAAAACAAACGATTTGCTACATAAGGTTTAAAGATCTAACAGTAATACTTATCAGCATACACAATACTTTTGAACTTTTAGATTTCTTTAATAAAAAACTAACTATTATTAAAAACAACGATTATGCAACTTAATTAATACTCATTTGTTTTCCATATCTAAAAACATTATTAGCATACACCCTTTGAACTTTAGAAGCTTTGAACCGTATGATTTTAATCAAAAATACTTTTAGTTCTCACTTCTCATGTATAATACTTGATAGCAACCCAAAAATCCATGGTTACCGTTTTGTCTATAGATACCTGTCGACCCTGACACCTCAGGAACTGCCGATGGCTGCCCGAGGACTGGCCGTGTCTAAGGACCAGTCCAGGGAGTTCATGGCTTGCTTCCCGGACATCGTGAGGGAGCTCACGGAGACCGGCAAGCACATCGATGTGCCTGAAGCCAGCAAATGGTTGGCCAAGGTACGTTGGGTGCTAGTTTGAGGTATCAGAGTGTTTTGGAGTTGTGGTTCAAGTTAGGTAGTTATGGTAACTTGGATGATGGGCGGTTGAACGACGACAAGCATTTCAGTTTGTTTATAAATAGGAGATACATCCACAGCTTTCACCTTAGGCAGGATTTGACCCGGACCGTGCTGTAGAGTCACAGCAATAATGTAGTGCCGCTATTCTGTCCAACGATCGAAATAATTAAATCCCAGCAGAAGTAGCTTATATTTTTATGATGTTTTAGTTATAGGTATGTCATAAAATTAATCACGTGGTAAAATCCAATATGGCGAGTATTTTTATCTAATTTTGACAGATGTCAATAAATCGCTGTATCTATCGCGTTTTCGAAGTTATGCTAGCCTAGCAGGATATCTAGCATAAGTCCCAATATTAGACTTATCTAGTTAGACTGTTCCACCAAACATAAAATCGCCTATACATCTCAGATAGACTGCTTACAACAACATGGCTTAACCATTAATGGGACCAAGTACTGAGTAGCTAACTACATTTCGCAATGTACAAAACTGGTAACACAACGTACGATGTCTATTTGTGGGATGGACTTTAGACCCGCTAATGTTGTAGACCTTTTAAGTCATTTTAAACTGCATACATAATTACTTCAATTTTAAGTTTAAAGTAAAGGAATGAATATCAATTTTATCGTTTCCATTATATGGTATTTGTTTGTTTATAACCGGTCGTGAATTATAATATTACATAATTATCATTTGTTTAATATTTCGATTGTAATTTTGAATGGCTTTATGAATTATTTAATGTTTAACCAAAAGTGACCAAAAATTAATAAAAACAGCATATTTTCGTCCGATCGATACATTTCTTTATCAATATTTTGTCCGCATAGGTATTTGTCGGCAAATGTCGAATTTATATTATTTAGTAAGTACTTTTTTTTTATTTGTTTATTTGCTGTTCAAACCAGAGTTCTCGTAAGGCTGGGCTAAAGTTAGCACCAAAAGTAGATGAACACATTAAAATAATTCAATCAAACCTTTATTATGACTTTCAGAACTATATTTTAATTCCTTATCTCTGTAAAAATGGCACGAATATACGTTACATTTACTGTATGCATGAATTAGATAATGGTGTAGATAATTTAAGACCTAAATACATAAAGTTAGATTGTCACGTAGTTTGTTTAGTAATATTTAATCAACTTATACATACCTATCTACACTACATAGGTATACATACATATTGGTACGCATTACCATAAGTGATAATTTCAAGGTTAAATTTGTTATGGTGATGATATCATAGTTGGTAGTGTTGTTTTTAAGTTAAATAATTGTGTGAAGATGGAGTTAAAAATTCAATTAATATGAATGAAATATAATATAACTATGTATAGTCATACATTCCTCGCCACTGTATTGTACTTACTTAGATCATCGGAGAGAGAGAGAGAACTTTGATTATAGTGGGATGTTATAGGCTAATACTTTACCCTACTTGAACCTTTTACTTTAACCTAGTTTAGGGGTTGGGGTTCGGGACAGCTTCCGTTTGTACTTTGAAGCTGACGGAGAGGCTGATTAAGCTATACATAATTCCCCTTTCATACTAAAATGCGGTTCACTTTATCCAAGTTATCTTTACGTTTAGTATGCAAACGTCTTCTTAACTGAAAAGCAAATATATATTAATGAAATGTTAAGTATAAACAAATACAACACAAGATTTATCTGAAAAAATCAAATCATAATTGGCCAACTTCGTACTTTGCAACAATACCGAATGACTGCTAAGTAAAAACCAATATAACTCAGGATATTTTGTAAAAAAAACTTGATAAGTCCACTTCTAACTTCGTAACCATACAGAATAACTGCCAATAACTCTGCTAAACTTAGTTTCTCCGGTAATAATAAACTATTTTACGACCGTCCAAGTCATAATCAATAGTACCTATTAAACTCTATTTTAATAAGCCCTACATTATATTGCCAATATCAGTAACGTGAGTACAATAAACGCGATAACATGACACATTGCATAACACTTCAAATAATCAATTTATTTACAAACATAGCATATTTGAGTCCCGATCATCGGCTATTCGAACCTGTTTGATTTGATTATGCGTTTCTCATAATAACATTCCAGCGGTTCTAATATTTATATTTTACACTCGTGATTTCAAAGCAAGGAATTAGATTGACTTAGATCGTTATTTTAATTAGACTAATTTCAAATGAATTTGAAAATATTTGGTTTGATTATACGTTTCTATTATGACATTTGTACACTTGCGAATTGCAAATAAAGCAAGCAAGGTATTTTAAATACATTCTGAATATATTCATAACAAACAGCACTTTTCCTTCAAACAATGGATAACATTTAAGAACAAATTGTGCAAATAATTATGTAAGTTTGTGAAACATATTAACAAAAACCTATTGTTGTTACAGTTGTTGCAATACAACGTGCCTAACGGGAAGAAAAACCGCGGTTTGGCGACTATTATGGCGTACAAAATGCTTGAGAAACCAGAAAACCAGACACCGGAGAACATACACTTGGCAAACATGATGGGGTGGTGCGTTGAAATGGTAAGTTTTATTGATAAAATATGTCTTCTACATTTAAGACCATATGTTCGTTCGCTTGCACCATAGTAAAAAATCACTACATAGTATAAAACAAAGTCGCTTTCTCTGTCCCTATGTCCCTATGCTTAGATCTTTAAAACTACGCAACGAATTTTGATGCGGTTTTCAGTAATAGATAAGAGTAATTCAAGAGGAAGGTTTTTAGCATAACTTTATCCCCACATTCCCACGGGATTGGGAACTACGCGGGTAAAACCGCTGGGCACAGCTAGTACTTAATAAAACAAAGATAAGACAAGGCAAACTATTATGCCTATTTATACAAGACTATTATAAAGAAAGACAGGTATAGACGCTCAAGTATTTCATAGGCATTTTAATATTAATTATTATAGTGAGAGTAGCTGGACATTAAATAAGAGAGACAGACAAGACATATTTTAAACATTACGATCGTAATTGAGTCTTCGTAACTAGTCTTTTAGTACGAGTACGTGGTACGAAAAGGCAAACAAAGCTCATATTACAAGTCCACTTAGACCAAATGACATAGTAAACAAAAGTGTACAATAACATCCAACAAGGGCGTCAAGTGATAATTAAGGACACCTCACGTACACTAATAGTAATTACTCGACAGAAATAGAACAAAACAACTCAGTTACACTGTATTTGTAAACAAATGTATGATTTAATAGTATGAAGTGTTTCCATTGATCCAGCCAGCATGTAAAGTAAAATGTACCTAGGAGGGGTCATTAGAGATTGAAATATTTTAGGAAATAAACATAAAAACATATTTAAAATTCATTCCGACATAGGTACTTAAGTATTTTTAGTTCATATAATAAGAAATACTTAATTAACACGTGCAAAGCTAGGTAGCAAACAAGTAGTCAATTTTGCATTTCTAATATTACGAGAGGATTAGGTTTTAAAAGCCCAAACAGGTTGAAATGACAAAACCAGATTTCTTACAAACATACCTTCCATAAAGAGAAGTTCATAATAATAATACCGAGATATAATGCGTAGCAGCTTCGCGTGTTGCGTCGGATATAAAATACCAAAGTCATTATCAGATCCTTTGCGAGCTAATATTAACCTTGAAAATGTTTTGCTCTAAACTTTGATAAAAACTTGTTCCGTTTTTATGTGGTTAGTATCATAGATTAAACTGGTTGGGGCGTTTGTTATTGTTATATTATGCGTACTGTTTAATATTTATCAGTTGATTAACAATTTGATAAAAATACTACATAGTTTAAATCAATTTTGTTACACGTAATAAGATTTTTTTCAAAGCAGCGTAAATCTAATATGGCGGTCTGCTAAAGAAAGAGGGCAGAATAGTTCAATTGAACCTCATGATTTTATGAATAACAATGAATAGAGTTTAATATTAAATTGATATAAAGCATTTCTATGAAATGGCCTTATTGTTCGGCCTTTAGTTAAACAGATAATAAACCTGTTGAAAACGGAAACTAGAGGACATAACAAACATCGAAGGTTTGCAGTTTATGCATTTTAGCAATAATAGAAAAGGGAAAATTACCACCCGGAGTCCATCTCTCATTCGTGACATCCATATTCCATATTTGATGCAAGCAGTTTAATGCAATCTCAGTGATATATCGAAATAATTTTAGAGTAATTTAAAATCCTCTAAGTACAAAAGATCTTTATTTCGAAATTCCGATCGTAACTCGTCTTAAAAGTACCTTCACTAAACATGTTTGCGTACCTGCTTTTGTGCTTCGCATCGCAAAACATGATATTTATATTCCACGTCCCTACGCTTAAAGTTTACACTTCACATTGTTACTGTACCGTAACGCATTATTGTCAACCTTTTTTTGTTGTACAATTGTCTGTTCTTTTGACAAAATGGAAATATGCGACTCTTTGTTACCCTGCAGCGGGTTAAATAAACGAATTAACTCGTATTACTAATCGACCAACTGTATGACTAATGTTTAAGCACAAAAGGTTCTGAATTGAATGTTAGGTGCTTCTGGTTTTTGCGGTAGAGGCAGAAAGTCCAAACAAGTTATTTGCCTGTGCATCATTATGGGCTAAATATTCTCTAACTTTCTAAGAATCTCCAAGGTATCTACCATCACTTTAATATTTGACTTCAATAAAGTATCTTTGGACTCTCATAACTCCACAGGCCTTCACACTCCGAAACAGGACAAAATCCATTTCAGCTTCAAAATACCACGTAATGTACTAACAACAACGTTTATTTGCAGTTCCACACCCACCAACTGCTGTTGAACGACATAATGAACGGTACCGAGATGCGTCGCGGGGCCCCCTGCTGGCACAGGCGCCCCGACGTAGGACTAGATGGTGTCAACGATGCTGTACTCATACAGTCAGCCATGTACACTACCCTCAAGAAACACTTCAGCGCTAAACCTTATTACAAGAATGTGCTGGAAACTTTCAATGTGGTAAGTTGAAGGTTTAGGATGTTTTCGATATTCAAACACTTAAATCTAACATTTACGAGGTACCTTACTTACTTAGCATAAGGCCTGATGAAACAGTTATTGATACTTTCGGCAAAAAAAATGTTGTTTGAAAAGTATAACGTATCTAAAAAATATACATTTTATCTAAATACAATACAGTTTTGTAATACACTTTGCTAAACAATCAACATAACCAACCAATGATGCAGTGTCGCCAACACCCTTGAAAAACATTGTCATCAAATTTGAATTTGCGTCACGTTTTTATTAGTTTCTCTTTTCCTTTATTTTTTTATTGATTTAATATTGTTTTGGTGAAACTTGTTTACTGTCAGAATACATAAAATTTCGCCTTGAATTGTAGGAAACCAAAATATTCCACTACAAACTGTATTGCATCTTATTATAACATCGGAATATTTAAATTCTACAATGTCAACTTTGAGAAATATTGCTTCATCATATTTTGAACTTATAACAACATCGTCATTAGAAAATGTTGGAAATAATGAATTATCATCTAACTCAGAATTAAAAACGTCATCAGAAAAATAACCAGTATCATAGGACTTTCAGAACCATTTTCCCTCATTACCATATTCTCAACAGATGCTCCTAAAATGCTCAATGGGGAACTACGTAGAGAAGCTAATGCTGAAGACAGACAAGCCTGACCTATCACAATTCACGATGGAGAAATACGAAGCCATCACCAAGTATAAGACATCGTACTACACCTTCCAAATGCCGGTCAGTCTAGCTCTGCTCATGAGCGGAGTAGATGACCCAGAGACACATAGACAGGCGAAAACTATCCTGCTTGAAATGGGAGAATTCTTCCAAATTCAAGTGAGTTTTTATTCTTTTCAATGTTGTTTTACTCTGATTTATATTGTGAAATATGATGAGATGTATGTTAGAACGTTGATCTTGATGATATTATTGGATTGAATATTACTTACAAGAACATATTGTTAATACTTTAGTTTATATAATACGTAATCGCAAGTGGGTTTAGTATAAGTTTACTAAAACAGTCTCTGTATCTATAGATATATTTATGATAAACAGATAGTTATACATAATGGGTCGCTTTATAGCTTTAGAAACATCAGATAAAGAAAGATTACACTTAAATTCAACATTAAGTTCTTATCGTGAGGATTACTGATAAACACTTTTGAAACTGTCAACAATTCAACATGGTTTAAGGGGCTCGGTACAAATCTATTTATCCAAATAGATCGTTGATAATTGACCTAGCAACAGTTGTTATTTCATTGGGCTTACTACAGATCTTAGATACGCCTATCTATCAATAAATGCCTAATAAGAAATCGATAAAAATACTATTACTAACTCATTTCGATCTTATGTTAATGGATAGGTTTACGATCAGAATGTAATGTTCTATGAAACATTATTGTCAATTTAGTGTAGCGTAGTTATTTTTGTATTACTTTATTAGTAAGTTTTATATAGAAACTAGCGTATCTCGTGGTTTTACGCACGTTAGTTTATCGTAAAATGAAAATTGCATTAAAATCCGTTGCGTTAGTTCAAAGGACCTAGAATTTTAGACGTACGAGTACATAGAAAATCTACTTTAGTATTGTCTAGCAGAGAATAAGTTAAAAAAGCAAATAATATTTTTTAAACTAATCACAACCTCTTCTTTTCCAGGACGATTTCCTCGACTGTTTCGGCGACCCAGCTGTCACAGGCAAGAACGGTACAGACATACAAGACGGAAAATGTACTTGGTTAGCAGTAGTTGCTTTACAAAGAGCCACGCCATCCCAAAAACAAATTATGGAGGAAAACTACGGCAATTCAGACCCTGAATCAGTTGCCAAAATAAAGGACCTTTATGAGGAACTTCAACTACCA
This sequence comes from Timandra comae, assembly GCA_958496195.1. Classification (NCBI taxonomy): domain Eukaryota; kingdom Metazoa; phylum Arthropoda; class Insecta; order Lepidoptera; family Geometridae; genus Timandra; species Timandra comae. The sequence goes on from OY292369.1 coordinate 4,317,154, forward strand.
CACACATACTCAGTATTCGAAGAGGCTACATACGACCTTCTGAGGACACAGATACAGCAAGTAACAAGAGGCTTACCACACGATCTGTTCTTCAAAATACTCGACAACATCTTTAGGCGAAGCATTTAAATTTAGAATAAGTTTTTTTTTAGTTTTTATATTGTTTAAAACATTATAAAAGAGATCTCAGACTGGTTGTTGTCAAAATGGCGGACGACCAGATATTTGATTATTTTATTCATGAATTTGATTGTTATCCAGCTGCAGTTTTAGGTTTTAGGCATGTATTTTAGTAATAATATTAAACTGATTATGAACCTTATTGTATTAAGAATAAAATCACTAATCAAATAACGAATTATGAAGTTTATTCTTGAGATAAGAATTATTAACTTTGCGTCAACGCCTTTATCATACTTACTTGGGTACTTATTTTGTACTTTAAAATAAGTACAGTAAGTTTACTTATTCAATAAACAAGTGATTATATTATAAAACTTTTTCATATAAAATGAGCTCGATTATTATTGTTACTTTATCTAAATAATTATTAATTACTTATCTGGAAAGAACGTTGATAAAGTTTGCTTAGTAACTAATTAAATATTTTGTTGGAATAAGTAGGCACTAGATGGCGTTGTGTGTGTGATTTCAGAGTAAAGTGTGTTCAAAGTCAATGTAGTAAGGTCCATTTTTCTACTAAACTTTCTACTAGATATTAAACTTGTGCAGCCTTATTAGCGTCAAAGGTATTATTGTAGAATAGTGAAGTAACGTATTCCTAAATTATTATGCATGAAATGAATAAAATTAATTACGAATATCATTGATTGTAATAGATTGAACAAAATTATAGTCGTTCTTTATATGATGTCAAGTTTGGGGGCAGACTTCTAAACTCAAGATTAGCCTAAGCCCTGACTTGTTAAACTAGAAATCAATCTTCGACACTAATAAGGCATGTTCTTCAGACCTTCAGTACTTTAATATCATCGTTCGTAAATTATAATCATAGAAAATACTATAATTGTGAAACTATAGATGCATAAATTATTAGGTGTGTAAATTAAGAGTTAAGAATAATAAAACTTTCCAAGTTATAAAAGAATTTGTTGTTTTGATTTTATCCTGAAGAGTTATTATGAAAACACACAAATATTTACTTCAACTGGGATTTTAATCAGAACCATGTCATTCTGATTTAAGAACTGGTTTCGAAAATGGCCGAAGCGGTCCAACCATGGCGCTTTTTGAAATACTTAAGCCTTATATATTAAATCCTATTTAATACGACTGAGATTAAAGATTGATTTCATTCATATTTTTAGAGTATCTATCCTAAATTTTTAATTTTTTTTCTGGGGAATGAAACTGAAACGTTTCGTTTGCAAAAAAACAATGAATTAATAAAAGAGAGTTCAAATAATTAAAAAACATTTACTTTAATTAATTAAAAGCATTTATAACCTATTATGTAATAAATAACGCGCATAAACAAATATAATACCGCTTCCCAAATCTTAAATAAGGATATAAAAAATAAATTACATTTCTCAAAACAACTTGTCATGTTGACTTTTATCGAGATCTTATTTATTATATTGTTTTAATTTTCAATTAAAACGTTGCATCTCTTTTACTCTCATACAATTATATGAGACGAAGAATATTACAGTATAGGTAATTTCTCCAAACCTGGCGCCATCAAAATACTCACACTAATGCATTTTTTTTTGTACTGTATGTTTTCAAAATAAATTATTTGTTTTATACGAATAGAGAATAACCAGTTTTGAATTTGATTGAATGAAATGAAATCAACCTGTATTTTTAAGTTCCAAAACCAAAACATATTACACTGTCCCGTTCATACTCAGAAGCTTGACCGCGCGCGAGAGGGACGAACTGATATGCCATGATGATTTTGACGTGCGACATCACTTTGAGTGACATTCACAGACACTATACGTGTGTAAAGTGTCTATGTGTTTGCGCCAGCTTTGGAGAAATGACCTATATCAAAAGACTATACTAAACTAAATAATTATTAAACATTTTATGTATAAGTGTTCCCCGCGTTTTTACTCACATTTATTATTACTGTACCGCTCGTATTAGTAGTAGCGTGATAGCTAATATTACGACTATAGTTAGGCCTGCCTGTCTCCATAATTCGACAATCCAACACTATTTTTTTTCCGTTTCAACCGTTTTAATTACATTCAATCAAACTAAATGAACAAACACTACAGCTTTCTATATTAAGTTTAGATCTATGATATTTGGAAGTATTTACTTATACATTTTGTGATTCAAACAATTACAAAGAATTCAGAGAGATACACTGTCATTATATAAAAAAAGTTCGCGCACCGAAAAGACAAACAGTGTCAGGTTATTGAACCATATTATAGAGTCACCAAGTTTTCTTTGCCGGTGACAGCGTCGCTGTAATCGCATCTTTTGGTTGTCAGTTTATTGAAAATGTATCCAAATGACATTAGAATCAAGATGACAATAGCTTGCCGCCGGCACTGAAAACTTAATGTCTCTATACATTATTTTCTGAGAACAGACTGTAGTTAGACTAATGTGTCAAATTACAAATTTTATCCTATATTCGATTTTTGTCTTAACATTACTTAGACCAGACCTTCTGAATTCATTGCATTAAGTAATTTTGACAGTCTTTTCTACTCGAATACTACAATACAATGTATCTAAACTACACAGATATTATGAAATTTTACCTGCACTTCTTCTCTTTTTCTTCTCAATCTTCAAATTTTTAAAACTAAAAATTTTTTATTCTTAAACCTATTTCTTCCGCTGATAAGTTATACCTAACACTTTATGAAACAACCTCTTCAATTCTTCTGAAGGCATTCCCCTTATCTTATCCATGATATTATCATAATATTTCCCTTCTACTTCTTTGTATAACTCTGGTATTTTCAACTGGTCGTATAATCTTTTGATTCTTTCGATGTGTGCTGGTTGATTGCTGCCGTAGCACGTGTTGAAGACAATGCGCTGTGGGTCGGTGCAGCGTTGTAATGCGTTCACGGCGAGCCATGAACATTTGCCTTCTCGGATGTCTGTGCCAACTTTGCCTGTGAGCTGCTCGTTGCCATAGCAGTCTATGTAATCGTCCTGGTCAAATGATAATAGAATTTTATAAGAATTATGTAAGTACTTAAGTATTTAATTTCATTCTATAAATATTCGATTTTATACAGGGTGTTCGGGCATCGATGTCGGATACTTTATGGTGTTTTTCATCGACAAATCTCGATTCCGATTTTCTTTAGCCACCTCCATTACAAAATGGCAGCCATTTTATTTTCATTTGGAAACCCTGTATAGTGATTTTGTTACAAATAAATTAAATCAACATTGGCACTTATTTAGACATCGTTGACTAAGCGATTTCTAATTCGGTAAAGTCTACATTATGTAAATTAAATGTTCCAATAAAGCATGACTTCAAACCAAATTGTGCAAGCTTTGCACAATCAACAAACACCTTTATTTCATACCACATAAGGTTGAAATTAGTACTTACTTGAATTTGAAACAGTACACCTATTTGCAGGCACACATCTTGTATATACTTTCTTGTGACGTCATCTATATGATGATTGGCTAGAACAGCGCCGAGGTATATAGGCATGTCGTATGTGTAATAACCAGATTTGAATTTAACAATAGTTTCGTATCGATCTTTTGTGAAATGCGAATAGTCTTTGTTGTTCATCGATTTCGAATCGAGATGTTGACCGAATGATGTGTATAACAGCGTCTGTGAAGTAAAAGTATTATTAGTATCATCAAGCTATGAATAAACTTTCTTCTGAAACTTTGTCTCTTGAAAACCGTTGAATGTTTCGAGACTTATATGGAATGGATGAATGTATATTATGAAAAAACACTGGACCCATTTAGATTTTATTTGATTTGATGAAGATGTTCTTTTATAAGGACAAGCAAACAAGAGACTCCTATCCCAAAATTTCCACGAGATCAGAAAGAATAGGTAAATACATGTAAAACCTTTATTGACAAGATGAAGAATAATTTTATTAAAAGTAAAACCCAAAACTGTAGCCTTGAAATTCTGCATACTTATAAGAGACAAGTTTGAAAACACCTGTACATAAATAATGTACATCAACATAACAAAACCATTTTCAAATTACAATAAAAACAAACCTCATTAATAGTATCCAATATCTTGGCATAGTTCGGATGATCACCAAAGTTCTTTCTAATAACATAGAACATGCTATTATAAAGTATAATGGCGTCGTTCAAAGCGTTGCTGACGCCGACTTCTGGGACTCTGTACCAGCAAGGCTTTCCGCGTCGTGTTAGCGAGCTGTCCATAATATCGTCGATTATTATGAGGTAGGATTGGAACTGGAATGAAATAATATTATGTTAATATTGGTTAATATTGCTAGTTGCGTTGTTAGACAGTTGCTAGAAAACACAAATAAAACAATAGTTACATTATCTTACAACAAAGAAATCATCATCATCATCAGCCTTTTATGCTAGTCCACTGCTAGACATAGGTCTCTTCCAATGATGTCCAGTGGCGACAATGAAATAAGTTGCCCAAATAGGTACAGCCATTCTGAAGTGATACATAAGTACATGATCAACAAGTATTGAAAACCTGAAGAGTTTGTTGGTTTCGTTGAATTCACTAGCTTTATTGAGGAAGGCTATAGATAAATAGACTATATAAACAACATGCTATGATACCAATAATATTAGAACAATTATCGCGAGTGAAACCAGAGCACAGCTGGTAGAATATTCGATTTTTTTGCTGATCAAAGATAAAGTTATGAATAGATTCTATTAAATATATCAGTTCATCTTACAAACCTTGATCTCCTAAATGTATGCTGCCTTTTCAAGACTTCTAACAACAAAAGACTATTGTGTTTTGCTCATTGATATTCAAAACTCAATATCCTACCCAACAAAGAGATATTAATATTCTATTTGGATATTGATATTTGTTAGATATTAAATACAAAAAGGAAGTGTGTTATTTCTGTCAAAATACAGAAAATATTTGTGATTTTTGGTGGTCAAAACACAGAAGAAAGGTAAAACTATCCAAAGTCCCTTAAAATTTCATATTTAAATGTTTAGATTGTATTTGGGGGTAACGAAAAACATAAACACACAAACAGCAATCATAAAATATTTAAATCTATATTGAATTAGTTCAGTCTATAATATTAAAAAAGTAATAAATAAATTACTTACCATTTCACAACACCATCCCAAGGTGTGAGCAAGACTCATAGTCTTGTCGGTAACATTGTCAGGTTTATCAAGCATCTCGTAGGACATTACAAGAGCTAACCCACGCATTCCTTTACCTCCGACCATGTTGTGTTTTAGAATCTGAAAATGATTTTAAGAAATTATTTAGCATATATGTAGATGATAGGTTTTTGTTAAATTAGTTTATTTATTAGTTCATAAAAAAAATCCAAATGAAAAATGTCTGTAAGGCTAAGGTCTGACCGCAGGGCAAAAAGTAAAAAACCTCTCATATGAAATTTTAAATTTAATAAAATAAATAAAGTATTGTCATCATCATCATCATCATCATCAGTTCATATATGTCCCCACCAAGGGGCACACACAAGCCTACCTTTATTTAGGGCCTTAGTCAAGTATTATGCTTACTAAAATTTAAATATTCAAAATAGAATACAATTAGAGAAATATTTAAAAAGTTGAATTTTTAAAAACAAAAGTGAACCAAACCAACCTTTTCAATCCATGGCTTCAAATTAGGTATTTCCGAGACTTTAGGGTTTGTAGTGATTGTGTGTATGAGCCCTGGAAGTGCATTGTGAAATGCTTCTTTGGTTCCCAGTTGTAACTCTTGGGAGTTAGAACTGGATAGACTTCTGCAGCAATATAGTGGTAACCTAGAATACCATAAATAAATAAAAAAATATACAAGCAGTTTTTTTTTTAATTGACTTTCTTGTTTTTAGTTAGCTGTAAGTTCTTTGGATGCTGATTGCATCTGTAAAGGTATTGCACACGACATTTATATTCGTTTATGTACGAAAATTTGAATAATGTTAAGTGTAAATGCCGTTGGGTTCATGTAAGTTATTAAATAAATTAATTCCTCAAAGTGGGATTGTGGGTCAGTTAACGTCATCGCGGCATTTTCAAAGTTCAGTAATCAAAACCCATCGATATTCAATTTATACTCCACCATTAGATATAACAAGACTTACCTGATACATTTAGATGAATAAACTGTAGATGTTAATTTACAAAACTGTAGTAAACTCTTAGTAGACTTCATCCTGTGAACTTATTATGTAAAAGACGAATTTATGAATTAGAACAACCTTTTATACTTTAATGCTAATTATATTCTAAAGAAATCTTTATCTGATCATGATAATATCTTCGACGCACTAGAGGTTCAGGTCAGGAACAAATAAGCGGTAAGTATCTTTATATAACACGTATTGTAATGTAAATAACCACTCAAGCAAAAATAACTTCAACAAAACAATGTTTTGATTGAATTGAATTTTTTTTTTCTTCATCTTTTGACACAAATACAATTGACTTGACTTTTTATATATCAGTGTCACCCACCCATCAGGATTTTTTAATTGTCACCGTCAAATATAAAATCTACATATGATTCGTCGTGGGTTCGTCTTCGTTCCATTGACATTGACATATCTTCGGTCCTATTACTTCGTGGGGTTGGGACATTGACATATAACATGGACGGGGCATACCTACGAAAAAAACGTGTATACCTATACTTTACTGAGAGTATAAAATGGCGGCTAATAGTGCAGTCCCTATCGATATGTCTGAAAAATAACATCGATAATAGATCGTAAGTATGTTTTCTTACTTTGATTAATTTTAAGTTTTATAAATAGGTCTTACTGTAAACGAACATATAGATAGTTTGTAAAATATAGCTTGATCATTGTGACATACAGGGTGGCCCAAATAGAACGCTCAGTAAGGGGAAGTATAAAACTATAAGAGATACAAAGATTTGTTTTTAGGAACCATGTCATCGATTTTAGTAAAAAAAAAAGTGCATTCATAGATTTAGAAAAAAAAACTATTACTCTCTTTGAGAATCGAACCCGGAAATTTTGAAAAATTTAATGTTCATTATTTTAAACTAGAAATGGATTGTGTACATCTTTAGCAGTAAGTAAATGTTACTAAGAAACATAATATCTAAATTCTTTAAAATGCATTGTTTTTAAATGAAATAGTTTGGTACAAAACTCGCCAAGACATCATTGTAGTTCCTTCCCAGTAAATATCCCATTTCAACACAAATTCACCATTTCAAGATACAAAATACAATAGTTTGTATATACGGCCGTTCGTTCTAGTTACAAATAATAAAAAATATTTTTTTCAAAACATCCGGGTTCGATTCCTTTAGTGAGTAATTAGTGAGTATTTTTCTAAATCTTTGAATGCAATTTTTATTTTAACTAAAATCGATGACATGGTTCCTAAGAACAAATCTTTGTATCTCTTATAGTTTTAGACTTCCCCCCACTGACCGTTTTATTTGGGCCACCCTATATATCAAACTTTTATTCTTTATACTTTAGTTGCCGGGATATAAAAATGTCGATAGAAATTATCGACGTTTCGTACTATAATCGATACTGATGTAACATTTAATTGGGTTTTATTTAATTACAAACGTTAGGCATTCAATTAAACGAATATTTCAATATGAATACAAATATTCTCAAGAGCAAACCTCAAATCCATGGTTTCTTATGGTATACTACATGAGAATCTGAGAAATTGGACTTTATATACTTACTCACTATTATTTAAGATCAAATATGCACAAAATGTAAATAAAGTTTATGAAATAAAAATAAACACCAAAATTAAAACGTACTTGAATAAATTTTCAAATAACGTTTTATTTAAAATATCGATAGTTTATAGTCTGTGGTCACGATGTTTCATTGCCCATCACTAAGTAAGTCGATAAATCCTTTTGTTATAGCTAGAAAATAATATGGCGAACGGCCACGAGTAGGTATTTCAATGAGACTAAGAATGACAGATGGCTATTATAGTAACTGTCAGAAATACTGTTGTCCTTTTTCCCTTACGCAAAATTATGAAAGTTAAAAAGAGACGGCCATATTTTTATAACTTTGGCGTCGATAAGCCTCATACTTCTATAACTATTTTTTCTATAGTCAAACATGCGATGTCCATGTTATATGTCAATGGGTTGGGAACATTCAAATCCAAAATCGTTTGACATACGTGTCAAAAGTGTCGAAACTGTCACTTAAATTTTCTTCGTTTCGTTTCTGTCTGTCTTCGTGAATTTCGTGATTGGTTGGTTGGTCACTTTGGTCAGATGTTGGTCAGTCAGTCAGTCAAAATTGGTCTGCTGTAGAAATGTAAATAAAAATTATAGTTTAAAAATTTAATTAATTGTTAAATTACGTGTGGTGTGGTTTAAATTTGTATTTCTTTGTGTAGATTGTAATTTAAAAATATTAATGATTATCTATTTATTTTCTAGCATATTTTTTCGAGTGAATACATAACAAGAATTTAGCTTGAGAGAAAGTTTTAATTTGTGCCAAAATTCAACTATGAATACTAATAAAATGTTTCGAGTGTTAATTAATAATGCCAAAGGGATATTCGGAGTTCACCAGTCAAGGTAATGAACAGCATTTTATTGAGATCCTTTGAGAAAGTCCTTGAAACGTAATTTAAACTAGTGACGATTTATTTTACTGCCAATAAGGGGTATTCAGATTTGATTCGTCTTACAGTTAAATAAAAATAAATTGCTGTGTTTGTGAATATTTATGTAACCATTCAGATACCTTGGAAGTAGAAATCTTTCAAAGTAAAGTGTAAGTGGCCTTATTAAGAATGAAAAGTGAATATTCATATTTATTTATTTTTTAGAGTAATTCAGAGATTACCAAGATGTGCAATGGCAACAAATGTTTCAATATCTCAAATCACCAAAGAAAAGGAGACTTTTACAGATGAGTTGCCAAATATAGTAGAAACATTAGTTACTCAGTCAAAGTTTTCACAGTTACCCGAGATAGCTACTTGGGTCAAACAGGTAAGAAAATACAATTATTATTAAGGTATACTAACAAATAACGATATTTTTTTCTTGCTTCAAAAGTAAGTGCATTTTAAAGTGAGTATATGTTTGAATGCATAATATATTGAGTTTTCTATACCAAATCTCTCATTTAGAATAATTAATTTATACTGCATATACTTAGGCTGTTTAATTAAATTATCTTTATCTTTTTGTAAAAATATATGTTTTATTAATCCCACAGCATAGCTAGGTAGAGGTATTTCTCTCTCTGATGATTAGTACCTAACTACCTACAGTGAGAAGGGTTATCACCACTGTTTATATTAAACCATATCAATATCTACTGTTTATTGAAGGCACATTTTAATGTTATACTGTTTAACCTGTATCTAGGTATTGGACTACAATCTCATAGGTGGTAAGAATTCAAGAGGCCTGGCCACTGTGTTTGCATATGAAATGTTGGAAAAACCTGAAAATGTTACGGAGGAGTCTCTAAGATTAGCCAGGACAGTTGGTTGGTGTGTGGAAATGGTGAGATTTAATTCCATATAAATAGTTTAATTTAATATAATATAAAAAAACAATTAAATAAATATCATAGCTAAAACTTACGAAAGAACATCACAAGTGTCTAATAAGATGCTTCTAACAAGGCAAGGACTAAAGCAATGAATACCTGTTTAAAACCTTTGCCTTCTGAACCTAATTTACATCTGTATACCATTATCTAAATATATATTACTAGCGGTGCCCCGCGGTTTCACCCGCGTAGTTCCCGTTCCCGTAGGAATATGGGGATAAAATTGCTAAAACCTTCCCACTGAATCACTCTATCTATTAAAACAAACCGCATCAAAATCCGTTGCGTAGTTTCAAAGATTTAAGCATACATAAGGACAGAGAAAGCGACTATGTTTTATACTATGTAGTGATGAGACAGTTTGTAAGAATGGATTTGTAGCTGTTTGTTACACTTTTACATAAAAACTACTAAACCATGTTAGATAAAATTTTAGTACAGACGTCCACTATAATAAAAAAACACATAAGATAAATACTTTTTATCCCGAAATTCCCGCAGAATTGGTACCTGCGCCGGCAAAAGCGGGGGCACAGAGCTAGGACATAATAAACAAATATTTTTATTTATTTTTCTTTTCTCTCAACAGCTACAAGCATTCCTCCTAGTAACAGACGACATGGTGGATGGTTCAACCACCCGCCGAGGTATGCCGTGCTGGTACAGACTGCCAAATGTAGGCCTCGGAGCTATTAATGACTCTGTCCTTATCAACTGTTCAATATTTGAAGTGCTGAAGGCAAACTTTAGTGATAAACCTCTACTGCATCTCAATTTGGTTGAGCAGTTTAATGAGGTAAGGAAAACCGTACTTATACTTTTTTGTTTGTGTATAAAAGGCTTGTCTGGTACTTCCATTCACTAAAAGATTGTGCGAAATAACACATTTTTCAGTCTAATGTAAACAGACAATGTCGAAACTTTAGAATAGTGCAAACCTATTCTGGGTAAAAAAAAAGTTGTCTCACCCGCAATCGGGTAAAGTTACCACTAATTATATAAAAAAGTGTAGTGACTGAGTAGCCTATGTTTGTAAGTAGTATAATTCTATCATATTCTGTACTAGGTACTCATACTCGTATCGTAAGTTTCCCGAAATTAGACCTGTCTAATTTGCGTCCTTTAAGTAAGTTGCTATAAGTATTTTGTATGTATAAGCTTTTTAAGCGCTACAACTACCTAGCCATAACGAAAAAAAAAATGAATTTACTATTTATTGCATCGTAAAAATAATGATCCAACTTCACTACCTTGAATATCATAAATGCTTTTGAGGAAAGTACATACATTTAAATAAGTAAATATACTTACCCTAGAAGGTAAGCTACTTCACAACAGATGGTACTTAAACTTGACCTTAAAGATCATAAAGGTCGAAACTTAAAACTAAAGTATTAAGTAAAATCAAGTTTCTTTGTACTTCCTTTATCCTTCTTGATGTACTTACATAATTGTTGAATCATCCATTTGTGTTCGTACAACGCGTAACCTTTTGAATAATAATTAAATTAGTCCTTAAGGTATTTTTATAGTGAAGTAATTGTGTAGATACTACCAATGTTGATCCTTTGTAAATAAATAAGTGTACAACTCAATGAATAACTAATTTATATGGAAATGGACAGTATAGTTTGAATAGCAATGTATATTCGGTACTTATAGTTTAACAAGGCAAGGGTTTACTTTATTGCCTTCAAACATTCTTTCTTAATACACACATCAAAAGTGTCTAGGGATCAACATATATTTTTGCAATAACTTTTCTCCTGATTGATATTAATTAAAATTTTCTTTAAGGATTCATCAAATAAAGTGTTTTCGTTTGTCACAGTAACGATAAACCAAGTCACCTTTGCATTAATAAAGAAATTTGCCATTTTCCTAATAAAGGGATTTTTGACATTTGAACCACTAACATTAAAGTTCGAAAAAAAGACTGAAATAACAGTTTTCTTTAAAATTTTATTGGGTAACTTAAACAATTAATAATCCGTGTTTCTACCGCGAACACTAACAACACAAGAACATCGGTTTGGCATACTCAAAATGAGTTCATCCAAATCACGCTGTGGAATGGCCGCCCATGTTCGTTGCAACAACAAAAAAAGGTCTTCTTGCGACTGGATACCCTCCATATTCGGCAGAGCTCTTCTCTGTAGCATATCCCATGCATGCTCAATCGGGTTCAAGTCTGGCGACTGAGCAGGCCAGGGCAGGACATTGATGTTAGCTGCGGCGAGAGTCTGTCTTACAACTCTTGCGGTGTGCGGTCGTGCATTATTTTTTATTTTATTTTATTTTATTTTATTTATTTAGATATCCAACAGCAATTCTACAAACATTTATAATGAACTTATACTAGTTAATAATAATATCTTTGCCAATTATGGGATATCCTTAAATTAAACAAATACAAGTTCCTAAGTGACGATTACCTTGTGGCAAGCCATAAGTGCGCTGAGGTGCAAACAAACAAGACAAACGTAGGTTAAAAATAAAAATACACAGATAACATATTTTTATAAATATGAAATATATAAATATAATTAAAATTTAAAATTTAAAATTTAATATACTTATAGTTAATTTTTAGTAGTACAATAAATATATATATATATATATATATAGTATATATTGTTAAATAAGGTAGTGTGATATGTGGATAGGGATAGAACAATACCATCTAGACACGCTGATTCCTAAGTCTCTCCAATATTTTAGTTTTGAATGTGTGTTTTGAAGTTGAAAAGATGTCTATATCGCTAAATTGTTTATTGTAAGTCTGAGAGGCTCTTACGACGAACTCATTGTGACCATAATTTGTGCGGCTTGGTGGAACGTAGAACACATTGTGCAAAGAGTGGCGGGGAGGGCGTCTAGGAACTACCATTGATACCAGAGATAATAAGGAAGGACAGTCCACATTAGAATTTACAATGTCATGCAAGAAAGCCATATCCAGCATTATCCTTCTATTCGCTAAGGTGTCCATATGATGATGTGTACATGATTCACCATAGTTTGGCAGTTGTTGCTTTTGTCTGTAGTTTAGGTGTTTTATAAATTTCTTTTGAATATTTTCTATTTTATTTTTATGAACTGCATATTGAGGGTTCCATATAATGCTACCGAACTCAAGAATACTGCGCACGTAAGCGTAATATATCATTTTTACACAAGAAATATCCGTAAAAGGTTTACATACTCGGAGGACGAAGCCTAAGTTTCTGTATGCTTTTCCTACCACGTTATCAATATGACAATTGAACGACATTTTACTATCCAGCAAGACACCCAGGTCTCTGATCCCGCCCTCCCGTTTAACAATTTTATTTTTAATATTGTAGTTAAATAATATAGGTTTCTTTTTACGAGTGTATGTAATTTGGATGCATTTGTCTGTATTGACGTTTATTCTGTTTTTAATGTAGAAATTGGAAAGTCTATCTAAATCTTCTTGAATTTTGTAGCAGTCGGACACATTGGTAATATTTAAAAATATTTTTTTGTCATCAGCGTATAAAAGGTGGTTTGAATAATTGAAACAATTTGGTAAATCATATAAGTAAGCATTATAAAACAGTGGGCCTAGATGAGAGCCCTGAGGAACTCCAGATGGTATGGTTACATATCTAGACCTAAATCCGCCCAAGACGACAGCTTGTGACCTGTGTGATATGTACGAGTCGATCCATCGGAGAAGATCACCATGTATTCCTAATGTTTGTAGTTTGTCAAGTAAAATAAGGTGGTCCACGCGGTCAAACGCCTTCTCAAAATCTGTATATATAACATCTACTTGTGACGGTGTTTCCATATTCCGTATAACATAATTAGCAAAACCACAAAGATTGGTGTTAACAGATTTCCGGCGTAGAAACCCATGTTGCGATTCGCTTAATTTTGTCGAAATAGTGAGGTATATTGTGTCATATACCATCTTTTCAAAAATTTTTGAAATAACATTCAGAATTGAGATTGGCCGATAGTTCTGAATACATGACTTAGAGCCTTTTTTGTGTATGGGAACGACATGCGCCTGTTTCCACATACTTGGAAAGATACCCTCTTTGATAGAGCGGTTGAAGAGGATGGACAGTGGTAACGAGATACTCTCAGAACATTTATTCAAGAATAACGGAGGAATACCATCACTGCCAGATCCTTTAGTAATATCTAAGTTGATCAAGTATTTCTTTACAGAATCAGACGTTGTAGTTAAGTTGTGAACATCGCCCGAACCTTTTGATGGTATGCCAGTCAAATCTCCCGAAGGAGAGACGGAAGAAACGGAATGAGTATACGTATACCCGAATGCAACCATGTTTCAGTTATCAAAACAATATCCCAATCTGAACTGAGAACGTTTTGGTAAAATGTTAATGTTTTAGTTCTAAGTCCTCTAACGTTCTGATAGAATAGTTTTAATTTAGTGTTTATCATGATGAATATAAGGATCAAGCCGCATAAATGGGGTATTGTTATGTGTTTTATGAACGCTAGGGGATAATAATTCATTATTGTAGAGTAGTGTTAATCTATTGTAACTAATGAAGTGATGGTGTAGATTGCTTATACTACTAGTATGTCTTAGGTATAGTGTGTTTAATATGTGTTTTATGAGAAAATAATACCTAGAAATATAAAATAATAATTGAATAAATATAATAAATACGACATAATCATTTATATTAATTATTAGGTTTCGGGTTTGTATATAAGGCGCATTATAGATTATAGACATGTTATAAATTAGAAAAGTGAAATAAAAATGCTGCTGAATTATAGCTTGCCTGGTAGTACATACAAAATTAGTGAATAACATTATGCCTAACTTATGTTTATATATTGATGACATATAGTGTTTGTTAATGTAAAATATTTTTATAACGAATTTTAAAACTACTTGTCTGTTTATATACGAAAATAAAAGTGTTTCAGTATTCAGAAGAACAGTAAAATAAAGTATTTTTTTATGAATATAAGATACAATAACCATTATAATATGAAATAGATGTATGCAAAGTATTAAAACATAATTAAATGTATACAAAATTGAATTAAACCTAATTAAGTTTTGTGAGAAAGTTCAGATTTTTAACTCTAATGGCATTATTGTCAATGTCTTTCCGGAGGTAAATATGACCAAACTTTATCCACACGAATTTATAATTCTTCTCCTTAGCGAAAGATCTCGTTGCGTGGTATAGTTGCTTATCATCAGGCGAAAGATGTTCAGAAATGTAGATTCGACGAATATCTGTCTCGATACCAACATGTTTGGAGCTCAGCTTATCCGTCGCATGTTGCTTGTTGTAGCGGTGAGTGGCAGACAGGACCTGGTCGCGGAGTCTTGGTGAAGAGAGTGTAACCAAGATGTTCCGAGGTCGCTTCGAGGATGAATCCATCTTGGCGACCCGACGACATGCGCGAACCTCTCCCTCCGGGATAGCGATATTTATAGTGTTACATAGTTTAGTGAAGATGGACATGACATTTTCGTTTGGTGATTCCGGGACAGCCTGTATCTCAACGTTGCATGCACGAGACGTTTTTTCCATTGAAGTAATACGGTTACGCAGTTCTGTAAAGTCCTTAGTTAACTGAGACTGTTTTTCCTCCAAGTCCTTAATCAAGGAGTCCTTTTCTTTAATTTTTTGGTTCAGATCTGAGACTTCTTGCATGATAAAATCAGTTGTGGTCGTAAATTCATCTTTTATTAATTTCACGGCGGTATTTATCTCCGTTGCAATTATGGATTTAACATCTTCGATCCAAGCCGCGCGCAAGTTAATCATAGCCGTTGACGATGAGGACAGCTTCTGATCGAGCAACATACTGATGTTTTCAAGTGAAAGACTAGACGGGTTTGTTTGATGAGTATTCCCCTTGTGAGTGCCAGACATTCCTGACATGCCCGCGGGTTGTCCTGGACGAGCAGGAGCAGGCGACCCCACTGGCGTGTTCTCATTGCGCAATCGCCTAGATGTGTTTACATTCGTGCAAGATGGGCACTTAAGCTTGGCTAGCTGATCAGAGTTAAGCTTAGAGAAATGTACTGTGTCGATGTTCAAACACAGGCAGCAGTATTTAGACTTGCATGTGTTACATTTTAAGAAATTATTTTCTATAAGAAGTGATGTACATCCAGTACAAGAAGCCATTGCGAACAAGCTATAAATTATGTATTGTATACGTGTGCTGCCCTCTAGTAAAAGTTGAAAGTATTATTATAGATGGGTAATTAAGTGCATCGATCGATATGAAGATGGTTCAACAGTGTGCCGCTAGATGGCGTTTATACTAGTTGAACTGTATGTAGTTAATAATTTTACCGTCCAGCGTTCAAGACCATTGGCGGTGTGGTAGCCACGACCGACCGCCGAACCAGCGGTCTCAGACTCGAATCCCGGCCACAATGATGCTCGATGGAATTATATTTGTATATGTATATTTCCAAGCAAGATGAGAGGTCCGATATGAGATTTGCAATGGCCGCCGCGGCTATTGGGAGCTCACCCAAGAGGAAGCAGGAGGATCCGACAATTCTTCAAATCGCCGTCAGACGACAGGTGAGACGTCCGACACTTGGGAAGATGGCCGCCGAGTCCAGTGCACAAACACCCAGGAGTAAGCAGGAGGCACCGACAACGACTACTGCAGCAACAGCCAGTGGACGTAACACAAGCTCAACACAATATGGAGAACACCAAGAGCGCACTCAAAACACGTCCGTACGGTTCGACACTTTGAACGAAAAAAAAAAAAAAAAAAAAAAAAAAAAAAAAAAAAAAAAAAAAATTATCATGCATTAACTGAAATAAGGGACCGATTTGCACTTGTAGAGGAACGATGACGTCTGATACAATCGTCTCAGCATAAATTTGAGCGTTGAGGTTGCCTCTGATCCAAATCAACTCAGTTCTTCCGCCGATCCAAATACCCGCCCATACCATGATGGTTCCACCACTATAAGGATGGACTTCCTGGCAGGATTTTAATCGCTGTTGGCGTCCAGGGGTTCTCCAGTGTCGTATACGTCTTGTATCCGGTCTCATACCAAAACGAGACTCATCAGAAAAGCACACGAAACGCCATTGTTCTTCTGCCCAATTTCTGTGTTCAAGAGCCCATTGATATCGAATCCTACGATTGTGCATTGCTATAGGTGGTACCCGTAGCGGTCTTCGGGAATGAAGGTTCACTTCATGCAAGCGGTTTCTGACTGTTTGGTCGCTAATTAAGTTCCCTGAAGAGTGATGAAGCCGCACGGCTAACATCATGGCGGTTATTGTTGGAGCTCTTCGAGTTAAGATTTGAATGTATCGGTCTTGTCTCCGTGTGGTGCAGCGATACCGTCCTCCATGGCGCTCAGCCACGGTACCAGTGCTTCGGTAACGTGTCCAAAGTCGACTGATAACACTCTGACTTGTATTCAGAGCTAAAGCCACAGTACGTTGCCGGGAACCAGCTTCTATCATTCCCACGGCTCTGAGCATTTCTTCCCTGCTTAAATGACGTCGCCGCTCCATAATAACGTTGGTTTTAATCAGTAGTAGGGAAACAGTAGCACTAATAATGTCTTCAATGCGTTGTATGTTTTTATAGGGAAAATATTGACAGCTGATTTTCATCTTTTACTCGAATTTGATTCACAGTTCCTGATTCAAATTATGAAATGCACCAAAAAGGATCCATATAAATTTATAAAATCATAAATTTATTACAAAGCCACATCTCAATCTCAAGAAATCCGCATAAAAATGCTTGATCCCTAGACACTTTTGATGTGTGTATATAGCTAAAAGGAGTCTCGCACATTTTTGCAAAATAATTGCTCCTAGGCTAGGCAGAGATTGAACCAGTTATCTTTGCAATAAAACACCCTGTATAATAATAGCTATAGCTAATAAGAATCAAGAGAGTTAGTTTCCAAGACATACAGTCCAGTTTATTAAGCTATATTTGTGGCCCAATTAAAACACATCTTTTCTTTCCCAACAGGCATTATTACACACAATGATGGGCCAATGTTTAGACTACAGTATGTCTACAAACAAACAAGACTACAGTCTGTTTACTATAGAGAGATATTACTCTATAGTAAAGTATAAGACGTCTTATTACACGTTCAAGTTGCCAGTATCTCTAGGACTACATCTCGCTAATATTGTGGACGCAAATACTCATAAAGTTGTTGAGGAAATATGCTTGGAGTTGGGGAAGTTGTTTCAAATACAGGTATGTATCAGTTTGCCTTTTCATAATATTTTTTCTTTTAGATTAAACAATTGCTCTTCCATCCCGTTATACTTCCTGTTTTAATAGTGCGACATAGAGATATCTATAAACAATTTGATAATGAAACATCGTAACGATAGTTTTGTTGCGATATCACTGACTTCATAAAAAAGAAGTAGGTTCTTTATGTTCGTTTTTTGAGTTGTATTTTTTGTTATATTATAACAACTTCATGATTTATGAACCGATTTATTATCTGAAAGGGAAGGATACCTATATCATCTTTTATAATGTTATTTTCACCGGAATTCAAAACTTAGATTCTAGTACGGAAAACCTAAAGTTAATGAGATTCATTTCCTTCCAAAGGACGATTACCTGGATTGCTTCGGAGACGTCACAATAACCGGGAAAGCTGGCACAGACATCCAAGAAGGAAAATGCTCCTGGCTAGCCGTTCACGCTTTACAGCGCTGCAATCCAGCACAAAAAGCGATATTCAACGACAACTATGCCAGCAAAGAACAAGCTCAAATAAATAATATTATACAGCTGTATAAGGATCTGAAACTTCCAGAAGCTTATAAAGAAGAAGAAACGTTGATTTATAACAGCATAATGGGACGGATAGAGATCTTACCACGTAACGTTAAAGAGTTATTCGTTAAGATTGCCGATATGATTTATAATAGAAAACATTAGGTTTTATCAGTCATTTTTTAAAGTAAGAAATAGGCACATATATTTTTGATTCGCCAAATATTGTACAGGGTGTTTGGTAAGCCACAGACGCTATTTAATTTTCATAATATTCTCTCTAGTTATTTCTGTCTGATTGTAAGAAGCAATACTCAAGGAAAATAATAAGTATTTTTTATAATAATGACGTACAGGGTGCTAATAATTTTATACTTTATACCAAGATATGCGAAGTTGTGACATTTATTATGTACATGTCACCAAGTTTTCTGTGCTGGTGACAGAGTGTCCCTGTATTAGCATCTTGGTTGTCATGCTACGCCCACACTATCGCGATAACGCGAACATTTGCGTTGTTGCGACACGTCTGGCCAAGGAATTCGTTCTATCGCGAATCAGTTCCGCGAACTCGAATGCCCTTAAACCATTGACATAATGCCTTAAACTCGCTGTCGGTAAATTGGCGCACGACAGTTTCGCACGCCAGTGTGGCCAGGTGGTCAGATGATTGTCAGTGTAATCAAAATGTATCCAAATGACATTAGAATCAAAATGACAATAGTAGCTTCCAATTTTGGCCGTCAGCACAGAAAACTTGGTGACTATAAAGTTTTTATCACTGTATTATTAATCATATTAATTAACAACAGTGCTCAGAATCTCCGCCTACGTATGTACATACGTGACGCGATTGCGACCCGTGAAATAAGTTCAACTCTGTTTGACCCTGTTGTCATAAAAAATAATTCCTGCCCATACAATAAGCATACATTACCATGACAATTTACCTCTAATTATTTATTTAAATTAGAAAATACGTGCACAAAATTATAAACAATTGCAAACCTCAAATGCTAGGATCGAATATTAGAAGTCATGGAGACTATGCTATGTAAGTAATAGGGCTTATTTTACGACCTTCAAGTAAAGTTAGTTCTGTCTCTTTCTTACTTTATATCAAGGGACAAAGACAAAACATGTGAGTGTGTACTCGGAACGATACTTGAAGATAGTGAAATAGGCCCTTAGAATTGTTAATGGGTGCGTAATAGATCTTCGGTACAAACTTATTTTTGACAGATATCCTCAATAGACTAAACAATAGGGATGTCGACTAAAAAAATCTAATCAGTCCGTCAGATAGATTTCGCAAAAATATTGGACACGTATTTTCTCTTTTTTGATACAAACAAATAATTAAGACGATATAGTGCACAGAAAACTCGTGTGACGTCACAGCTACATACATTTTTTACCAAGAATTATCGTCACAAGCCCCCACTCCTGAACTTTAATGCGTTATAACTAAGTCAGTTTTATTAATTTGATAAAATAAAAAAATACGTGTCTGATTTCTTTTCGAAATCTATCTGACGGACTAATTAGAATTTCATTTTGTTTACCCAGTCGACATCCCTATTCAAAAGATGAATTGTACGATAGATTGAGTCAAATCATACATAGACAAAAAGGTTCTAAAAATTTATTAGGTTCTAGATCAATATTCTTACCTTGTTAATTTTATAAGTAGATATTAGAAAAGCATCTTCAATTCCTCTCGATTCAGTAGAAGATTTAGAATGATGTGTGTTTCTAAAACGTTTCGATTGTTTCCTTTGATTTGACCCTCATTCATAGTCAGTGGAAATCAATCCTATAGATATAGATAGATAAATTTATTTTTTGTCTATGGTGCAATATAAAAAGGTGCAGCTTTGTCGATATTGTAGATATTATTAAATTTGTGTATTTCTTTATTATTTGTGTGTTCTCTGTCGCATTCAAATAAAACTTACATACAGTTTTCTATGTAAAAATTAAAAAAATACTATTAGTAAATTAAAGTACGTGTTCGTAAGAGTGTAAAGGTGATGGCTCAGCTTGTGCCACCCGAGATATAAGTATAGTATCCACTTTCAGAAGTGCGAGTCACAGCCAAAAAAGTGAATAAGTAGAAAAGTTTTTTGCGAGTACAGTAGAACGCCGATTATCCGTACGCTGATTAACCGAATCACCAATTATCCGAATCCGTCCTAAGCTACTATGTACCTCTATTATTGTTGTGAATTTTTATACCTTGCAATTTTTGATTATCCGAATCGACCCCGGTCCCAATTAATTCGGATAATCGGTCTAGTGTAACTCGCAATCGCACTAGACTACTCAAAATATAGTGTCTTTTTTTCAGTAGGTGCTATTTTTCAGTCACTCCCTCAACTGTAATGCGGAACGGAAATAAGTTTATTTACACTTATTAGTTCTTTACTGTGCTAGAGATAACACTGATATATATAGATATGTATTTATGCGGTATTAGTTAATTTATTAGTAACGGGTTTATATGATTGGTTGAATGTTATAGAAATTTATATTTTATGAGTATTTATGATTGGTTAGTGGGCATGTTTGTTATTCCGTAACATAAAGACTGTATTTGAGATATACGGTAATTAAATATTTGCATGTTAGAAATAAAAAATGTGTAATAAATACATAAATAATCTGTAAACATAATCGAATTTTATAAGTACACTAAAAATGTTGTAACGAAAATTAAAATGATTATTTTTTAATCGTTGTTTTATTGTTGATATACTTAGGGCGGATTCGATCAAACTGGAATAAATTTTATTCTAGGAGTAAAACGCTACATAACAAATCGAAGTATAGTTATAAGTTAGATTGCATGGAAAAACGTCTTTTGATTTATTCGAGAATAAAATCGTGGAATAAATTATTCCTGGTATAGTTATTTGTGGATAAGTTCAAGTTTGGTCGAATCCGCCCTTA
The DNA here is from genome assembly GCA_958496195.1 of Timandra comae. NCBI lineage: Eukaryota > Metazoa > Arthropoda > Insecta > Lepidoptera > Geometridae > Timandra > Timandra comae. The sequence continues at coordinate 4,338,624 of OY292369.1, forward strand.
GCGTTTTAATTAAACTACTAGGATATATTTTTATAGTGAAAATTGCTAGTCTGTTCCCAGTTTCCCCCTACTACTCGTTTAGAGAAGGTAAAATAAGTTCATCAGGAACGAATAAACAATCAAATCTTTTCTGTTTAATATTAGTATACGTGACTCATTCATTATGGTGAATTCTTAGAAGCGGAATAATCTTTGATATTGGTTCCGGTAAATTCCTACAAACACGACTGATTCATACCATTTTGTAAGATTCGTCAATGGACAGTGGAATCTTGTTTGATGAGACATTACTATAAGTGAAAGTTGACAGGTCACCAACTCATCAACATCCGAATTCCAATGAGAACCGGTTGAAATATTACCGCGAAAGCTTTCTTAACTAACATTCCATATATTTAGTACTACATTTGCATAACTTATTAGTGATAACTGATTAGCGGTTTCGTTAATCTCGTGGGAATCCCGGGATAAAAGGTAACCTAAGTTACTCTTTATAACATAAGCTATCTGCGAATAAAAGTCCGTCACAATTAAATTAAAAAAAAACCCCCAATACAATTACTTTCAAAGCCATAACTTTTAAACGGGTCAACCGATTTTCATCAAACACTAAGAATACTCGCACGTAAGTCCCCTTTAATAAAAAAAAACTAAATTATAATCGGTTCATCCGCAGCTATGATGCCACAGACAGACAGATACACACACACAGACACGTCAAACTTATAACACTCCTATTTTTGCGTCGGGGGTTAAAAATCGGTCCAGCTGTTTCAAAGATTAGCTGGAACAAAGAGGCAGCCGAAAATCGTGCGAGTAAGTGAGTCACCCTAGCTAAGTAAACTTGTATAGGCCTATCAGCAGTGGGTTTCTATAGGCTATGATTATTACGATAATAAAAACACAAATAGATTATATCAGAGTATATTCCAAAAATATAATGTTATACATAACATTTTATATAATCGAGTTATGGACCACAGTCCCCTTCAATGAAGTACGATATACAAGGTATCAATTTAAAAAAAAACTTGCCAAACTAAGGTACTTATTTTGTGTTATCTATCGATATTTTACAAGTTTGAGAATACTCGGTTAGTGCATTGTAGTTTTTACATTATTATTTTTATATTATATTATAATTTAGTATGTTAAAGGTGGGTCTACATAATTCAAATCTAAATGAAATTTAAAATTAATTTTCAAGTTTGAATCAACATGAAAATGTGGAGCTTAATATACATTTCTACAGCGTAATGTTATTTTAGTTATACCTATGACGTGCCAAATTCAAATTAATAATTCCATTCGAAAGATAACACTGGCAAACTTATATTAAATACATAACTTTTGTCAAATTTTTAAATAACGAACGAATAAAAATATGTAACAGGCAACTCTAATTGTCATTAGAATTCCTTCTAATTTTGGCAATACCACTGAATAATTTTCTGGTCACAACACAATTCATATTCTGATCATTGTTTCAAAAATTTACTTTTACACATTTAAGTTTATACTTATTTTAGTAGAAAATCTTATAAAAATATAAAATACTAACAACATTTGCATTAAATCCTCTTTAAACTGTAGTTTCAAAGGACCAGTATTTGTGAACAATTTGAAATGACATTAGTGTTGCTATTACTATTTAAATAAATGCATTACTTACGTTAAAGATGATTGACGCACGGAAAAAGTATCAAAGTATCTACATTTTATAAGATTTTCTACTAAAATATAAGTATATTAAAAACTAAACATAAATTCGCGTTGAAAACATTTGTATGTATGTATGTGCTAATATAATTTTGACTAGTAAGCACCAATTGACTTATATACATTATACATAATTTATAATATCCATAAAAGATCTTAAAAATATTAATTATATACATTTTAATATTCTGTAGTTTAAAGTTTAAATATGGCTAATAAAATTTAGCCAATCACATGCGTCTATTTTAAATAACAAATAGCTAAACAGTATCGCTACGTGAAATATATCAAATAAACATTTTGAGCGATGTTTTTGAAGCCTTAATTCGAATAATAACACAAATTAAATGTAATGTTGCTATGTTTGTTTATTTATTTTTCGTCTAAAAGTATAATATAGATTTTACCAACCATTTCAACCAAATATGAAAAACTGTGAATGTTCATTTGAAATTGAACTTTAATACCAAATGATAGAGTTCATTTTAAAAGTTCAATTTTGTTTCATAAGGTGTGATTATATCTTTTGTACGTTTTGGCTCTACATCTATTATAGCCTCAACTAAATAACACTAACAATGAGTATACTAATATGACCTTTATAACAAAGCAACAGAGTTTATTATAATATCATCCTCAACCAACTACAGATTTAAGAGTTTTTTTAGTTTATAAATTAAAGAAGGTATAACTAGACTTGAGCAAGTTCTAAGTTTTAATAAGGGATGTGAGTGACGTATGTAAGTGAGGAAATATCCTACTAATATTATAAAGGCGAAAGTTTGTATGTATGGATGTTTGTTACTCTTTCACGCAAAAACTACTGAATGGATTTTAATGAAACTTTACAATAATCTTGCTTATACATCAGAATAACACATAGGATACTTTTTATCCCAAAATTCCCACGGGAACGGGAAAACGCGGGTGAAGCCGCGGGGCGCTGCTAGTAATAAGTATAAATTAATAACTGAACGTAAAAAAAACATATTTATAAGATGTATGTACAAGTTTTTTTTTTTATTATAATGGCACTATGCCTTAAACTACAAGATTTTGAACGTAAAACCGACAATAACATTATTATTTTGACAGCTGCCATATTGTATTAATGTCACTGTCAAAGGGGCATATTAAAAAAACAGCAACAACAAAGATATAATTACAACTAAACACATTAAAACATTGTGATTTAGACTTTAGGCGTTACTTTTTGTGCTAATAAAGATAAATGGCATGCACTGGGAAAAAACGAAATGGAAAAATAACTCAGTATCACCCATAAAACACTCTATTTCATTGACGTTAGGGCTGAGATTTGCATAACGACAACTAACAATAAAATCTACATAAAAACATGAAAAATTAAAAAGTTGTATTTGAAAAATGTCGTATAATTTTCGATTATTCGAACAAGATTCGATATTTTCGATAAAAGAAATGTTAATTCATATTTTTATTCGAATTCCGAATATTAGAAGTAAAATATACATGTATTTAATCCTTTGCGAATGCCCTATAATAATTGGTAATGTTAGTTGTTTTAATAAGCTTGATCTTACAAACTGTATTTAATTCGGTGGTACAATAAATAATGTGGTTTTTAAATATATTTATAAAGTACTTGCACTTGTTAATTTACATATTACGCTTAAGATTTTTTTTTCAGTTTCAAAAAGTTTCGAATCGCTATATTTAATTTTTTTGTCCATTTTGGCCATTTTATATGATGTCTTTTTTCTTTATACAAGATCAGTCATTCACTCATTCTTTTCTAAAAATAAGCATCTCAAATGCCTTACGTGAAATAAAAAAACAGTTTAAACATTATTTATGGTCGATATCCACCTTCTAATAAAAAAAAACAAACAATTTAACACATTTTTCAATCCCATACTCTCAATTTTGTCTGTTAAGATATCGATTTATTTTTTTTAAACACAAAACTAAGAACCCTAGTCTATGTATCTTGCAGATTGTCTCTGAAATCTGTCGCATCACTTTTGTATCACTCCCTACACTTTTGAAACCTTTTAAAGCCTTATAGTCTTTATATTATACTTATCTCAGGATGGGTTGGTGTGCGATGCGAGTATTGGTAGTTGTGGAGCGGCCATGAGCCGGCGGTGTGCGTCCGTGCCCGACAGGGCGGAGAGCGTGACGCCCGCCTGATACGCGGCGGGAATACGGACGAAGCGGGTCCGAGTGTCCGCTTCTTGCCAGTTGGCCGCTCGCCATTCACGGAGTACGTTTGCTACTTGACCTGGGGAAGATGTAAATACGTTTAGTTCTTGTAGAGTCAGTTGACGAAACTTCGTGTGTCGTGTAGTGGGTAGACGATTTATTTAAATACATAGTTAATTATTAATATATTTAAAACGTATTTAGTAATAAATGACATATTATTTCCACCTTTTCAAGTGTATGTAGCTTTAATTAGAAAAACAACTTTTCACGTTTTAACAGCCAGGCCTACATTTGTTTAAGAATGTTATGAGAATCAATATGTGTGCGTGTATATGAGTACGTGCGTGCGTGTGTGTGTATGTGTACGTATGCGAGCGTGTACATATGTGTACGCGCGACTGTGCGTCTATTGGTGAACGTGTATACTAACCCAGCACGTTATAAGTATGGAAGCGGTGGTCGGGCACGTATCGCAGCGGCGCCAGGTCGGTGGTGGGCGTGAAGCGGCTCACCACGTCGCGCGCGCGGACACACAGCCACGAGCCCGACGTCAGCCGCGGCCAGAGAACGGACTCGCGGACTGGGAACATACGGATATTGTTAGGAACTTTCATATTTATAGGTTTTTTAAAGGGTAAGGTCCTATTTCACGACCTTCAAGTAAAGTTACTCACCAAGTAAAGTTAGTTTTGTCTCTTTCTTACTTTATATTAAGTGACAAAACTTGTGAGTACCTACTCGGAACGTGACTTGAAAATGGTGAAATAGGCCCTAAGACTAGGAACCCAAAATCTAATCACAACTCTAGTCATCAAAACGTAAAAAATATCGATATGATACCTACATTTAAAAAAAATATATAGGTTAGTAAAGTATACTCGTATGTGGGCGACTCTACATTAGTACCGTGAACGCACTATACATAAGTGAACCCCGCAAAAACCATTTACAAGCCTGTTCGTAGAGCTTCACAGCATTAATATAGGAACATGATTACCTTGACCGTGACATGTAGAAAACTGATAGGACAGTGGTGCTTACCGCATTCAGCCGGATTACATAAATACACGCCTCTTGGGGACACTCCGAACACCATCTGGTGATGCCACGCGTCCGGGATGTCGCCTTCGCAACCGTTTTGTAAGTTCATTGTCAGAATTGGCACTGCACCTGCAAATTATTTATGGTTTATAAAATACTGATATACTTACATAATATGTATAATAGAAACAGGAAAAAAATGACTGTTTAAATTGAATAGGCTCCGAAACTCTTTCACTAATCGAAAGCTACATTATCAGCGAATGACAATCCTACCTGGCGACCAAGAAGTCGTAAGTGGTCGTAAGTTCGATCCCCAACCATTGCACTATTGATGCGAATCCACTCCAGAATATTCCAGATACAAAGCATATTCGGAGAGGTTAACAAACAACCATGTGCTGTGCAGCCCACGTTGATAAGCTTCTTTTACCACCAAATAGTCTTACCTAGCGATATCCAATCAGCCAACCAATGCGACAGTGATACCGCTCTTTCAGGATGTGTTGGGAAGAAGCGCGCCGCCACCAGCCCATCCGACGCGCGCGACACGCCCGACACCAGCTCCGCCGCCGTGCAGCCCGCCACCGCGCGGGACAGGAGGTATCTGAGGGTAATGGATATTAGACTCTATTGAAATCGAGTTAGACGCTTTTCTGGTAGAGCAGGTAACGACTCGACCGTACCGTAGATATAGCCTATTTCAATGGCACTTTTTTATGCTTTTGAGCATCGGCGGACACGGCACTGGACGGAGAATTATACCTCAGCAAACACTTGGTGACACCGTCCCGTAGATATAGCCTACGCGACCCTATCCACGTTGCACCCTATATTGATAAACTATAAATTGTATATAGCTTTTATAGTTATCATGGTTATTAGCACTCAAAATATTATAATTAACGGGATATTTACCATGTATATTATTTGTTCATCCGTGATCATGGCGCTTGCAACAGCGTCGAAATATCGGAAACTCGAAACAAATAATATACATGGTAAATATCCCGTTAATTATAATATTTTGAGTATAAATTGTATATACATGTTTACTAGGGTAGTAATACGAGTTACATTTCTCGCCAGATGACAAAAGGAAGATCCCGATTGCGCAGATACAAAAACTTGGTGCTTAGCTAGATAATGGCTTGTTTTTCTTTTAATTGTCGCATGGCAAAAGCGACCAATCTAAACCCATTTTAAGGAGATCAAAACTATTTCCTATAACATTACAATTGAAAGGAAGTAATGTTATTTGAAAACTCACCTAGGTAGCGGCGCGTTATTACATCGTGATCTGGTACCGACAGCGGCGTTTATCCTTTCTATATTCACAGGTACGCCGAGAGCATTCTGGAAATACAATCATCATATCACATTATTAGGAAAATTGCTGTGACCCTCAGTTTTATTCACGTATCGAAAAACACCGCATTCAAATCTTAAGCAGTGGTCCGTCACATATTATTTATAGTTACTTGCCTGTTCACACCGCCAGCGAGTAAATATTAATATGTGCATCTCTTTTGTTTACACGGAATGTACATTCACTATCCTTTTCTTAGGCGAGAACTCGCCGATAGTTCATCGCTCACCCGCGGTTGGACCACTGCCTATTGCATAGTTTAAAAATAGTCGTATCATCATCGTCAGCCCGTATTCATCCGCTGCTGACATAAGCCGTCCCCATACCGCGCACCACACTCGTATAGTTGTACTTAATTTTTATACTAAAATACTATCTACATATTATATATGGCGTTTTACACTATGTAAAGATTAATGACTCAAGTACTTAGGTATAAAATAATAACCAAAAAATCATAAACATTTAATGTTCGAAAAACTCGTTAAATATAATCATGCGTATCTAGTTATGTTACAGCTACGCCATAATATCATTTGAGTACTATAGTTTTATGACGAAAATCATTAGGCAGTAACGTACCTATAAAAATTGTTTGAGTATGTTATGTATTACGAGTACATTGTATAAGAGAAATGAGCTAAGTATATCTAATATATAAAATTCTCGTGTCACAGTTTTCGATGCCATACTCCTCCGAAACGGCTTGACCGATTCTCATGAAATTTTGTGAGCATATTCAGTAGGTCTGAGAATCGGCCAACATCTATTTTTCATCACCAAATTCCCACGGGAACGGGAACAACGCGTGTGAAACCGCGGGGCGCAGCTAGTATTATATAAGAAAATTACCTTATAAATAATAAACAAGGAATAGTATAAATAATTGATCCACGTTTCCTATCTATCACGATAAATAATGCCGAATATGCATATTTTAATCTTACGGTACTTACAAAGAATCTTTTTGTAATATTACACGATCACATCCTTCCTTTTCCCCTAGTTTATAACATGAATTCCTACTTCCTTAATTAAAACACAAATGAACTTACAAAAACATTAATAACAGCAGTAGCGCCGCATGCAGACGTTCCTATTTGAGTGACTTGTCTTTCACAAGCCTCTTTCTCCGACCACACCATACACCGAGGAGGTTCTACACACGAGATGCTTGAAGTACTCGAGCAGGGAAGCGGTTCGGTTGAATCGATGGCCTGTAAACATAAGAAACCTGTTATGTATAGGTTTTAGAGTAAATGTGAAGGTTTGACTGGAGTCAAGTGCCGAAAACACTTTATAGACGTGGACGTCTATAAAGTGTTTTCGGCACGCAGTCCGATCAGTCAGTCAGTTCTGATCGCCCTCAGGGTCTTTTATTCGCGCGAAGTTTTGTGATTGCGTCGCGACCATGTCATTAAACAGCTAAATTCAGGAACTAAAAGTAGTTAGTTTAATAGTCTCTACTAGCAGCGATCTTACTCTCATAGCCGCCGGAGTTTCACCTTTTAATCAACGGAAGTAGACGCATTATTCCGGCGAAAAATCAAGATATCTCAATCTAGGATTCTCTACTAGTTTAGCACCCATTTGCAATTTTATATCTACTTGCAACACGCCGTCGCCGTCATTCAAGATATTTACCAAATGCAGTATGACCCACTAATAAATATACCAACTTAAGAAAATTTTAGTTTACATACCATACTTGAACAATGACTATCATTATCCGCTTTATTTTTCTCTGCCATCAGTTTTTTAGCCATTGTCAGGTGAAAAGAAGCTGCCGGAGTCACAAACTGGTTCACATCATGAGATGGATACCTCAACCTAATTATTCTGGTCGCCAATGATCCTTCTGGATATTCTTCTGGGCCTAAAAAAAATAAATAATAATTTAATTTACTAAAACCTAATATGTACTTGGAAATCAATGGGGCCTATGTCCAGCAATGGGACAGTATAGGTTAAGAAAAAAAAAACCTAATGTACTATAAAATATAAGAATAAGCTACATTGATACACATTTTAAACAATAAGTAATAATATCTTATTACATGTTTAAGTACTTCCTAGTCCAGTTTAAATGGTACTAAATTAATTAGCAGAACCTTGTAAATAAAATCCCACCAAAAACATTCTGTAAAAAACTAGCCAAGTCTCGATGGAGCTGCTTGTTTATCTCTAAAAAGTAATGAAATCTAGACAAAGTCGTGCCAAGTGTAAGGTTCCTTACTGCGATTTCTTTATTATTATAGTTAATGTTGTGTGACTTGGCCGTTGAAGGATACACTGTACACAAGAACACAACTGTACACAAGGGTACAAAACTAGGTGCTCCATGACACTATTGCACCAATCTGTCGCCAGAACCGCTACCCATTGACGATAGAAAATTGCCACTTGAAAAACGTTGATTCAATATCCAGTCAATTGTAGGCTTGATAAAGCTGCGTATTTTAATAATGTTACAACATGACGTGTAAACAAAATTGACTTGTACCCACTACTAACGTTTTAAACAATGTTCAACGGCCAAGTCACACAACAATAACTATAATAATAAAGAAATCGCAGTAAGGAACCTTACACTTGGCACGACTTTGTCTAGATTTCATTACTTTTTAGAGATAAACAAGCAGCTCCATCGAGACTTGGCTAGTTTTTTACAGAATGTTTTTGGTGGGATTTCATTTATTTTTGTTGAAACGTGTTTATATTGGTTTTTTTATTAGATTTTCTTATTTGACACATTTTTTTCTTTTTAGGAGTAGTATTTTATTACTAAGCGCCCCGCAATTTCACCCGCGTAGTTCCCGTTCACGTTTCCGTGGGAATTTCGGGATAAAAAGTATCCTATGTGCTTTTCCTGATTCTAAGCTACCTCCCCACCAATTTTCAGCCAAATCAATTCAGCCGTTCTTGAGCTATAAATTCCCGTTCCCAATCCCGTGGGAATTTCGGGATTAAAAGTATTCTATGTTCTTCTCAAGGTTTTAAGCTACCTCCTCACCAATTTTCAGCCAAATCAGTTGAGCCGTTCTTGAGTTATAAATTCCCGTTCCCAATCCCGTGGGAATTTCGAGATTAAAGGTATCCTACGTCCTTTTCCTGGTCCTAAGCTACCACCTCACCAATTTTCAGCCAAATCAATTGAGCCGTTCTTGAGTTATAAATTCCCGTTCCCAATCCCGTGGGAATTTTGGGATTAAAGGTATCCTACGTCCTTTTCCTGGTTCTAAACTACCACCCCACCAATTTTCAGCCAAATCAATTCAGCCGTTCTTGATTTTTAAATTCCCGTTCCCAATCCCGTGGGAATTTCGGGATTAAAGTTATTCTTTGTCCTTTTCCTGGTTCTAAGCTTCCTCCCCACCAATTTACAGCCAAATCAGTTCAGCCGTTCTTGAGTTACAATTCCCGTTCCCGTTCCTGTATAATTCCCGTTCCCGTTCGATTATCCTAGTTTTTATAGTTTTCCCTTTATGTGGCCATTAAACCCTAACTCTGTACCAAATTTCAGCTCTCTAAGTATATGGGAAGTACTAGTTCTATTTTGATGATCATGAGTGAGTGAGTGAGTGAGTGAGTGAGTGAGTGAGTGAGTGTCTTAAATACGAAACTTTGCATTCGCTTAACTTCGGAACTAAATGACCTACAGACTTGAAATTTTATTTTAAGTATGTGATTGTATAGCTTACTGGATGACGAAAATTTCAGTGCTCTGGGTTTATCCAGAGGTTCTCAAATAGGGGCCTGAAAATGCGGCGAAAGGGTTCCTGTAAAGGATGGTACGGCAGTGTTTGCTTCGCGCTCGACTTGGCGGGGGGCACTGCCGTGCCCCCAGATATAATAAATTTTGTATACCCTTACTAAATTAATAAACAAAGAATAATAATGGCATAATAAATCCAATATTTCTCTCTTTCATTCTTAAGAATAATTACACATGTAGAAAAGAGAGGAAAGAGTAAGTACATACATAGAAATTAGTCTGTAGAAACATAGATTAACCATACCATCGTCATAACTTGTATACTAATAAAGAGTGATAGTTGATATAATATGATAAACATAAGAGGCCTATAGACCTTGTGATAACCCATTTAAATTACAATACCAAAGTGTTTCTTTGTTGTAAACAAACTACTGTACTATATACATACCAACCTGTTTGAATTAGAACACAAGTAATGAATGGATATGACTCATATGTTACAAAGTTGTTTTTGTTTACATTTGATCATGTTTTTCATTGTTTGAAACTAGAATACTTGTAAAAAAACTTTTCTTATTTAGCTAATAATGTTGTAAGTGGTCTTTACTATACCTGGTATACCTAGCACAGTAAATCTATGTCTATGTACACCACAGTTGTGTAAAAACCTACTTAGATAAGCTAGTAAAATGACCCAGATTCTTGTTCAATGTAGTTACATATAAGTAAAAGTAAAGAGAGTATAATTAGTCAATTATACACTCTTTTCCTTTATTGTATTTCCTCATTTGAATGTTAAGTATGTCTAATACACTCTCATCATCAACTTAAGAGCTGTTGATCTTGTCGGTGTAACAGGTGCAACTCCCTCCATCTGCCCCTATCTAAGGTGGCGTCCTTCACCTCCCTATACAACACGAAAGCAACCTTATCCTTTATCTGGCTCATGTACTAATACACTATATAAAGAATAAAATCAATAATAATAAATCCAAACACATTAGACATCCTCTCTTATCATAATATAATCTACTCTAACTAAACAAAGCTTGTATGTACTATGAATTCTAAACAATGGATATGCCTTATTTACTTTTTAGAAATCAACCACATCAAGACCACATGTATGTCAACAATAATAATTAATTATTTAATTGTGCTCTCTTTACATAAGATTAAAAATGTCAAAGGGCTTCCTGTGTGTTGGCTTAGGACCCATACTAGCCTTCCAAAATACCGGGACTCTTATATAGTCCTGTGGTTGGAAAAGATATTTTATCATCTACTAATATACTACTACTAACTTGTATAGACTAGGGTATAAAAACTAAGTACACACATTCATATCATACACAATGACACAAATGTTCGTCTTAATTAGATTCAACATGCAATCTTCGATATACCAGGCATTGTAACAACTGACAGATAAATACTCTAATTTATTAACTATTAAGAAAGATAAGTAAGTAAGAAAACTCACAAATATTTGAATCCTTCTGTGGTATTAAGTCTCCATTCAACAAATGCACATTAGGTGTTGGTACCCAATGTGACATAGTTCTTCTGACCAACAAATGTTCACCCCTAGCATTAATGTGTGTTATATAAGGTCCATACATGTGATGTGTGTTGTCCGTCTCTATAACCGCTCGACTAGTTGAAGGTTGGCTCATACAAATACTCTCTTCCATGTGTCTCTCTTGTGGTGGAGGTAATGCAGGAGGAACAGGTGGCACATATCTAGGAGGCACGGAATATTCCGGAGTGTTTCCCCTAACTGGCTCAATTTCTTCCGGCATATTGCTTGCTGCCTCTAATTCTACATCAGGTGATGACTCATCCCCTGTGTCTGCTTCACAAGATGGTCCCGGATCGAAGTCCATTTCTAAGAAGTCCATATCAGGGCTTGAAGCTCTTGAGGCAGCATCTCTCACATTGCCTCCGGCTTGTTGCTGCACTTGGTAGTTATGTGCCACTGGCAGATGCCTTTCTAATGGTAATCCCATATCAAGACTGAAGAAAGAACTAGGCAAGTCAGCCAAATGTTCACCGCCTCTGTAAGTGTAGATACAGCCATCTTCTGACCCCAATGAGTAGTCATCATTGCCAGTATCACTTGAACTATCATCATTCAAATTAGGTCTGTGTAGTTTCAAACTTGAAGGTCTTTTTCTGTTTTCTTTGTTAATGTAAACATCATTATCACTTGATTTGCTTGTGCCACTTGTTGAAGGCAAGTTGCTTCCTCCTGCTCTGTCTATGCAGCCCCTGTACCTCTGACACTGTCCCTCATTAATCTCTAACCCATTATTGGTACTTAAACTCGACCGACTGCTGCTCGCCGTCGCCGACTCGTTCATACCGTCGTTAGAATTGACCTTGTCGTAAGTACCCGACTGGTTCGAACTACATGCATTTTTTATGTTATCCACAGATTTTTCGCTAGACGTACATGACTGAGAACCGGATTCTTTGTAATTAGAGCTTCCCAATTTAGAGCGCGATCCGTTCAACGGAACAAAGTTTGTATTTTGAGGTACAGAACATGTAAACAATTTGTCTTCATTGTCGCCTTGTCCCACCTGTCTCGGTGTGCCTTTTAAATTCTTATTTTTTTCTTCACACTCTGATTTTGAAGAATTCGTCATAGATGAGTCTTTATGATCCATTACTAAGGTAAATCGGTGTTAGGGTAGACATTGAACAGGATCTGTAGAAGGTTATCTAAAAATCCACTTGAAGTTTGTTTTTAAACTATTAGTTAGCTACGAGACTGGGAAATATTGCTATTTAGCAATTCATCGAAGTTCGTGTGTGACGAATTAAAAATGCAAAACATTTATCACTCAATAATAAAACAAACCACTGAAACACGACTGAAATTATCAGATTATTTAGTCAGAATCACAATATCACAATCACATCACATCAAAAATTTAACAAAAAACGTTTGACTTGACTTGCCTTGACATGACATGCATCGATATTCAACTTTAGACATATGACATACCTGACAGTAAAATAACATTTACCCACCTCTATTATTGAATATTTTCTATTTGGCAAATAAACTGTTTTTTCTATAAAAATAGTCAGTAATCAATTTAATTCAATTAACGTTAAATTATTTTCTTGTAAATATTTTCGTTTATTCTTTAATTATCCGAAAATTCAATATTTAATCAAATTCTCTAAATAGCACAGATTAAAAAAAAATTTAGCTATAAAATGAATGGTTGTCAAACTTTACAATGACAAATTGATTTGATGCAGTCAGTCAGCCAGCTGTGGGTTTTGTAAAAATTGCGATTTACGTCTCACTTGTAATAAAATAAATTGATTTTGTGAATCATAATAATTTGTAATCATTATTAAAGTACATACGACTTACAGTTTCGATAATTATTAGTGAAAATGGCGTACGCCTACTTGTTCAAATACATCATCATTGGAGACACAGGTATTGATTTTATTTCCTGATACATTATTTAGATGTATCTAACACGTTTGTACCGCTTATCATTGTTCTGTTATTGTGATACTCTCTATAATTTGCATTCCTGACTTCAAGCTTGCATATAAATGGCGAAAAAGTGGTTGTTATCAGTGAGAGGGCGTAAAAAATAAGCCTGGAATATTACGCCTACGCTCTTTATCTACGTCAAGAAGGGTTTTAAGTGCGCACATCAATGTACAGTTTGATTTGTGCCCATTTTGGCTTAAACATGGTAGAAACTGATAAAGTGTAAACAATAAACACAAATAATGTAGTTCTAATGTACTCAAGGACATTCTTTGTGTTTTTGTTTGGGTTCTTTGTCTAATGTTTGTTACGTTTGAATAACAGGTGTGGGGAAGTCGTGTCTGCTTCTTCAGTTCACTGACAAAAGATTCCAACCGGTGCATGATCTCACAATAGGAGTTGAATTTGGTGCCCGTATGATCACTATTGATGGCAAACAGATCAAACTACAGATATGGGACACTGCTGGACAGGAAGCTTTCAGGTAATAGTTTGAACCAATTAATAAATTTACTAATAGACAAAATATAATTTTATTCAAGCTTATCAAATAACATATAAATAAGTTGTAGGTAGTAAACATGAAACATGTTTCTTTGTTTACTACCTACTCATTTTAAAATATAAAGCTGGTATTGGCATATCATAATAAAATATTCTTAAAATTTAATGATTTTGTTTTGGACAGTAGGCTAAAATTAAATATTATTCACATTCACACTATCTTTTGTATTTACATTACATTATAATTATGGACAATAATAACCATTGCCCAATACAGGTGGATATAATGAATTTGCTTTATTGATAAGTCTGCAAAAGGTACAATTTAATGTAATGATATGATATTGAGTATTGGTCCCTAATTTGAAAAAAAACTTATTATGTCACATACACCTATATTTATCGAAATGTTATTAATATTACTAACTGGGTAAAATATATGTTCTTTCTTCATCTCATCATCCCATGTATGTTCCAAACATGCAAATCCCTTCACACTCAAACACACATTTATACTATCCTTGGTAGCAGTCCAATGAACAGACGAAAATATTGATTTTGTGCTTATCTTGTTTATGTAAATAACAACCTGCTAGGTTTAACATGTATCAAAGTGTATTGGCCGAAATTATCACACTGTTGATGATAAAATGTAGCAATAATGAGCCAATCATTTGACATTTACTAACTTATTATAGTTAAATTTTTTGTTACAATATCTGTGACTAGATTTTATTATTTATTTTATAATTTTTGGAAAACATACAGCTAGGTAACATATTTTTTTAATAAGTAACAATATGTTTTACTAATATGTATTCATAATTATAAGCTTCATGGTTAATTAATGAACTATGCCACTTGCACTATTTAAACACACAATAAATTGTATATTGAGTGTCACAATGTGCAACCTTATCATTACATGCAATTTCTTAGAATATTTTTTATCCTAGAATTCCTATGGGATTACCTATTATTATAAACAATACCTATAAGATCTTCACTAATTAATCTTATATTGGATACTGCTGCCTTACATCAAATAAAGTTGACAATAGCCTTGGTGTAACCAATAACAATGCAACTGATGTGGCTTCACTTGGTCAATGACAACATTGTATAATATTGACTAATGAATTGAATTGAACTTTTTTGGTTTAGATTTCACAGATGATTTATTCCAATAACTTAGTTTTTTTTTTTTTATTTAGTCTTTTAACTGTTTTTGTTTCATTTTAAATAGGCTAGTACTTAATTATCTCTTTCGCTTCCGATAAATAAAAGAATGCCGTCGTACTTCCGTATTATCTAATCATCTAATGCATAGACATAGACATGATAATGATGTTGTGTACAATAGGTGAAATCGCGTGTTACAGCTAGTTGGATATAATAAGGCCGTGAACTTTCTATGACATCACCAACCAACCACTTAAAAAACAGATATACGTCATCTGTAAGGGTGAGGCCAAACGAACGTAATACTTGAGGAGTCGTCTTCGTTAAATAAGCCGCGAATTTAATGTTCAACTGGAATTCGATTAAGCTGTCATTGCCACAGGGAAGGACGTAATTTCAGTTGCTATCTGCAATATTCGGGTATAAGGGGCTTTGTATCGTGCAAGATCCCTCCCTCACCTCATCCCGACCGAAAGTCGTTGAAGTTGATACGCAGAGGCAGACAATTAATTTTGCGTTGCCGAATGGCACAAACAGGACTGTGATTAAACTCAATGCATTGTAAATTCCTCGACTCACAAAATTACGCTAGTTTGGCCTTGCCCTTATGGACACAATCTCATGCATTCTAATCTTCGTATATTGCGAAGCTAAGGCAACGTCGCGTCGCCTTGGGCTGCCCCTGTGTGTGCTCTATCAAACTGTTTACTAAACTGTTCAAAGTTTAGGATGAACCTATAAATAATAAATGTGTCATATCATAATATGAGACATACTATCCTGTCTATTGTGCCTTTCCACCTACTAGTACTACATTATGACCAGATACAGGTCAGGTATGAGTGGTTAGGTTTTGAACTGACTATAGGTATAGAATAGAAATGACTATAGGTTTACTATTACTTATTTTGTATCCACAAAATAGAAGAAGATTATTTATAATAGTGTTACTATGTCCACAGATCAATCACCAGATCGTACTACAGGGGGGCGGCGGGCGCGTTGCTAGTGTACGACATTACAAGGCGGGATACTTTCAACCACCTGACTACTTGGCTCGAGGACGCTCGCCAACATTCCAACTCCAACATGGTCATCATGCTGATTGGGAACAAGAGGTAACTAATATCTTTATTAGATTAAAAAAAAATAAGTTGCACATTAAATTTTATCTTAGCCAGCTCCAAAAAGAAGGCTCTTGCGAAGGTTCGAAGAGTGAATCTTGAATTTGTCTTCATTATGTTTTGTTTCAATTCTCTATATTTTTGTTGTGGCCTAAGTAAAGACACTATTACAATAGTTTAGTTTAGGGAACAATAAATGGTGAATACAAAAAATTGCATAATATACTTATTGCATTGAAGTAAAACTTACTAGAACAGATAATATCATGATAACTTTTCAACTTAAACCATTCAATCCAACAGTGATTTAGAATCTCGTCGTGAAGTAAAGAAGGAGGAAGGCGAGGCTTTCGCCCGCGAACACGGGCTCGTGTTCATGGAGACCTCGGCCAAGACCGCCGCCAACGTGGAGGAAGCATTCATTGACACCGCCAAGGAGATCTACGAGAAAATACAGGAAGGCGTCTTCGATATCAACAATGAGGTCAGTGTTATTGAAACAATCATTTACAGATGTTAAAACATGAACTGTGAGATTATTAGGATAAACAATAACGTAGTTGCCACTCTCAAACGTTAAAGGAAGTTCTTGCTAAGACAGCAAACCCCATATGGACTCTTGCAAGATTCCTTTTAATAATAGGTAATACCGCATTGTCAAAAATCCTGCTGCCAAATAGTAGTGCGAAAACATTACTGTTCTACATTAGGATAATGTAGTCAGTGAAATTACTGGGCACACGGGACTCACGACTGATGTCTCGAGGTGATGAGTGTAGTACAGTGGTATGCCGTGTCTGTTAAGGCTCAAAACCACCGAAGTACACGCACACGCTACGCACGAAAATGACGTCATTGATACATTCGTGGCTGACTCGGCTATAGCACAATGACCGTGGACCGTGAGCGTAGCGTGCGTGGCGGTGGGTTCGCGGCGTTATGAGTAGGCGTGTTGCTTACCATCAGGTGACCACCTCGTTCGTCTTGTCACTTGATCGCAATAAAAAAATGTTGTGCATGTATTGTTGTGCAGGCGAACGGCATCAAGATCGGTCCGCAGCACTCGACGGCGGGCGGCGCGAGCGGCGCGGGCGGAGCTGGCGCGGGCGGCGCGGCCGGCGGCGGCTGCTGTTAGGTCAGCCGCGCGCACCGGGCTCCCACACGTACAGGTAACACTATACGAGCCATTACCGCCAACTTATTGTAACCGACAAATTTTCGAAAATGCTTTTTTTATGGATTATGACATTTAAAGGCATAGCGGATCGAATGGTTTAATAATTTTTCGCCTAAATCAGTTAATTTTAAAATTATAGCAAAAAGAAAATTTTATCGTAACCGACAATCATCATTTTTTTGTGTCGTAAGTGACACTATAGGAACATTTTACGTAATTTTAGTTAAACAATTTAGAGTTGCAATAAAATAGATTCTTGCTAAAAATATGAAGCTAGCCTAGCTATGTCAACCTGTTTGGAAATTCGTTGTTTTTTTTACACGACTGCGCGATGCAAAGTAGGGTAATGTATTCATCAGTCTATGTATGTATGTTTGAACCTATATGGCTCTCCAGAGACGAAACGCGGAGGCCGATTTTGATGATTCTTGCGTTATCCATTCGTCTCAACCTTGCAAGTATCACTAAAGACATTTCAATAATAATTATGAAGAAAATGACGAGTACCAGCCGCCATGTTGTCAAAATTGAAAAAAGTCTAACCAATAGTTGGAATCGTTGTATATCAAGTGGGGTATCGTTGTATAGGTATTTCAAAGTTATAATTAGGTTTTTTTTATAATTTTCAGGCTTTTTGCCTTTTCCCCGAATATCATTTGCCAACTTATCATTTGTTTTTGTTTCTTTCTCAATCTCCCAGTTGCCTTTGGCCTGTTTTAGTTTTGTTAGTAGCTAATTTCTAAGTTACCATGATATTCGTTAAGTTGTTCATTGTTTCCCAAATCTTGTATTGAGTAGGTTTTTATAACTATGTAGGTCATAGGTGCTGTGTGGGGTCATAGTTCTAACCTAACCTAATAGACATGTGTAAGTAATGCGAGTGATGTCTTGATGATATTACCCAACCGCGTACTGTAATATCACCTATTCTTCGACCAAATTAAACATCACACATCACATTTTCGCTTTCTTCTTCCGCGATTGAATGGAGATCAACTTTATGAAAATTACAATTAAAAAAAAAATACTAACGCGACGGACGCATTGCTTAATTATTTTATTTCATGACAAGATAGATATCGTCGATCAGTAATATCACTATAAATATGACATCACTCGCAGTCATGTAGTAATATTCTATTACTTGTAACAAGTACAGTGACCAAAATTTAACATTACTCGGCACAAGGTGTGATGATATGTCACATCACTTCATGATGCACTTTTTTGCGCATGTCTATAACCTAACTAACTGTAATCACAACGTCGTGGTCTTGTACAATATCTTGTACTTTTGCCGCATTTAATTCCCCCTTTAGTGTAAAAGATGCATGTAAAGATTGTTAACTTTTTTAATTATATCAATGTACAGGGTGTCCCGTAAGTAGTGGACCAACAGGATCTGGAGGATAGGGGTAACCGTTATCTACTAGAATCACAAAAAAATATTGTCCTAGGCCTCATAGTTTTGAAGTTATAACGTTTTTTAGTAAGTAGGTGAAATTATCGTACTATGTGCACATTTTTCTTAATTCTACAAAATCTATTATTTATTTTGATGTTATTTTTATTCAAGGGCGTTAAGAATACAAAGGTTTTTCTAATTTAAATCATATTTTAGTGTTATTATCACTTACATTAAAATTAATCAACAAAAAAATGCAATTGTTAAATTTAAAAAAACTCTTAGTGGTATTTGAGCTGAGCTGGTGTAAAAAAAATGTATTGTAGCCTTGTAGAACTTTATTTTAAAAACATCTACATATCATAAGGATTACAAAAAAGTATATCACTGTGGTTTCAAATGAGTAGTTTTTATTTTAACTACTAAGTTTTTATATTAAAACTATCAAAGTAAAAAGAAAATTTTGAGAGAAAACAAAAATTCATTGCTAATTATGGTAATTCGTTTATTACTCAATTTATTTTTACATTAAGGGCTCAAAATGCTTTTCTTTAGCTCTTGTGCATAACAACATCTTCGCATAATGTGTTTTTGTAAACTTTTTTGGGCTCTTTGATGATTTTTTATCAATTCAGCAACATTATTGTTTTTTTGTCATAACTCTCTTTTATCATGAATATTTGTCTCATTAACGGCTTCTTTGAGGTAACCCCATTGAAAATAATCCAAAGGATTCAAGTCGGGAGATCTTGCTGGCCATGAAATAGTACTTTCGCGTCCAATCCATCGATTTGGAAACATCTCGTTCAAAAATTCAGTCACTTACCGTGAATAGTTGGCAGGTGCACCGTCGTACTACAACCACATTCTCTCCCGCGCAATTTCAGTTACTAAAAAACGTTATAACTTCAAAACTATGAGGCCTAGGACAATATTTTTTTGTGATTCTGGTAGATAACGGTTTCCCCTATCTCCCACATCCCGTTGGTCCACTACTTACGGGACACCCTGTATAAAAACGGAACACTTACCTGAAACGTTATTCTTCTAATAGTTATTTGGCATTGTGAAAGATTTGTCAAATGATAAAAGCCCCAAACGTTTTGTGTCATTATAATAACCAGCTTAATAAACAAACTGTCAGATGAAGCGTTGTCAAAAAAAAATTTGCTAATTGTTAGTAGTCAAAGTGAAGGGCGAAACTTTTGTTGGGAAGTGATAATTTGGCGATCAATTTTCTGCAAAAAGGAGGGACACGCCAATTTTCATTTAAGATCTATAACCATTTACAGTAGGCTAATAACAACCACTCATAATACCTATTATTATTAGCGAGAGTGTACGTAAATTACCTAGTTTACGTACATCTTCTTTTCACGTTTAAGAGAATGGAGAGAACTCAACAATGTGATAAAAAGAAGAAAGTAGTTGCACGATATTGAACCTAGAGGCAAAGCTATACGGGGGTTTGGGGGGATCGAAAAGAAGAAAGTACATGCTCGATATCAAACCTAGAGTCTAAACTAGTAGAGCCTCTCAACAAGTAGAAACTCAGTAGAAACTCTTTCAACAATAGATTCAAAATAAAAAATACAAACAGTAATTTAAAAATCCCTAAAACAAGAAAGTCGTCATACCCGATTAGAAATCGCCAAATTTGTTAAGGCGATGCTTATAAGCCTCATGAAAAGTACATACGTAAACCCGAGAACAAAAAAAGAGGCGAACGCAGAATATAGGAAATATTCTGCGTTCGTGTCTTTATTTGTTTTGAATCATCAATATAAATCTGGACCGATATTTATTGTCAAAATCCATTAAATATTGAATGGAATCCGATTCAATTTGAAAGAGCACAGCAGAAAAAAATACATCTCGAAATTCGTACGGTTTCTAGAATTACGCGGGCAAAGCCAGGGATCTAAGTTAGTTAAAAAAATATGACATTTAAATTCCACAGAGCGTAGATTGGTGCCAACTAGTAAATTGATAAAGAATGATTTTGTAAATAATTCCACATGATTTTTAGATTTCCAGGACAAAAGGCTTATGTTAATCCGAGTAATAAACTAACTGTGTAGCAAATGTCAATTGTATCCGTTTATCCATTCTTGCGATAGCAAAACATAAGAAACTTTCGCATATATAATAAGTATTGGTAGGATGATTATGTATCGTAAACGTCATAAGTCACATTAAAGTAGTTTAATGCATACAGCGAAATTTATCGTAACGACCACAAACCCCTTATATATTGCAATGTTTTCAAAAAATTCATTGTTATATTATGTATCACCCAAAAATATGGTTATTTACCAACTTTCAAATATGTAGATAACTTTTTTTTAAAGTTTTTAAGAAAAAACCTTCTCCTGTAAAATTGGGTATTTGTCGGTTACGATTAGTTGGCGGTCATGGCTCGATATGTTATATTCTTCATCTTTGTGTATCGACTCATATTTTTGAATACAATTTACCCATATAGCACATCGGCCTTGTAAAGAAGTTATTATTTTTTCCTTATTATTAGTTTTATGAATGCTGCAACTCCTTCCACCTTCCGCTTCTGTCCAAAGTAGTTTCTTTCCCCTCCTTAACCTTATATGACATGACATCGACCGTATTATTAATTGGCCCATAAGGATTAACTCAAGATTTAATCAAGATTCCAAAGCTCTGAGCAAAGATGTAATACACTATATTTATAAATGCTTGGACAATTTTATAGTTTTTCTTGCTTTTTTGTTTCCAGAGAGGAGTGCAGCTGTGTGCAACGAACATCGGTACCAAACATACTGCATACCGGATTACTAGGATTATTTTATATACTACAAAATTAGCTTGGCTCAGAATTCAACGCCACTTGGCCTTATTCATTAAGTAGATACTTTTCATAACATTCTTATAAAAATAGCAATTGGTAGACCAAAAAAATAATAAAATACTTTCGTCAATTTTTCTCAAAATTATGACAGAGTTCCTTTTAAACCTATTTTAATATTGCGTCTGTTCTGTAGCGATAGTTTCAGGTTTTCAGTGATCGATATTGATACGACGTTAATGTTGGAATGTTAAATAGAACGGACCAGATGTGAGTACATAATTGTATGTATTATAGATGTAACCAATTATTGAGCTTTTATGTAATTTTGTGTGTACGTAAAACATTGTGTAGAAATTTTTATTTAGCCAATATTATATAATAATTATCACTTTTTCATTATTCGGGCATTTATTTTTTTAAATATTTGTACTATTTACGGCTGGACACGCATGAGACTAATAGATGTGTTTTTCATACTCTAAACAATCTATTTCGCTATTAATCTTTGATTAGATACTGTAAACTATTACTATGTTATACAATCATGTGTGCCTAGCCTTAGTGTTGTATTTTAATCCTAAAATGATCGTTGTTTCATTTAATATATAAATATTATAATCGCGTGTGGTGTTTGGACGAATGTTAGATAAAATTGGTCTCCAAATGTTTGATAAGAACTCCGTAAAGTTTTATTTTAAATCCAATGTTTAATAGTTAGTTAAACCAAATTATGTTACATTTATTTAGTGTTATGGATTTTAATAAATGTTTTAGTTTTTTTTTTTAATTTATTTTACCTACATTTCACATGTATGGCCAACTGTACAGTGATATAAATCTGTGTTATAAAAAAAATATGTATTATTATTTTAACTTTCATTTTGTTATACTTAGGGTGGGTTAAGTATGCCTTTTTAATAATTTCGAGTGATTTGTTAGATCCTATAACGTTACGAGATCTTGAACAAAGACAGTTAACTTTTCAAGTAAAAATGTTGAGAAACATAATTGGTTGATGTAAAGTATTTTAAATTTGTAACGGCCCCCTATTAAAGAAATTTTCTTTCTATTTTCAACCCTAAAAGCTATGGAGTTAAGAGCTGTGCTTATCGGTGGAGGCCTAGTATAGTTTTGCACAAGTTTATATCGAAACAATGTATGTTTCGGAACGGATCGAGATAAAAAAACGACTGCTTGCAAGTTACGGAGAGACATGATAAAATAGGTTATGTACTTTAAGTTTAGCACATTGTAATAATTATAATAAAAATATTTTTTAAGGTTACTATATGCAGACACATTTGTAAGGTGTAATTCATGAGAGTAAATGTTGAAAAAGTATATGTATATTTTATTTATTAGTGTTATACAGGGTGTCCCGGTACTTAACATCAAGCGTCGGAAAATAGGCGGGTTATAGTCCAAAAACACTGCCTCAGCTACTGCAATCTTTAGTTATAGAGTTTTATAAATAAAAAAGGTCCAACTCATAGACTTCTTACAGTTGTATATTAAAAGTCAAATCTCATTCTTCATCAATAGTAATATTTTTTTCGTAAATACAATTGATATCGTTGAGTAGTGTGAACACACTGTTGATCATTTCTGGTGTTTTCATCTTGACGACTCCATTTATTTTCACTTCGGCTTTCGGCGTTTTGATTTCACATAAATCACATACAGTGATATCAAACATGATTGTGTCAAATATGTGGTTTTGTAGCAACTGGTACGCCATCTTTACTTGTTCTGTTAGTCTGTGGTCTTCTTCTTTGACACTGGAAATTGTAAAAACAATGAAAACTTAGAACAAGTACAATAAAATAATACAATACAAAGATTAGTTTTTGGTTAGACTTTCAATTCAAATCTTATTTTGCTGGTAAAGGTAGTTGCTGAGTGATCAATTAAAAATTTTGCTACTACAAATAATACTATGTGGTACATAGTGTCATATCTCCATTTGTCTGTATACAATTTTATACATTATTTTACTGTTTAATTTGTGGGACCAAGTTTATCATTGTACTAGTTATACTGGGAAGCCAGATGAAGTCAATAGTCTTTTAAACTTTAGCTATTTATTTATACTAATCCTACAGACAGTATTCTATGACAAGTTTGTCTCACCTATTCCATATAGTGTGTATGTCTCCAACATTGAAAGACATTGTCAATCTCTCTTTGTCAACCTGCGGTGTTCTGTACACAAGGTGGAACGGATCAGTGCTCCGTGACGTGTCACATTCCACAAAACAGAAACCAAACTGTAGGAGGTGGTACTGGAAATATAAAAAATTAGGATAAACAGGGGCTATATAGAAATATCTTATAAACACTTGATAGATACAGCCACAAATCATGTAATGGTAAATAGAATTAGTAAAGTAACACCCATGTCTGTAGTTTTGTTGCTTAGTGTGGATGTGATACCAATAAAGACTGATAGTTCCTACCAGGTAGTACCATAACACTACTGAATTATTTTTAAAACATTTTATAGTTATCATGGCAAGTAGCACATCAGTTCAACTGATCATGATGCTGTTTCAAGCAAAAAGCATCGAAATATCAGAAATTTGAAATAAATAATATAATATATTTTAATATATTATTATGTTACATGGGAAATTTCCATAAAAAATATAATAATTTGTATTTAAGCCAACCATACCTGTGTAAAATTAAACTGTCTAATATTACAATCAAACAAATTCTGAAAGCACCCTCGTACAGAGTTGCCAATCTTTTGTTCCCCTCGTTCCAGCATGTATGGGATGTGTGTAGCTTGTTCCAGACTCTCTCGCACACCCCAGCTCATTAGTATAGCTGAATAGTTTGTTTTGTTTTCCTTATTATTGCCTTGTATTGATGATACTGTGATCTGAAAATTTATATTTGTTTAATACAATTATAATAAAGGAAATAACTTATTATAACATGTAAAACATTAGTAATAAATATCAAAGTAGAGTAAAAATGAAGTAGTGGTCTTTCCCCCGCAGTAAGATCTTTCAGGCTAATACTGGGTGACTACTCACACTTGCACTAAGTTTAAGGTCTAGGAATTGAGAGTCAGGACACTAACTGAACAGTGGCTAAAGGTCTAACATATACATAAAGTTAATATATTTAACTTACCAATAATCCACTAGGATCTTCTTCTGAGTATTTCAAATTAGGTAAGTCTTCACAAGTCACAGTGTATTTCATTGATGAAGCCGGCACAGCACTAACTAGGGCTTGTTTTATTTTTGTAGCATAACTTTTGAGGCTGATTTCCTCATACTTTAAGTTATAAAGTGGAGATACTTTGTAAACACGCCATAATCCTTCATTGTAAATAACTAAAACAATGTACTAAACATTAGTCGCATTCTAATTTAATGAGTTTTTATTTTATTAATTGAATAGACTTACTTGCAAGAGGATCTCCTTTAGCGAAGTGTTGATTTGAATTAGAATGGATCTTTTCTTTCTCAAAAGAGTAATTCCGGTAAAGGTAAGTCATTTTTATATTTTAGGAATTCCACATAAATGCATACAATTTAGTCATAAACTGAAACAAAACTGGTCTTGAATTGTAGGAGAAAGAGCGTTCAAGAGGAGACAGAAACCCATACAGTACGTTAAAAGAAAACGAATATTAAAGAAAAGAAAGACTTGAAACAAAATCAACTCAATTCTTCAAAAACCGTTGCATTTGCCATTGTTTGTTTACAAGTTCAAGTTTGACAACCTTACATGCGTCACGTCATATTTGACATTTGTCATTCCGGGATTCGTGTTATTTTGCGGGTTGTCATATCTGTCTTTTATGTCACGTGTCAACGGGTTTATATATGAGTCAGGGTGTGTTCCAAGTAGCACTGCTCAGAGGATTGTACCACCCATAGTAAAAAAAAAACAATTTATTGCTTAAAACTTAATACTAGTTACTTATAGGGAAAACAAACGTAATAAAGAAAACATATTTAAGCAATGGGTGGTGGATCAGCTTGTGCTGCCCGAAATAAACATAGTTCATTTCGAGCAGGCCACGTTTATAATGATATAAAAAGTGAGTACATTTTAATTATGTTTTCGTATTTATTATTTAAATACGAAAACATAATTAAAATGTATATAGGTGAGCTTAAAACAAATCAAAATCTTATTAATAGGTCAGGTCGTCGCCAACACGCCCCCAACGCCAAGAAAACAAAGCCCTTCTTAATTCACAATTTTTACGGTTTTGTGGTACCTTTTACGGAATAAATACAACACATACAGATTTAATATTCACTTACATCAATTTTATTATTCATGTCTAGATTTGCAGATACAATATTACTATATAATTGAAATTAAAAGAGGTTTTTATTAACACAAAGTCACACTTATAGCTATTGGTCATTTCTCCAAAGCTGGCGTGAGCAACACATAGACATTTTACACACGTATAGTATCTGTGAAGGTCACTCAAAGTGATGTCGCACGTCACAGTCATCATGTCATGACAAGTCAGTCTGTCCCTCTCGCGCGCGGTCAAGCATTTAAGTATGAACGGGACAGTGATGTTTGGTATTGGAACTTAAAAATACAGCGTGATTTCTTTTCATTCAATCAACTTGTAAACTGGTTATTATATTCTAAAAAAATCTTACCCATAAAACAATTTATTTTGAAATATACTGTATAAGAAAATTGCATTAGTGTAGTATAGTGTAAGTATTTTGAAGGCGCTAGTTTGGAAAAATAGCAATAAGTTATAAAATAACTAAATTGATGGCTGGAGCATCGTACATGTGCTGACAGTGACGGTGGTCACAATCACAACTCACAACACACACAGTGTGAAAGTGTCACTCGGAACAAACCCTCAGCCCTCAGTTATTTAAAAAATAATTTGTGTCTGGTAAAAACTTTGTTTGCGCGATTGCACGACCAATTGAATTCGTAATTTTGTTTATAATACGCATATCTCCCTTAATTTTTGACGTATTTTACTAATTTAAAATACGTCTAATCTCAGTGTTTTTATATAAATTACAGGTAAGTTACTTAATATCTCCCCACTTTTTAAAACTTTCCATAAAACTTGTTTTTTACTTGATACTTGTGGACTTTGCATCCACGCCACGGCATCCACGATAAATAATTGACGCGATTGATTGTTGTACCAATATCTTGTAGTTGGTAGCGGCTCGTAAATATCCGCCTGTTATCATTCTAGTTGGAACCGCCGGGCAGAATGGATCAATTGCGTTTTGACGGAAGAGTAGCTATTGTTACCGGGGCCGGTGGTGGCTTAGGCAAGGCCTACGCACTCCTGTTAGGATCCAGAGGGGCTAAAGTGGTGGTCAATGACCTAGGAGGGGGCAGGGATGGTGCTGGCAAGTCCAATTTCGCTGATGCTGTTGTCAAGGAGATCAAAGACAAAGGTATGTTTCTGAACTTTGCCCTAAGTAAAGGATCTACTTTTTGTGTAGATAATCTTTTTTGTACTCATCCAATAAAGTTATTACACAAACATTTTTATTCACATATTTATTTATTATCTTACTTTTAAAGTAAATATTATGCTTAAAATTGTAAATGAGTTTGATTAAGTACTTAGTTCATATTCATAAATGAATATCATGAGATATTGTTTTGCATATAATGGAATGTAGTAAGAGTGGGCATTAAAATTTAGCTGTTGTCTCAAAAGAAATATAAATATGAGAATATTTTAAGTATTTCTATTAAATCTTAGTGGTGTGAATCAGAATATTATTTTTTTAGCATGTCGTCTGCGTTGATAATTACTTATTTAAGTACACCTACTTAATGTTTTTTACCAACTTTAGTAGGTACTGTAGAGGCCTTTGGCCTGATATTGGATCTTAGCTGGATGATACTTTAAATATTTAAACCATTATTTTTATAAATATGTTTTCTTAATTTATTCAATTAATATTAATTCATTTCATTCATTTAATTTCTTAATTCACATGAGAAGGGATCTGATTAAATTATTATTATTTTATATTTAGTTAAGCATCAAAGATTATGAAGGTCAAAAAGATTATTAAAACTAATAATTAGCTCATAACCATTTAAAACTTTACTTTAATTATCGTAATTAAATTAGATGGGATACATAGTACTTATTTCAATGAAGTTTGTTGAAGAATGTTCTTTAAGTATGTACCTCCTTTTTGCAGTAAATATCTAATACTAAAGCTAGCTGATTGATCAGCAAGTTTTAGTATAATACTCACATTGATTAATTGTGACATATATAATTTTTCAGGGCCACAGCCTTAATATGTATATCATTTCGGGGTACAAAAAATGCTAACAATAAATTGTTTAAGTAAGCCAGGTATAACAAGGCAGTTTTTTTTCTCAATGTGTGGATTTCTTGAACAAAAAATTTTTTTGCTTAAACATTTACTGAGGTAAACTATAAACTAATACTATGTGTGCAAATAATACACTGTTAATTACTTATATGACTTAATTTGAAAAATATAAGTAACTAGTAGCTCCCCGCGGTTTCACCCGCGTAGTTCCCGTTCCCGTGGGATTACGGGGATAAAATATAGCCTATGTCACGCACTGATAAATTAGCTTTCCATTAGTGAAAGAATTTTTTAAATCGGTCCAGTAGTTTCGGAGCCTATTCATTACAAACAAACAAACGAACAAATCATTCCTCTTTATAATATTAGTATAGATAAATGTTCACCTTTGTACATAAATATATTACACTCTTAATATCTAAATTGCAGTTCCAAAGATTATTTTTAATCTAATCATAGTATTTAGTAAAATGCAAATTGATAAAGCATGTTATCAGTACATAATATATTTGTTATTTACACTATGAAACCACTGAAGAGACAACCAATTGTTGACCCTGAAAACTTTGATGTCTTGTGGTGATGAGCGCAGTACAGTGTTGTACACTGTTTCTGTTATGGGTAGGCATTTTGCTTATCATTAGGTTCAGGGTCAATTTGCTCGCCACTTGACCAAATAAAAAAAAACAAACTTGGTTTTTTATTCTTTAGACTAAAATAAAAACAAAATAGCATTTAATATTCTTAGTACTTAATAGAATAGTAAATAGATAGGTCAACTTAAGCAATCAAGGAAAGTCTAATAATAAGAAGCTACTCATTAAAAGAAAGACAAGTACAATGATGAATGAAATACTTAGTACTTATTCAAATACAGTAACAATACAGTAACACTAACTGCATGCAAAGTTCAATGCTCTTTCTATCAGTGCCAACGATTGTAGACATAAATTAATCATAAGTATGTTGGTTATGTCAATTGAAATTTCTCTGCAAAGGGTAAATTTTATATATTTTTAAAGGCTAAAAATGTGTACATTTAATTGACATTTATTTTATTTCAAGTCATATTTCAATAACAAAAAATACACTCTTAGCTCTTTATTATCATCAGCTCATATTATCCCCACGGACGGGTTCGAGCCTACCCTAAATTAGGGCTCTTAGCTCTTAATTTACATGACTTAGGGCTGATTTTTCCAACGCCAAATAACTTTTATTCGACGAATAAATTTGACGTTTGACAGATTTTGTATGGAATAACTGTCAAAATCTGGCGATTGAAAAATCGGCCCTAAAAAGAAACATTTTTTGTAGGTGGAGTCGCGGTCGCTGATTACAACTCAGTGGTCGAAGGAGAAAAGATCATTAAGACAGCGCTAGATAACTTTGGAAGGGTTGATATCCTTATCAACAATGCCGGTATCCTGCGTGATAAGAGCTTCGCCAAAATGGCCGACCAGGTAATGTATTTAAGTAATCAACATTATCTAAATAATCCATCGTTATCAGAATAGTGTACTTAAATATGTTTAATTGTAAGACTTTGTGAGTCAAAGGTCATTGATATAGTACAACTACGTATAAAATCAATTGATATAAAAAACAATAGAAGCCTAAGCTGCACTCTTCTATAGCAACATACCAAAATTTTTTAGAGTTATTTCTGTAACAAGGAAAAAGTCCTGTTACAATTTCGAAAAAAAATCCTTGTTACTTGTACCCATACTATGTGTATGCAGAATGTCATGATGATTGCATGAGTAGTTATGACGTAAAATTATAACAAATGAACAGCCTTAAGGCGTCGCTGGCGCCGGCGAAATTATCTTCTCCGGATGCTGTTTCATTTGTAATTTCTTTAACGGGAGATCTGTCTCAGACAGTGCTGCTCATACCTACTATTTACTACTACCTATATACAAAATACTTCCGATAATCTTTTAGTATATTGTATACTAGTAGTGCGGTTTCACCCGCGTGGTTCCCATTCCCGTGTGAAAGAATTTTTGAAATCGGTTCAGTAGATCCCGAGATTACCCCTTACAATTTAACAAATATACAAACACACAAACTTTACTTCTTTATAATATTAGTATAGAAGAGCAAGTAACAGAGGTCAGAATTGACTAAGAACAATAGGATTTGTGTGATACAAAACGATTAGTCATGTAACGAGTACATGTGTAAAAGTACTACTTGAAAATATACATAGATTTGTTATCTTAAAAGATATTCTATTATAATTCGTATTAATGTAAGAAACGAGCATTCCGCTTTTGGTCTCACTCTTATCAAATTCCCGGGTTTGATTCCTGAGCGAAGCAAATATTTATATGATAAAAAATATTTTGAAAACTTAGGCAAAAAATAAATTCTACACAATAGAAAAAAATACTATTAACAAATTGTTATCATCTATTAGTACATAATTAAAATAGATGATTAATTTAATACCTAATAGTAATAACACGATCTCGTAATAAAGATAAAGAACTAAAACATATGTACTCACACTGTAATGTATAAAAACTTTATTTACATAATTATGTAACTACAAGTAATTATTGCATCTGTTCTATTATGATAATAAATACAAAACACAACAGAATTGTCAAGAGTTGAATGATTGACACAACTAGCTGTGCCTGCGTTTTTTTCTTTCTAAGCTCGATAGAAAACACCCTGTATATGAGGAGTTATAATAACATAACATAATCATTCACTACATCACCTCATTATAGTAACTGACCCCTAACTAAGTTGAAACTTGTATCTAGGGTATCAGAAACTAGGCACACACTCATTCACACACACACCCAGATCGAGATAAACATTTGTGGTTCACACAAATATTCACCCCGTACGGAAATCGAACCCGCAACCTTATGGCTGTCCGGCATGGTGACCACTCTGCCATCGAGGTCGTCAAAAAAAATTGACTGTCATACAATGAATGATATTATTATAAAGGCAATTCTTTTTTAAATTGTAATTGACAATATACATATTAAATGGAAATATAAGTAGGTAATTACAATTAATTTAAAATTATTTATAGTAGAATACATTATTTTTAGAGTACTGTTTCATAAAAACAGCTGTGCTATTTAAATCTTATAAGTTTATCCTGTTCAAGACCATATTTTGTTTGAATTTGTCCTAGTGTTATACTGTGTAAATGGATGTTTTGTTAACTTTTTTACAGGCAAACACTACTAACTAAGAGTGATTTGAATGAAAGTTACAGATGATCTTTTTGAACAGACTAACTGCGTTTTTGCTTTACTCGTGTTTTTTGCCACCATTCTCTTTGTTGTTGGAGTTGAAAAGCAAAACCTCGTGTTTGTGCTAAATTGCTTATTTTTTTTTTTTCAACTCGCGTTGAATTTTAACTTACATATATACTTAATTAGTGTTTAAAACTTACTCTTGATTCACTCTATGTATTACCGTTACATATGTAAGTACAGACAGACAATCAAACAGGAAAACGCGTTTATACTATGTAAAGATACCGAACCCTTTATAATATATTGCACAAAAATACGATATGAATAATACGTTACTTGTTTTTAATTTAAATCACAATTATAATTTACATTATTGTAATTCGCTAATTGTAATGAATTTTTGATTATTGCCAATTAATTGATTTATTTGACATATTAAACTCTACAAAGTGTCATTGAAGACGGACGTGTCCCAAAAATAGTAATTGCATTGTATTTAATTTACTTAAAGTTGTTTTAAGTCTATAAAATGTTATAATTTATATCATTTTTCATATATTTTTAAAGGTGTGTGTCAAACATCATAGGAAGGGATACATTCTAACAAATTTCGTGCTTCCGAAGGCACATTAAGTTGTCGGTCCTGGTTGTCGGTGTCATTGTACTAATAACATCGACAGTCTGTTTAGAGCTCTCAAAAGTATAACCAAAAGCCTATAACTAAGGTCTTATTGCGGAAAACTGCTCACTAACGAGTCCATTATAATAAAGCGGTATCAATCCTCTGCGTTTTTAAGATATTAAACCTTTTTTATGTTTTCATAGGACTGGGACCTGATTCAAGCTGTGCATCTAAAAGGCGCTTTCAAGACAACTCAAGCTGCTTGGGAGACGTTCAGAAAACAAAACTTTGGACGGATTGTTATGACTTCTAGTAACGCCGGCATCTTCGGTAACTTTGGACAGTCTAACTACAGGTTAGTATATTAAATCTACCCTAAAAATCACCTAAATTAGGCCAATTGTTTTTGGGTAAAAGAATACAAGTTATATTATGAAATTGGTAGGAGATATCTTGAAAAAGATCTTAAACGAAACCAGCCCCCCTAGCATGATTGTGCGTGATGAAATATATCGATATACTATCGATTTCGCGAGCATAACCAAATGAATTAGGGCGTGCTACGATATGATAAAATTAAATATGGCGGGTATATTTATAATATTTTGACAATTGGATGTCGATAAATCGCTATATCATATCGCGTTTTTGAAGTCATGCTAGCCCGGCAGACAAGGTAACGTCAGTATATTTTGTTTGTTCAGCTTTTCTTATAACAGAGGTTATTTCTGTAACTTTTTAAGGAGGATAATAAGTTAGATAGAAATCAATAATGTATTTCATGTTTAGTTCAAATAATTTTCTGGTTCTTTCTCTGACACGAATAGATTTAAATATTAGAGACCTGTCTAGTCTAGCATTCAACATTTTCACAGTTGGGTTGGGATGTGGACCTAGGTGTAAGTAATCCTCCTTTGATTCGAATCTCAAGAGGTGAAAATTTTTGATATCTGGTATTATAAAAACATCCAATCAGGAAAAAGCAATCCAAAAAACAACCTTTTCTGCATCAAAATTAAGTTCAAATTCGTTTACAGCGCCGCTAAACTCGGTTTGGTTGGTCTAGCCAACACTCTCGCTATTGAAGGAGCGAAGTACAATATTAAAGTAAATACTATTGTACCAACTGCCGCGTCACGTCTCACCGAGGATATCTTGCCACCTGAAATGTTCCAGGCTATGAAGCCTGAACTCATCGCACCAGTTGTGGTAAGTAAAATCTCTTTTCAATTCATCATTAGCTCATTTATGACTTTCCTAGAAGCTCGAGCTTACACTGAATTAGGGCAATGGAGGACTCCATCAAAATCGGGTTGGTTAATTTCACATACAACCACAGAATATCCTCATAGTTGTGCAGGTTTCCACGCTATGTTGTCCTGCGCCGTAACAGCGTCCTATCCTATAACACACGAATTCGAAAATAGAAAACATTATTAGCTATTATTAAAATCCGCCTTGAGACACCTTTTTGGTCTACTAACCAAATAAAAAAAAGTGTAAGTATTAATCTAATATGTAAAATTCTCGTGTCTCAGTTTTCGTTGCCATACTCCTCCGAAACGGCTTGACCGATTTTGATGAAATTTTGTGAGCATATTCAGTAGGTCTGAGAATCGGCCAACATCTATTTTTCATCCCGAAATTCCTACGGGAACGGGAACGGGAACTACGCGTGTGAAACCGCGGGGCGCAGCTAGTAATTTATATGTTTTGTTCTCAGGCATATATGGT
Organism: Timandra comae; assembly: GCA_958496195.1. Classification (NCBI taxonomy): domain Eukaryota; kingdom Metazoa; phylum Arthropoda; class Insecta; order Lepidoptera; family Geometridae; genus Timandra; species Timandra comae. The sequence goes on from OY292369.1 coordinate 4,372,318, forward strand.
ACACGATTCCTTCGAAGACTCCGGTGTTGTGATTGACTCCTCTCTTGGATTTGCAACCAAGACTCACTTCGTCAGAAGCAACGGAGCACCGCTTAAGTAAGTATTGAATAGAATAGAAATAGCCTTAATAAGTACTGGAATATAAATAAAATTCATAAACAAAAAGATTACCTAACGAAAGAAAATTAAAATTAAAATATACCTTAAAGCCGCGTAGTTAGGTCTATAATATTGTTTAGTTTACTTACATTACATGTTTTCAATCATAAGACGTATTTTAAAAACATTTTACGAAAATATATACCAAGTCAATATTTGTTAGTATCCATGCATATCAATATTTATTGTTGATATATCCATTGATCAAAAGTTTAATAAACAAACACATATTTCGCATTTCATCTTTTGTTATTATTACATTTTGTTGACAAATGTTTGCAATAAACGGATATGACCATCGTATGCGTCACAATCATACGTCACTTTGTTCAGCATTTTAATTTCTTTGTTGAATGGATGAATGGATTGTTCCAGAAATAGGCAGTGACCTGTTGACATTCAGTTTAATGTCAACGGGTCGGCGATTATTCGACTTTGTTCTTTGTTGTGTTATGTTCTATTATCATTTTAAATGTCTGTGTGTACGATTTGTAGAAAGATCTAACGATGTATTGTTAAATTAGTTTATTATGTCACTTATTCCCTGAATTTGTTCCTTAGCAACACTTACACATGGCTTGATAGATATATAATACAGGATGTGTCATTTTTGGCATACTCAATTGGTTCAATTATTGACTAGGAGTATTGATTTTTCAAGAATCTGATGATGCAGTTTTAATTTTCGTCAAAATCGGCTTCGAGAGTCCTTTCAGAATTTTTCGATATTCGTTATAGTTTCGGAATTTGTCTACCGCTCACTTGAAACATTGACATAACATAATCACTCACTACATCATCTCATTATAGTAACTGAGCCCTAACTAAGTTCGAAACTTGTATCTAGGGTACCAGAAACTCACACACACATTCACACACACACCCAGACCGAGACAAACATTTGTAGTTTACACAAATATTCATTCACTTACATACTAAATAAATATTTCTTTTAAACAGGGCCAAACCATCAGACCCAGTGACAATTGAATCAGTGAAGGAGAACTGGTCCAAAGTTGTCAACATGACCGACGCCAAACATCTGGACAAACTCGCTGAAGTCACCATTGACTTAGTTGAAAAACTACAGGTTTGTACTGGCAATACTAATCTTTTAGTAAACAGGCAGACTATTTCTTATCTAATAATTTACGAAATCCGCTTAAGATGAGGGTTTTTTTTTTAAATATTTGGGAAACAAACAGTACTATATTTAACAAATAATAAAGTACTTATACTAACTTTAAACAGTGAAAATTCCACTGTTACATTATACATATAAACACTAGTGAACAAATATGCATTGTTTGATTTACTCATGCATAAGTTGGATAGTCAGTCAAATATTTATTTGTTAGATTATTGCAGGAATGACTTATCGGGCAAAAAAATGCCACCCACTTTTTACCAATTGCTTCTATCCCTCTTATAAGATTTAAGAAGTTGATAGAATGAAAATTCCACTTTCCCTCTAGAAATACTATAATTAGCTCCTTGTACATAAAGTTGCTCTATAATATCTTTCATATTTAGGACTTTGAAGAGCGTGCGAAGATGGACGGCGATCGCCCGACTTACTGGTCCAAATACAGATACAACTCCAAGGATTTGTGTCTGTACGCGTTGGGAGGTAAGATAACGTGATATTGTTTTATTTTTTAGTTATTTATTATTGTTATCAAATGACCATTTTTGTTTTTTAAATAATTCACGTTCATTGACTTTAGTGATAGAACTTGAGTTTTCTTTAATTCCTCTAAAATTCCGGGATGTGATTTGAGAGAAAGAAAGATAAAGAAATCGACGGAGAGAGATATATAAATAGAGACAGAGAGGAAGTATAAACAATCTTATTCTTGACTTATACAAAGAACATAACACCCTGTGTATTACGAAGGGGGGGGGGGGGGGGGGGTCGACCCCGGGTGGCGGATCAGGTGGTCGATGGGAATAAACCAATTTTCTCGCAATCAACAGTTTGCCAATTCATAATAGACCCACTACCGAGAATGTAAAGATAAAACCCATACTTCAGAATTTAAGGCTCTTTAGTCCAAACTCCTTTTTTATTTCAGTCGGTGCATCTGTAGTGAACGAATCAGACCTCAAGTTCTTGTACGAAATGCATGAGGACTTCACAGCTCTGCCTACCTACTTCATCTTGGCCGGTATGTGCTTGGAGTCACCCGTTGTTGCCCAGTCAATGCCACCCGGCAAATACGCTGATTTTACTAACGTAAGTATTAAATCGTAACATAATCATTCACTAGGTACATCATCTCATTTACAGTAACTGACCCCTAAGTTCGAAACTTGTATCTAGGGTATTAGAAACTATGCACACACTCATTCACAAACACACCCAGCCCGAGATAAACATTTGCGGTTCAAAAATATTCACCCCACACGGGAATCGAACCCGTAACAGATGGCAGAGTGGTCACCATCCGGAAGAATCACCACTCTGCCTCTGCTGAATATTGTCAGATGGTTCTTTTTTTGCAATTGGATTGATTCCCGCCTTGGCGTATGAATATTTCAACAATGCTGTTTAATTTTTTATCAAAATCATTTCCACATTTTTCTTAACCAACTTTATCCAAATCGGTCCATTACTTTTTGTGTTAAATAAAACAAAGATACATTCACGATATATTTTTTGTAACTACTTAAAATACGACATTGAATTTCACTACAGGCTTACTATTGTATTAACAAATACAAAGGAAACGCTAGTTCATGAATATTTTTAATGAATTAATTATGAAGTTCAAATTCATTGTATTTCATTAATTAAGTAAATGCAGTATGGTCGCAGAGATATTTAAATTTTAGGTGCAATGATCACATTAATCCTGTGGAAATAGAGGGATAAAATACTATTTGCTGGTGAAAGAATTTTCAAAATCCGCCCAATAGTTTTTGAGTCCATCCTACTAATATTATAAACGAAAGTTGTAAGAATGGATGTATGTTTGTTACTCTTTCACGCAAGAACTACTGAACCGATTTAGATTGATTTGGTACAATGTTCATAAAACCAGAAATAACGTCTAAAGGTTGCTTTTTATCCCCGAATTGCACGAGATTGGGATAAAAAGGTATATTTTTATTTTCAAACCATTCATCTTTTGATTCTTTTACCATGCTTATTATAGAATTTCACATTAAAGTATAATCCTTCAAATAAATCTATAGTATTAAAGTACAAAGCATATCTATAGTATTTCTCGAAAAACTTTACTTCTTAAAAGCTACTGTCATATTTTCTTTACAAAAATCTTCTCTCTCATAGATTCTTCACGGCGAACAGTACATAGAGTTCGTCGGCGATTTCCCCGGCACCGAGGGCGAGTTCACAACTCGTTGCTACGTGGCCGATGTACTCGACAAGGGATCCAGCGCCGTGGCTATTGTTAACAGTTAGTACACATTTATTAGTTTACAAGAATGTTTGTATATACACCCCTATTTTGAAATTACGGGACTTATTAAAATCAGAATATCTGTAGCAGTAACTGAATCCATATATCCAATAAAAATATCAAAAATGATAGTCGATTACTTATCTTTAAAAAATACTAAATAAATGCCGTATTACCAGACGGCACACTAGCTATCAAGTATTCTGTGACGGCTCGGGTCGATGACCGCGCTCAGCTGTGTATCGCAGCGTTCGCCGGTTGTTCGGTGTAGAATAACAATAAAATTCGGCGGGATTTTGAAAGACTTTGACTTATCATAACTTTTTAAATAAAAGCAAAAGATAAAAACTAATTTCACTATTATATTGTCACCCGTCGTTTACATTACCTGTGTGATTAAGTATCTCGAATTCAAAATAAGGGTGTATAGTTACATACATATTTAAATTTATTAGCTGGGCCCCACGCCACGGTTTAACCAGCGTTATTTTGGTTCCGCGTTTATTGATCGTAGTGTACTCTTATGGCCTTCTTCGATAAATAGGTATCTAACACTGAACAGATTTTTCAAATCGGACCATTTATAATACCTAAGCCATATAAGAGCGCATATATGGCGCCAGAAAGGACTTGAAGCGTTCGCTCGCTGTAACCGAAATCCGTTAGGAGAGATTCTTATTTTAAATTTTGAGCATTCTTCGGTACACCCTCTTCTCAAAGGCTTCAAGTTTTTTAGCTATAGCCTCTATAAGCGTCCAGGTTTAGAGATTACATTTGAATAAAGCCAACAAATTGCAAAACGATAGATTGAGGTTTAAAAAACTTGATATTTGTACCAACTTTGTTGTTACATTATCTCTTAATGACTCTAATAAAACTGTTTTTATATATTTTTTGTAACTATGTACAAATATTCTAGTAAACAAATGATGATAACATATTTTATCTGTAAACACGCACGAGTCGTATGGCTGATAAATTACTACTTAGTTTAAAACAAAGGTATTAATAATGATATTAATATTAATAAGATGATTGATTGAAATGAAATATCCTAATTACGGTACTTGTGAAATAATATTTGTCTATACTATTATGAGAAATTGTTACATCGTACTATTTTATCGTACATATTATATTAAAACTGTTATTTTTGGGATATAAAACTTAAGCTCATATTACACACTGTTCAAGGATTTTTAAAGTCTGTCTAGCAGTTTTTGGCTTAAACCGTATCTTATAAAGAATCAATCAATTTATGGTAAGACTATAGATCTCCGGTACCTGAATTTTATGATGCTGTTTATTTGGGGGTGTTTTAGTGGCTCATTATAACCCATATAAACTGTTTTTATAGTAAAGAAACGCATTATAAATTAATTACGACAAAAATAAAATGGTATGGAAATACGTAAAAAATCAAGTAATTTTGACAGATATTGCCATAGATCACAGATTATGTCGTCAAATCATAGAGACCACAGAATATAGAGCCTTTCGATTTACACCGTTCATCCACTCAATTCGTTCACATATACAATAATTTTCTTTAAATTTCTTAAATAACTCCGTAAATATAATTCTTAGCGCTTCGCCGGCCGCTGCCGCGGCACGCTCGCTGCGCTCGCTCGCTCGGCTCGCGCGTTGTGTGGTCGCAGTTCTAACATAACCTAACCAAAATGTTGACCTATTTTTGTCTATGTATGATTTGACAACTCAATCCATCGTTCAGTTCATCTTTGAATTGTTTAGTCTATTGAGGATATCTGTCAAAAAAAAGTTTGTACCGAAGATCTATTACGCACCCCAATTTATTTTTATTTTATACTAATATTATAAAGCCGAATGTTTGTGAGTGTGGATGTTTGTTCCTCTTTCACGCAAAAACTACTGAATGGATTTTAATGAAACATTACAATAATTTAGCTTATACATCAGAATAACACATAGGATACCTACTTTTTATCCCGAAATTCCCACGGGAACGGGAACTATGCGAGTGAAACCGCGGGGCGCTGCTAGTATCTTATAAAGTATCAAACAAATATTTTTTGCTTATAATAGGTATTAGTTTAAATAAATCATACCAAGTCACTAACCAGCATCATTTCTCCAGGTGAAATCTACCAAAACAAGGAGTTACTCCTCCGCACCCAGCAGCACATCTTCGTTGTCGGCCAGGGCGGTTTCAACGGTCCCCGAAACAGTAACCACTCCGTGAACGTGGTGCCCGCGCCCAAACGCGCGCCAGACGCGGTAGTGGAGCAGAAGACAGCGCGAGACCAGGCCGCTTTGTACAGGTTGTCTTTTATATTTCCAAAATGTTGATTGTCCAATATTTGTGTAGCTTTTAAGAATCGGGTCTATTTGGTAGGCTTATTTAAAATTATTAGATACTTATTCACTTATTGTGGGACAGTAAGTGTCAGAGAAAAGGTACCCTTGATTAGCATACCAAAGTGAGCAGTACTCTGACGCTGACTGTAATAGATGATGAAAGAAAAAATAGTCATCCTGTCCCTGTTAGAAAAAAATGACATCTCTTTCAGGGATATTTTTTCTGTGTTTAATTGGTATATTGATTTAAAATTATTAGAAACTACTTTTTTACGTTATAAAGAAAATTATGGAGATATATTCGCCAATTTTAATTCGTTTTAATAACATGATATTTTTTTTATTACTATATTCTGACGAGATTGGGACTTCATGCTTGTGAAACCACAGGTTGCTGCTATCTACTTTGTTTATAGATTGTCTGGCGACTCCAACCCACTCCACATCGACCCCAACGTAGCGGCTGCCAGCGGCTACGCCAAGCCCATATTGCACGGTCTGGCATCTCTTGGATTCTCTGCCAGACATGTTTTGGCTAAGTGAGTGTTATGGCATTATGTTATTCAGTCTGTTTGTTCTATTTAAACTATCATGTATTAATTAATGATAGTATGTATTAAATGAACACTACAAGTATACAAATAAGTAACAGTTTACTTTAACATTACATAGGTTTTACTTTTGACGAGGTTAGATACATTAAAAAGAAAATGTTGCTAAGAATTCTAATGAATATTAACTTTTTTTCATTTGTTGATAGGTACGCCGGCAACGATTCCCGTAACGTGAAAGCGTTAAAGGCCCGTTTCGCCAAGCCAGTGGAACCCGGCCAGACCCTGATCACTGAGATGTGGCTCGAAGGCAAACGTGTGCACTTCCAGACTAAAGTCAAGGAGACTGGCAATACTGTTGTTGCGGGTATGTGTTGATGCTTTTTATATTTGTTTTTCTTAAAGGAAGGTCCGCCCGAAGCATTTACTCTGTATTACTCTATTGAGTTACTAAATGTATCATAATCATCATGTTTTTGTGTTCGTAATTCTTAATTTTGGCACCTATTCGAAACTAGAGTGGGTGGGATGGGATAATTTAATATTAACTAGCATAATACGACATTAAAAACTAATAAATATAACGAAGTTAGTTACTATTCGTTGGGAAGTGATTGTAGGCTGATCAAAAAATAGTGCTCTTCTCACCAAGTCCCCAGTCTTTTAAATATTATTCTATTTTCAATTATATTCTATAAATATTATTTTATTATTTCAGGAGCATACATCGACTTGAAGAACGTCTCGACCGGTAATTCCCCATCGGCTGCAGTGACTCCCTCTGCGGGAGCGCTGAAGAGTGACGCGTTGTTCGCTAAAATACAAGACGAAGTCAAGAGGAACCCCGACAAGGCTAAGAGCGTTGGCGGCGTGTTCCTTTACAACATTACTGAAAATGGAAAGACTATTAAACAATGGAGTAAGTTATTATTATCTTTTCAAAAGTTCTTATAGGACTTATGAAAAGCTCCATATAATAAATCTATCACAATCATTTTGTATAGTAACTAACTAGGTATACTTTTTGTATCAAATTGAAATTACACATTTTTAGTACTAGTTGTGCATACACAGTTGGTCTGCGAGGAAACCTTGCCTCTGACAGCCATAACATGATAGCACTTGCTTGGGTCATAAAATTATTCATCTATCAATGTTATCCACACCACACACAAAATTTTAATTCATATTATTAATTATTTAAAATTTGTCTACAGCTCTCGACTTGAAAACACCCACCGTTCACGACGGCAGTCCAAAATCAGGCAAAGCAGACACAACAATGACTGTATCTGACAATGATCTTATTGAAATCGCTGCGGGATCATTGAACCCACAAGTAGCGTACCTCAAAGGCAAGCTGAAGATCGCTGGCAACATTATGTTGGCACAGAAACTTGGACCACTACTGAAATCAGAATCGAAATTGTAGATCGGTCCAAGATTGTATTTTATACCGGGATATAGCCTTATAAATTAATATATAAATCATTTATTATGTTATATAAAGTTTAAAGCAAGTATTAGGTATTGAGGCAAGGTGCTGTAACTGTGATAGTCATAAAATGATTTATGAAACAAGTTTGTATCTCAATGTCTAATGCTTACTAAAATCTTGTTGATTCCATTAAATATAAGTTATTAGTATATATTATTTACAATTTATATTTTCAATGGTGATGGAATAAACATCATGAAGTTTTTATATTTTGTTTTATTTTATTAGTGGGATTAGTTTTCCTTCCATAAATAATTGAGCTTCTTTCACTTCACTTTCCCAAGCCATTTTCATAGCTGGCCGAGATGTTAAATCAATGAACTTGTTCGCTTGAACTTCAGGTAATCCTTTGGTCTTAATTACTACACCTATAATACAGCAATATGTTCCTGGGGATATAAGATAAACTATTTTTATACAAAATCAGTCTACCTACACTTCATAAAGCCATGATAGCAGTTCAAAAAGACAGCATTGATGTATGTTATAATGTGCTTACTTAAAAATAGGAATCTCAAGCAACATTTAAGGCGTAAAGCTATAAAAATACATATAGGTCTTATAGGTTAGTTCGCAAAAACTACCGGCAGATTTAGTAATACTTTTTGAGACAACTTACCCTTTTTTATTGAGTTTTTATCAATTAGCCCATCAGCAGATTCACATTTAGTTATTTTGGCCCGTCCAGAGGTATCAGATATAATTAAAATATCGTTACCAACGGTCTGTTCGATAGTTCCTTGCAACCAAACATCGAACGGCGGGGTTTTGTTTAAAAGATCTTTGATAAAATATTTAGTTGGACACGAGGCCATATCATGAAAAATAAACTTAATAACTATTGTACAAAACTATAAACTTATAATTCGCCAACACATCTCACACAATTCAATTTTTCAAACAAAATGTTTTTTTTGTTTTGTAAATAAAACCTTGCCCCCCCCCTACCTTGATTTGACATTCGACATTAAATTGACTGACATTGACATTTGACAATAGGATGTATCTATGACATAATAGACATTATTCGAGCAAAATAATAAAATCGAGACTGAGTTTTTGAGTTTCTAAATAAAACGGAGGTAGAAAGGACTGAATCCTGGATGCAACATTTTCTTGCAAATGTATTCATTGTGCTCCAGTTATTTTACATACAAGCTATGGAGGGTAGTAGAAGTGCTCTCCATCCATAATACCTGATACCTTATACATGGAAAACCCAAACACCAGTGGTTCCGACCTACGTGTAGCCGAATTACAAGAGTCGTCACGCTCCCAGCCATATTTTCTCCCGCCCTAGCACATACACTGATAAGCATTAGAATTAAAAAACGAGGAGAATACACATAATATCATTGAATACCTACCTACAAAATAATTTTGATAGAAAAATACCCTCGATCGATGCCGAAAGCATAAACTCAAATAAATTAAATTGGTTTTAATTAAGTACTTAATAAAATCCAAACGATCAGTCGTATCGTAAAAGCGTCTCGATCTCGATGGCGTAGTGATAGTAATTAAGGCTTTTGACTTCCAATCGGAAGATGACTGCTGCCTGGTTCGAACCTGGAAACGTAACAATGGGTTTTCAATTTTCGTATTTATACTTAATGTAAGTACGTTTATTTGACGCTCTTACGGTGAAGGAAAACTTCGTGGGGAAAGGTTTCCTCACGAAGTTTTCTTTCATCGTTTTTCTTACACGCAGAAATTCTAAGGTTGTGTGATTGTGTGTGAAGTCGACCAACCCCCACCTGGCGTCTTTGGCTAAAGCATAATTGCCCTATTTCGGCTCGAGCCCCTCTGTAGGCTACGGACATACTTTTGTATGAGCTGATGATGATGATGATGTGTATTATTATTTTTTAACTGATGTAGGTAGATAAGTATTGTTTTTTGTATGTTAGTAAACTGTTGTAGGTAGGTACCTATAAAGTATTTCTATTTGCAAAATGCTTTAGTAGGGATTCTATAAGGTCGTTTTAGGTCTGATATATGTTTACTTAATACTGTTCAAAATGAAATACTTACACCCTTATTAATATTCGTTTATGTCAGACAAATTTACTAAGATCAGACTTAGGTACTTATGAAAAACCAACTTTATTATGTAGGTACTTACCTACTTAGTTCTTTAAGTAGCTAAGTATTTCCTAAATTGTCGTTTACTCACCTATATAGTCTAAGATCCACTTGAACATCGATCTGTGAGCTAGATGATACGTATTCTTTATAGATAAGTACGACTGTACTCGTAATAGCTTGCTTATCAAATCCTGTGCAAGCTTATTTTCTTTGCCAGCGGTATTAGGTAAGTATATCATTTAAATGTAGCACCTAGGTACTTATAATATTAATTATAATGTCGCACCATGTTAAGCGTTTATTAATATACATGCAACAGTTGAAATATATAGAGATATGTAGTGTAGAAACTATAATTTATCACTACATTAGTATAAAATAAAACAAAGTCGCTTTCTCTGTCTCTATGTCCCTATGTATGCTTAGATCTTTAAAACTACGCAACGGATTTTTATGCAGTTTATTTTAATAGATAGAGTGATTCAGTGGAAAGGTTTTTAGCATAATTTTATCCCCATATTCATCCGGGAACGGGAACTACACGGGTGAAACCGCGGGCTGCCGGTAGTATTTACATAAAGTCGAATTTTACGATTATTTATAAAGTTATCCACCCACGGGTACCTTCAACTACTCACTTAAAAATACCGTAAGTTCAACGTTTCAACACACGAAACCGGCTTTATACAACTTAATCAACGCCCGCTTCGAAATTACCCTATTTGAACGTAAAGCTACGGGCTAAAGAAAGCATGGATTTAAATTGAACTTTATAACTTATAAACTTAACGTTCATGTGTATAAAAAACTGCAGTACAAACATGTTGGTATTTTAACCAAAAACAAAGACACATTTTCATCTGAATTAGAAAATAATAAACATAGAGATCAAATCAATATTTTCACATTAGATATTTGAGAAATTCTATTGTCTACCAGTAGTAGCATCTTAAATATTAAGAAATACCATAAATGTCCATAAAAGATCAACAAGTAAATATTTATAGAGTAAACGCAACAAGTGTAATTCAACATCTAAATTTTCGTTCAAGCATCTTGAGGGGAGGAGCGAGGGGAGGGCGGGAAACGCGAGATTATGAAGCTGTCATCTGCGGGCAAGTCAGTCCGAGAACTTACAACTTACTCGAAATTATTGTGTGCGACTCCACCGGTCGATGCGCACGCGTGCTCTTGCTCCCCGCGCGGACCAATTCGCGCCTAAAATAATTTCGTTCAAAAACATTATCAAACTAAACTAGAAAACGTTTTAATAAATGAAACACGACGTGAAATATGTACTACAGTGAAATTCTAAAGTGACTACAGTTGTGTGTTATTTTTATGTGGAAGATCGTAAAAACAAAAACAAGAGTTCTAAAGTTTCAAACGTATACACGAGCCATGTGACTAGGAGGGCGGTAGAGCAGAAATTGTAAGCATTCAGTGTTGTTTTTGTTTTAACTTCTACTATTAGTTCGTAACAGATGAATATTCTTTGTAGGTTTATTATCATTCTATTTTGTTTCATTATTTTTTTATCTAGATAAATAGAGAACTGCGTACAGTTACAGTAGTGCTTATTTAAAAATAACGACATATTTAAAGGAGTAGCTTAATATTGAAGTACTTACTTATATTATTTTAACTACTACGTAACCACATTTATCGCTTATCAAAAAATAAGCAGACGTAAAGTATTACTACAGATAGACATAAGCCTTAGAACAACAAAGGCTCCCGTAACTATTATGTTTAGTTTTAAACCTACTTTAATATCACATACAAAATAATTCTCGAAATAACAAAGGCAAATATTTGCTTGGTCCTAAAACCTAGTTTTAAATTAAATACAAATATATGGCCAATATATCGAATAACACTAACAATAATTCAATAATGTAATCGTGATGTGTCAATAACAAGGTTCACAAATGTTAATTCACATCATATATTATGATATTTGTATATTCGTGATCGCACATAGAAATGGCCCTATTGATAAAACCTGAAGTAGAGTCTACATCACCGTTTCTATATAAAGTATTGTTGCCTTTTCCCGTGTCCTTAGCTGTAATGTATACGTGAACTGAACTAATGAGATGGCCTATTAACAGTTTGACGCAAATATAATAAACAACCTACTAAACACGGACGTGGAACGATTTACTTCCATTCCAAAGCGACTTTGAATAAATCTCTCTGTGGGAATGCGAATACTTGCCGAGATCACGACATGCACAGCAAAAAGTTTATTCTTGATTCAAATACTTGAAACCCTGCCGTTGAGAAAGTCGACTCTATAATGATATTTTCACGTCTAGTGCTATTAATTTTATCAGATGTTTCATCGTTACCTGCATTTAATTCCGTTATTAATAACTTGATTAGTTAATGAGGTAAACCTGTATTCATATTTATACCAAAGGAAATACCTATGAATACAGTTAATAACTTTCAACCTTTTCGTTAGCTACTGAAGGAATTTCGAGAATTTCCGTATTCGATCCAGTCAAACTCAAAATTACCACCAATCAAAATCCTAATTTAGCTCAATACAAAAATAGAGGCAGGCACCCTAATACAATGCATGGTATACCTATAGATATTCTAATAAGTGATGTAACGTTTACCTATTCAAAAGAACGCACGTTGCCTATAAAATCGTCCTCATCGTCTGATTGATTTATCGCCGCACGCTGCCCATATTGATGTTTATCCTCGTTCCTTTGAGGAATCGACTGCTTGTCATGGATGTACAACTTCTATCAGAATTGTTGTTTTATCCATAAACACAGTCATAACAATTTGGTTAAGTGCTTGTGAAGTTACGTGTGTTAAATTACATATGACGGTCTAAATAATTTTGATACTTGCTGTCGATCAATCTGCAAAACCTACATTGAATGATTATGCTGTACTTATAGGTGTTTAATGATATTAAATAGTTGCAGTTATACTTGATGGGATTAGGGATAGAATTGGAATTTACCATACGACTTTTATCATCTTACTTAAAATAGAAACTGCCCTCTACCTAGATTTTGAATCTGGAACTAGGATATCAAAATTTATTCAGCCCAATTTTCCGCCACAATTCCTTACTTTATCCATGGAAGCATTAACATTTATGTAAGTACTTACTTATCACTAATAACAAAATAAGATGCAACCCAAATTACTTTCCTGAAAACCGAAAATTTATAACGCCAGACTCATGTTCAGACTCCATTAAAATACAATACCAAAAAACCACAGCAATTCTCGACTTCAAAAAGCTATTTATTTAATGGCCGAAACATTTTGCGAGTTCTCGGAACGATATGTTTAAGCGGAAAATTATGTTAATAACTTTAGGTATTGTGAGTAGACGAAGGATGACAGTTGTCTGAATATTCAATCTTGACTTGACCAAATAAATGTATAAATAGAAGATCTTAGTATTGTTTTCCGCGGGCATTGACAAGCGGATAGATTTGTTCGAAAGAATGTGCCTTAAAAGACGAAACTTCAAGCATATAAAGTTACTAAAACCTGCCAAAGCTTCACGGTTATTTCCTTGATTGCTGTTCTTATCTAATATTGTTTAATTCGTTAATTAGTTCTATAAATAAGTCCTTAATACCGAAAGTTTGTTTAATGACCTGGCTTCACAAAGGAAAAATAAATTGTAAGTATTTACGAGGTGTCACAGTATGAAATGGTAATGGGTTCCTGGATTTTATGGCACCATATCGAACCACGCACCGAATCCTGCAGCGTTTATACCCGATGTTTTGACTTTAGTCACGCTTCCAGACCAATTTCGATTTTTAATGTTCATTCGATATTTGCGTTTGGACATAAACTTTAAAATTGTGCGTGTAAAAAATAATGAATGATGGATCTTTGCAGCTGCACACCACATGTCTCAATTTGTCCCCGAAACCAACCTTTGTGGTGATTTATTACGGTTTTTGACTAGTTCAGCCGATGCATCGCATTTTTTATATGATATGGGACACAAAGTGAGATATCAACATGTAGCGTATCTGTCTTAAAGTTTGAAAAAAGATCATCTTCGGATTTTAGAAATAACAAAGCAACTTGCCTAACGACGATTCTAAACCTTTTGGTACTTACTTACAATCCTAAGTAGAGGTTTTTTATCCTTTCTGATGATGATGACAAAAGGCTTATAATGTCTGTTCAAATGTGATGGTAGTGTTGTTTCATAACGCTCAACTAAACAATTAAACTAAAGTGTTGATTCGCTACCTGTCTGCCTTTCAAGTGTTTATTCCATTTTTTCTCGGGGCTACCGTTTACTATTTTTTTGGAACCCTTCCTTGTGCTCCCTACCTGAGTTAAGCTGGATTTTGAATTGGAGAATTGCGCAAATTAAGGACTTATTTCTGTTATTATAATAGCTTTATATTTTACTTGTATTTACGTGTACATTAGGCATAATTTTAAGCAAAGCTTCTTTCATACAATAGAAACGGGATACGAATCTTTATATCTTTAATATATTCATTCTGTAAACTGTTTACCGCCGCCTGCCGTCACGAGGAACGCGGAACTTAGGATCATTCGATTTCTTAGAACTGCAAGAGACCTAATTTCCAACATATAGTTCTCAACATCTTAACAATTTGGAACCCAATAAAGTACTTATTTAACGTTTTATCTCACGTGCGTATAAAGTTACTTTCTATGAACTATAAGCATTTGCATAAGCAAATGCATTATCTGCTTTAAACCGTTGTAATCGTAATACTTACTATTATGTACATACGTACGAGTACCTAGAAGTCATAATCATCCTTCGAGGACTTTTGCACATGATAATTATAATATAAAGTATAATTATAAAGTATTCGTATTAAATGGTAGTATGGTATGTTAAACTAGTTATCTAAGAAGCATAGTAAAATCTGCAGGTTGCAATTAGTACTTAAGTAGTTTATTAGTTCGCTAAAATAATAAAAAAAATAATTAGATGAGCAAAATTGTCGCTTATATTTTGGATAGCTTTTATTAAACATAATATGACAGTAAAGACCGGTGGTGTATCTTTCTAGTTTAAAAATAATACCAACTTCCTTTAAACAGTTTAATGTTTAACTTTCAAAACCCCAAAATCTGGTCACTAGGCCGACAGTAATCTGTAGGCAATATAATCAAATACCGATAACCTCATTACAACACCCAAGTACACGAGAAATAAAGCATTTACAAGCCGCTAATTAACGATAAGCGAACTAAATATGTACACAATGTAACTACCAATATAACTTGGTATTAAAATATCGAGTTTTTAACTCAAACTTGATCAATAAACTGTAAATTTGTAGTTCTTATTACGGTGGTTAATGACATCAAACAAATAGAGGTATAAAATAGATATGTTATCTACAATCGCACGTTTTCTTGTAATTAGTTTGCGTACATGTACATGTTTACTTTTGTTATTTGATTAATTTTTTAACAGATATGTATGTTGATTTATTCATACTTTACATATTTTAATAAGTATGTTTGGTATAATTATTGATTAATTATTATTAACATGTCTCTTGCCCTGATACTAACTTTTGCTAACTTCTTCTTTTTGTGTCGTAGTTAAGAACACTTTCTATAAATTCTTAGCTAAGAATTATTTTGTACAAACATTGCTTCGCACTGCACCTATTAATTATTCTGTGACTGCACTCATTTTCCTTCAATCCAATAATGAAGAAAATGGTATTTACATGTTATTTACTTCATGGAATGAGGCTCAATTCCCTACAGAGAGATCAGAAATAAAAATATCTTTATTTTAATTCTACTAAACTTTGAGTTCAAATCAAACTTGAGTTTATATCCCACGAACTAGATGTTAAATTAGAACTCGAAACTGACAAAGGTTTAGAAAGTATTATAATAGGGTCGTTTATATTCGAACATAACATGTACTAACATCGACAACATAAAAGGTGGAACTCTAAATCAAATAGAAGTTTTTGTTGCTATTTAAAGTTTCCGACAAAAGAAGAAACGAAATGTTTTTCTTATTAAAGATTTATCAAGATACACGACTCTTATTGAACCGAAATAATAAACTATTTGGGTAGACAACTATCTATAGATAGATATCTATAACTTTTTCCAAAAAGGGAAATGATATGAAGACCTTCAATTTATACTATATGTCCAGTTCTTTCTTTCTTCGTTCCTTCGTCCCAGATCTAATTATACAGATTTGGAGGACTGTCAGTATTTTACGTGGAGCGACTGCCATCACATCATATCATTACAGGATTTTATTCAGCCATTGAGTGCTTTAAAAAAAAACTTACAGCAGGGCGTTTTCTTTACCCAAATTTTGTCCGAAAAGTAGTTATATTTATATTCACTAAAGCCAAAACCTGCAACATTTTCTTAGTTATTAAATTCAAAAACCAATATTAAAGTAAAGTCAAGTACGAGAATAGTTAAATGTTAAGTAAATGTTCTCATTTTACGTTCCACTGTTTGTCTAACCTGTTTGCGCCTAATGACACGCAATAATGAGTTACGGGCTAAACTCGTGTTTGCTTTACTGGTTAGAGTGGCTTCCAACTGCCTGGAAGATGGCTCTGTCGTGTTTCGTACGTAACTGGGAAATTCTTGGCTAAATTAATACTTTCGAGTTCAGTTTTGTTGTCAAAATGTACTAAAATGTTTTTGTTAAAAAATGTTTACATTACTTTAGGAACAACTTTAGCAAGTAAACTAACGGATAAGGCTATTGATGAAGAATATAATGGAGTAGTAGTAAGTAAAGTACTCAACATTATACCGGGTTTTAAACCAGGAAATGTTATTATTATTACTCTGTTCTGTCTGACACACTTAATTCAGCTCCAAGAATAATTTTATAACTAGATAGACACTTCAAATCCTTATGATGCAACTAGACGATTCCTAATAAGAGTTTATTTTCTAGGAACACTTATTGTTTCTAAACAATACAGTAGTCAGTAATGTGTACCAGGCACGTGTAGGTGCATAGTTTCAATTTTGTAAATATATTGATGACTTTAAATTATACGTTGTTATCCGTTTATCTCGCTATTTTAATTTTATTTGTAACGCTTCGAAAAGTTAATCCTTTTCTGTTACCAAAATTTGTTTTAAAGGAGTAGTCCACACCACATGTCCTTTGCTGAGGATTTTCCAAAATTTCAATTTCCTTTTACAAAACTTATAGATATAAACTAAGAATTATCCAATTTAGTGCTGTTTGATAGTACTTTTCGTAAAAGTGTTCAGTTTCTTGCCGTTATAGAGGAGATTTATGAGATGAATGTTCTCGTATGAGACTACTCCAAGTAAATTCAACACCAGTTGCCAGTTCACTGACAGCAATTATTAGATGCTTTTCACACATTCCCGCTAAAAGCTAGAATTGGGAACAACTCGAAAGGTGACACCAGATATGTTACTTCTATTTGTGTTGGAATTGGAAGGTGTCAATGTGATTCCTAAAATTCTACTGATTTGTTTAACTCTACTTGATTAATTTTACTTGATTATGTTTCGAGTTTTAGATCACCAGCACGCATTAGGCGAATGTAGTGATTAGGTTTGTTCCTTCTTATCGAACTAATTCATATGTTAGAGAGTGAACGCGAGAAAGGAACTGGACTAAGAACTGCAGAGTATGGAGAGCCAGTTTATAAATTTCCCTTTAAATAAGTACTTAAAAAATACTTTACCTACGATTGGATTATGTTTATTTTAACAGTCAAATCCAGTAGACGTTCTAAGAATTAAGAAATAAGTACTTCTAATATTATTTGAATAATCATTAACGGATACGTTGACGTTTAAAAATCTAATGAAATTGAAATCTAAACATCGTCAGGTGTACGATGAGCTTTATTGTGATTTGAGATCGTTATTACTGTGGGAATAAGGTTGAAAATGGTGTGTTATATGAAGTATTGTTATTGTAATTTGACACTAGAGTTGGTCACGGTTAGTGGTGGACATCTTGAGATGTCACTGTTTTCTTTTTGCATCGGAGATTATTGTCGGTCATCGACCTTAAGTTTCATGTACTCTATGGTTTAGGGTTGGTACTTTGGTTATGATAAATCTAATAATAATTTTATAAATTAGGTACTTAGAATTATTAAGGAAACATGTTTAAAGATTTGGGTGAAATTTTGATATGTTTTTATGTGCAAGTTAAATATTTTTTAATGATTTAGGATTAAGTACGACATTTATTTGCTGCTATTCTGAATGATGAAACTGAGATCAGAAAGCATCCTCTACTGAGACCTATGTTTATCTCATTTTTGTATAGACATTACTTTTGGGGAAAAGAACATTTAGGTATATATTATTTATTTATTTATTTATTTTAGGAACATCAACAACATGTATATTGAGCATTGATAGGTTACAGAGGTATAGTAGAGAAAGTTCTGATACACATGTAGATTATAGATGTCCACAACATATTAAGCTGTGCCTCGCGGTTTTAACCGCGTGAATCCCAATCCCATGGGAATTTCGGGATAAAAAGTAACCTATGTGTTATTCCTAGTTACAAGGAACGTCTGTACCTTGAATCTAAATCGATTAGCGCGTTAAACCAAGGAAACAAA
Source organism: Timandra comae (assembly GCA_958496195.1). Classification (NCBI taxonomy): domain Eukaryota; kingdom Metazoa; phylum Arthropoda; class Insecta; order Lepidoptera; family Geometridae; genus Timandra; species Timandra comae. The sequence goes on from OY292369.1 coordinate 4,390,997, forward strand.
CTCTTCAGTTTTATATTAGAATATTTTTTATCTAAGCCACCACCCCTAGATCAGTTACGGTACACCAATGAACGTGTAAGCAAGTAGCAAGTAACGAGTGGACGTGCCGCGGTTTTGTTTGTTTACCAAACGTGGTCCATCTCTTCCTAGAACCTCGGACTTGCAACACAGACTCACTGCCCACATAACAAGATCATCTCGCTGTTATTGTTTGGACTAACCATTGACATAATCGTGACTGAGACTTCTAGATGTAATATGAAGATGTACCATAAAAATAGCTACGTGTTTATGTTGTTTAAGATAAATGACAGAACTTATGGGCTTAGTTGTTTATGCAAAGGCTTTTATAGTCATCTTAGCTAGGACTAAAGAATGCTAAGGGTGACTGTGACTATATAAAAATACCTCAAATTATTATGATTAACGGGATATTTACCATGTATATAATTTATTTCGAGTTTCCGATATATCGACGCTGTTGCAAGCGCTTGCAACATCGTCGTAGTGCTAATAACCATGATAACTATAAAAACTATATAAAAATACCTATTGAAATAGCTGGAAGTAATTCCGTCGTATAAAATGGACATAAATAATTGTCCATAGCGTATGGCATGACATGAAGCACATGATCATGCATGGTTATCCTCTAAACCTTACTAAGAATATTTTCTTGTTCCATTACGTCCTTTTTGAGCGTTGTTTTTGCATGGTTTTAGTTTTTGAAATTATTTTTTCACTAATTTTGACACAGTTCAAATGCTGTGTATTATGTGTGCTGTCTAAGTTAAATTTCATGCGACTTTAGTTATTAACAGACTTCAGGCTGTTACAAATGTTGTACAAAGTCCGTTGAAAAATAAACTTCCATAGAAGGATGTCTTTACCTAGATAATCTTCACATAGTATGGATGCGGAACGAATGCGTGACCAATTTGCAACGGCAGCGTTTGTAGTGTGTGAAATCGTTCGCATATATGTACCTAGAACTTGGTATGAAGAAGATGAAACAATTTGAAAATATCTTTAACATAAGAAATCTTTTATGGTCTAATTTAATAACTTAGAGGAATTACAGTTTGTTCCATTAGCAAATACATACTTAAGTATAGTAGATTAAAACTATAACGAAATTAGTGGTCGAGGAAAAATGTGATCTAGACCGTCTTGTCCTCTCCTGCCTTCCCTATATTATCCCGTTATCCTTTAAACGCTGACATAGTTGTGATTCTTATATTGCAGATATCATTGAGCGACGATTGTCACTTACCATCAGATGATCCGCCACCTCTTTTACCCCTATACCATAAAAAAAAAACAATTCAAACCAGTATTAAATGAATACTTTCTTTGTATCACAGGTGATGTGGGTGTTGGCCGCAGTGGTGTTGTGCGTGGCCAGTGTCAGTGGTACCCCATGCGTGCAGGCGCGGGCCCGGTGCGCGTACCGCACGGGCTGCGGCGCCGCCCTCACCAACTACATGGTGATGTGTGACGAGGTGCTCTCTGAACCCACCACCGTCTGCCCCAAGGAATGCAGCCATGCACTCATCGCGCTCACTTCTACTGAAGAAGGGAAGGAGCTTATGAATGTGAGTTTGAATTCATTTTATTTGTCTTAGGGCTGATTTTCCATCGCCAGATAACTTTTATTAGAGGAATAATTTTGATAGTTTTTGTATGAAATAACTGTCAAAATTATTTCTCGAATAAAGTTATCTGGCGATGGAAAAATCAGCCCTTAATGTTTTCTGTAGAGTTGTGAATATTTTTAACCAGCTTGCCCTGCAGTTTCTTCTCGTAAAAACTCAAACATTTGGGTAATTTTGGGATAAAAATGCCAAAATCCTATATGCCATTCCTGGTCATAACGAAAATCTGTAGGTACCAAATTATAACATTCCGTTATCATTTACAATAACAATAAGTATCTATCAGAATATGAATCTATCGGAAATGATTATCTATTTACTACAGACATCTGATTTGAAAACAATCGTATTATTAAATCAGTGGCCATTCATCGATGTTATCGTAACAAGTGTGACTCCAATCGGGGTTATCACGTGTCAAAATAATAACAACCAATAACGATCCGAGCCTATTACTTTAACCGTTGATTGAGTAGTCATTCTAAGTTCAGACTTGTCACAATTACTTCTCATTCAGCTGTTTACAGCGTACTTGGTCAATTGAACGAGATGACCAGTGAATTGTGAACTTCCAATTGGTTGGTAGTTGGTACGAATTGGGTTCTTAATAAAATGGTGACATATTGTAGGTGTGTATACACAGACGCCCCGCAATAAAATCTAATTTAGACGTCGTCGAGCAGATTTGTCGGACATACAGGACGGCATCGCTACCGAATAGGGGTAGCGGCCGACGACCTTTGTGCATGCCCTAAAATAACATCGCAATATCAAGTACATGTTCATTTACAGTAATATTTAGGTACATATTAGGTTTATTATTGCTAAAATGGCCGATTTTGTAACGGTCTAGAATCTAATATATTCGGCCAAGTTTCACTGCTAACACTTTCTATTTGTCAATAACTATAATTTATCGTCAAATATTTTTGTCTAACTAAGTACAACAAAAATAAATTTTCTCTTTTTAGGATTCATTATTTTGTTTACCATTATTTTCGTTAATACCCGTACCTATTTTCGTAGAATACCTTAATACCGACCTATTTTCGTTATTGGTAAGGTATTATCGTAGTATACAATTATCCAGATACCTTTCCTCGGTTAAACTGCAGAATCGTATATTAAATCATTCTGCAGTCGATATTTCCGCTTCAATAATTATGGCGTTAATAACATAAAGTAATGCCACTATTATGAAGTCCATTAGCTGTTTACTGACGCTTAATGAGGAATTAAATTAAAGAGTTAACGGTTTTAACTAAAAGAAACGATTATTAAAAACGATTTCACTATTTTTCTAATTACAACCGTAACATTTGCTTTGTTTCTATGTATTTTAATTTGCTATACCTATTTATCGAGAATTAAGTACTTACTGTAGCCATTCTAGAAAAGAAAGATGGAAAAGTTAACTATTCGCGTTTACCCTACAACTAAAGAAAAAATATTTTTTGTATGTGCCCCGTTTATTCAAGAAGACTATTCTACTTATCTTACAAACGCAAAAGTTTGTATGGTTGGACGGTTATTTCTCTTTCGCACAAAAACAATTGAATCGATTATGATGAAATTTGGTACAGATGTTCCTTATAACTGGTCCCAAGAATTTTACGGGATTGAGCATTAAAAAGGTAAAACCATGGATATACAGGGTGTCCGGGCATCGATGTCGGATACTTTAAGTGGGTAAAATATGGTATTTTTCAGAGAAAATTGGAATCGTGATTTGTCGATAAAAAATACCATATTTTACCCACTTAAAGTATCCGACATCGATGCCCGGACACCCTGTATATATCAACGCGGATGCAATTGCAAAGCTATGTTTCTATAAAAACGTTGATGCCTGAGGTTGCAGAAAATGTAAGTATTAAGAAATGCTGTCAATGGTATAAACAAAAACTGTACAAACATAAGAGATATAGGACCTCCGGCGTAGTGCAGGTGCCATTTAATTGAATATTGCACAAACATTATTTTGAATATGTATTTTCGATACAACAACAAAACATATCTTTATTTGTTTATAATTTTTATTTAATAAACGTGGCGATTTTAATATAACAAACCAGCGGTTTCTTTAAATGTTACTGCTAAATCTAATTGTTCTGTAAAGTGCATTTGTTTCCAATATTTAAAATATTTAGGATGGATGGCATAGTGAAGGACATTGATGAGATATTTCTTAAGAGATTTAGGTGATATTTGACATATATGAGTATAATGATCATAAACCTAAAAAAGATCATTGAAAAATCACCATGAGTAAGCACGCAATAATAAATATGTTATTAACTAAATAAAACATATATAATTTATGCGTAATGTAATCGAATCGAAGAGTCGACTAAACAAATATAAAATTGCAACTTTATATTCATTTCTTTTTAATTCGTTTCGTTTCCAAGCGGCATCGGCAGCTGCGTCTGATCATTTGGCATAACTAGTCGTTCTTATTGGTAGACGTAAGTAATGATAGATAAATCTTATAGTTCAGTTGTAAGGAACCGGTCGAGCCCTTAATTACATCGTCACAAGCGGTTTGATCACTGGTACGCTGGCCAAGTAGTACTGGTACATTGAAAGCAAGGAGAAGCGACCGCGCAGCCTTGAGATTTGACGTCTTGATCGGGACCTACCGCAGAGTCGTCTCTTGCGCAGGTGTTACAATGTTCTCCAAAAAACGTTAGCGTAAGACGGCGGCTGTGTCTTCATTAATCTCTAAAGGCCGGATCCGGTAAATTGACCCCAGATCTGAAAGCATAACGGATCGTTTTAAATTAAAACTGCTAAATCCCAAATCTTTACAATTTGATGTGGCATCAAATTAATTCTGTTACCAAGGTTTTAAAATGAAACAAACAATAAATAAATGTATTGTTTGCATTTAAAGAAAATACATTTAAAATGTGAGTGGCGTATCACGCAAATCTGTGAATCGATTTCACGGCTGAACAGTACGGTATGGCCATAATTTTGATTGGTTAGCTACCGTGGCTGGGCCGCCTAGTTAATCTGTACGACTGTCGGCCAGTTATTTATTATTAAGATTTCAAAACTAACAAACGCGTGGTGTAGAGGAACCGGTGCGTTTTGTCGTAAAAATATTTTATGAACGTGAACATTATTATTATGCTTGGACCGCGGTAATTTACGACTTTCCCTAAAATATTGCCGCGGCTTAATATTAGAATTTGGTGTAAGGCATTTTTAAACTGAATTTTATTTGGTGATTACTGTCAGTGTTTAGTTAAAACCGGGCATAGTTTTATGGCGAAAAAATGGGCTTAAAATTCCAAAAATATTTGTGTATCGATACTATAAAATACTTAAATTAACCTTCTATATTTCTATTGTTACAGTGTGATTGTGAAGATGATTACTGTTTGGCGGCCAAATCTCGCATCGATATCTGCAGAACTCAAGTTTTGAAAGGTGCCCAAAATGCTACCTCCTCGTGTACACTGTCCCAGCTCATCTGTGTAGCCGACGCACAATGTGCTACAGCTCTGTCCTACTACCATCAGTTTTGCCGATCCATGTTCAGAGGAAGAAAATGCTCTCACAAGTGTATGAACTCCATCGACATATTGAGAAAGCAAGAAAAAGCAGCCGCCCTCACCGCTTGCCAATGTGACGGTAACGAGGACTACGACTGTCCTCGGATGCAGAACAACCTAGAAAGGCTCTGCTTCCACAAGAAAGGTCACGGGAGAGGCCACGGAAGGGGTCACGAGAAACATAAGAAAGTGCCAAAAGTACAAGTGGAAGCGGCAGCCAGTGGGACATACGTCACAGGATTACTGTTAATGTTTGCAGTATTTGCGACTTTTATTACGTAACAAAGAGGCTAGTTTAGTCCAGAGTTTATGTAAATATCACCATTTAGCCACTATAATAATTAAATGTAAATATGTAAGTAAGGATAAGGCATTGTACATGTGTGAATGAGTTATGAGAATGCGTGTGGTAATATTTTGCTTCCTTCAGCTACTAATCATTGTCTTTATAGTTTAAATCTATTCGGATGGGTTATAGCCGCCGCCCACGGGCTTGCGCAGGCGTCGCTATAAATATGCCGGCGCCGGTGGTCCGGTGACAAATACTGGCCTGTTCCCGATGTGGCGCCACGCCGATTGATCTAACGACTGTTTCGGTAATCGTCCTACCCCGAGTCCCCTCTCTCTCACCCACCCTACATTAGAGAGAGTGTCATGATCGTTATAGAAAGTGGATCGAGGAAGTAACACTAATGACACGCGGTGATTCCGGGATGAGGACACTAATCGCTCCCAATGATGTAGGGTTAACGTTTTACAAATATGCTACCGGGATGCCACTGTCGGGTTTCCATTCCAACTTTTCTTTTTATACTTCCGCTCGTTTCGTGTCCACAGTATAACAGTCACTGCCAAAACATTTGTGATTCCGTATAAATTAATATTTTTATTGGATCAATTTATTAGGTTGATAATATCTACATATTATAACTGTCCATTTAAAAGCAAATTATCGTTTTTCTTGTTTCTTGTTAGATGTTAGAATGATGTTTGATTTGAGTTCGTTGTTAAGCGTATTCAAGGTTGCTGGTCTAATTTTAGAATCATTGGTTTGTGGTGTATCTATTGAAAATTGGTACACAGTACAGTCCACTGTTTTTATCAAGAAAATACTAATAAGCTCTGTAATGGAACCTTACAGACCGATCTTTGCGCTTTTCGTTTTGACCAATCCTATACTTTTCTCTTCATTGTACTCAAAAAAAGACTGCTGGATTTTACTGTATTTCTTTATCAATTGCATTGAAAGACTAAGATTGTTGGTATACGAATATTGAGAGAAGAAAAGCGCTTTATCTTTAGATCGCTTAAGCAGTATTTGAAGCGAATGTTTGTTTGATTTGGGTCACAGCCAATAATGCTAAACATACCATTGTTTACAGAAATATGTTTTATGTTTTGTAACAATATTTGGTAAAGTTGGATTGTTATTTTTAGGCGGTGTCGTGCTATTGTTTCTCGATTAGGTTTTTGATACAGTACTACAGGATTTTAATGCTTTTATTTTGAAAGTTTTTACCAACAAAGATGTTTATAGTTCATTTTTTTCAATCTCTATTGTTTAGGAGAATAATCGGTTCTTGGCCCAGTTTCGTTTTAGCATCTGTAGATAAAATTCTGTATGATACCTAACAATGCGTAGCCTCATGCCTTCCTACTTTAAAAGTATGTATTTCTTCCCAACTATTCACATAAAGTCATAAAGACCTTCAAAGAACTTCACTTTTCTACGCAATTTCAAAAGAAGTTCTCCTTAACAAATCTTCAATGCTCCTACCGTAAGATCTCCATAACAGTATCTATAAAGTCCTTTCATCTTGTACATGCAGTATTTGTATGCACATCACAAGTGTTCGCTCACTAATGTTCCGTCGCCTTCAGTCGGTTGAACATGTCGCAAAGTTGCTTCAATGCATAATTCAACATCTTTATTATGCGAAGAATTATAATCGGGTTGTAAATCTTTACTCCGAGAATGTGGTTCGAAATAATTCAATGTGGAAACGTAAACAGTATTGTATTTTTTTATGTTACATTAAATAGTCTGTTTAGAATATAATATCTAGTGGAAGAACTAAGTTATCTTTTTCTTATATTATGTAATTAGCTGTGGCCCGCGGTTTTATCTGCGTAGTTCCCGATCCCGTTAGAATTTCGGGATAAAACATAGCCTATGTCCTTCCCCGGACTATAAGCTCCGGTACCAAATTTCAAGTCAATATGATTTTTTAATTAGTTTACCCGTGAAAAGGTAACAGACAGACAGAGTTACGTTCGCATTTATAATATTATCGCCTCTGTCTCACACTAGCAATTTTCCATAGTTTTCCCAAAACCTTGTTGTTCTTGTTCAATTATGAACGTATAAAAAGGAATTTTGAATGGCCTAGTTTTAAGTGATGTATGTGCAAACAAAATCTTCATTATTAATCTGTTATATTATGAGGACCCAAGTGACATAGGGTCATTAAACCGTACTGCCAGACATAAAGTTGCAATTTAAATTGTATGAGATAAAATAGGAATGATGTGATCCACAAATGTCTCCCTCGATCTGTATGTATGTGTATGAATGAGCGTGTGCGTAGTTTTTGATATCCTAGATACAGGTAATGAACCTAGGTGTCAGTTGCTTGTATGAAGATATTATGAGAGACGATGTCAGAGTTACTAAAGGTATAAGTAAGTAATAATTTTCCAGCCACAGTATTCAGTTTGTGTGTGTTGTGACGTTTTTATATGAGTGTGTATGTATGTGTGTGTAAATGTGGACTGTATTATATTATAAATTCGGTGTAAGTATTTGCCGGGTCTAAAATTTTAGTAATCTTAGTAAGATGGTGACAATTTTAAGCAAAGTTATTCTGGATACACTAACTTTCGCTGTTGTTTATATGCCAAAAGGGACTGAATATTAAGTAAAATGGCAGCAACTTCACGTTGAAATTCTGACCATCTTTGTAAGATGACTAAAATCTTAGTTTCGTTAAACTGAAATTGTTTTACAGAAAATTGTTCTTTTAATTAAAATATAATTAGAATTTAAGATTACTTTTAAACTACAGTTTAAAATTAGATTAGTAAGATAAACCGATTAACCACAGTTTACCAAAGTGAGATTATTAGAGTTAAAAATCAATTTGTAAATAAGTATTTTAGTTAAACGTAGTTTAGTATAAACCTTATTAATTATTTGTTAACTTAAGAGATTTCGTACAAAGTATTTTAGGTATAAAACTAAAATTTAATAATTTATTGTAATCGATATTATTTTAGAATAAGTATTGTTGCATTTGTTTCGTTTATCTCAAATATTTTTAAGCATTTTAATTTGTATTTATTTACTGAAATTGCAATAAATAACTGTTTTCTATTTTATTGTTTTAATTTTACGTACTTAATAATTTTAAACATAGCTAAAATTCAGGAATGGTTTTCCTGAAAATGCGCGGGTAAAACTGCGAGTCGACATTAGTGTAATGGTAATCAATATACATAAGTGTAGTAAAGATTGTTTATTTATTAGTTGCTCAAAAATAGCCGAATGGAGCTTTGACACACCGTAGATACCTGAAACTAGAATACAAAAATATAAGATATTTTTCAATATCAGAATAGTAAAACATTAAATTTTTATTTTTTTGAGAAGATTGTCATCAAAAGAACAAAAAAAAAACAGCAAAAATACATGGGCAAGCAAGTATTTAGTGGCCTTTATGTTTTAGCCCCCTGAATTAAGGGTAAAATTAGAACTTATCTAATAAAAATGTACCGGTAAGCTAGACCCCATCGTAGGCCAAGCAGAACGTGTCTCATACTCATGGTACTGTGAGGAGGAATAGATGTAATTACCACACTTCCCCAAGACATGATCTCAAACCCGAGCTATGGTTGGAAAATCAGCGGAAGCAAGGTAAGTATATAATTGAACGCAGGAATAAATTCCCATAAGAGGTTTAAAGTATAGGTAGGTCAAAGTTTTATTTGGTACTAACAGTGCCTCGTAGTCCCCGCTCTAGAGAGAATGCGGGGATAAAATTATGCTATAAATCGCTCTTAAAGCACTCTATTAAAAAAAACCGCATCAAAATCCGTTGCGTAGTTGTAAAGATCTAAGCATACATACATAGGGACAGAGAGATAGAGACGACGATTTTATTTTATACTATGTAGTGAAGTATAGAAGCTAAGCATACGTTATTGTCCAGTAGTTAAAGTTAGATACATACATAAAGTTAGATATAAGATGTCTGATAGTAGGTAAGTACATACTAAATACTTATCTATAACCAAGGTACCTTAAAAAATGATCCTTCAAACTCCTTTGATTTCCGGAAGGATTCGCGGAAGGAAATAAGTACTTTCCGTGAAAACAGTAACCTTATAGAGCTACTAAAGTCCACTTTTGTGTTGTAGTACATAATTACTTGTACTTGTAAGCGGGCAGTTTTTGCAAATAGACCTCTCCAGTTTGGGTCCTTTATGTCCTTTATGTTTTATTTGAACCATCCAAGTGTAAACTGGCAATAAGCCCTAGTACTCGCAGCAAGCTCAGCTTATGGCGTTACAAGATATGAATTAAAAACCGTCAGTATTATTTACATCACTTACAATACAATACTTATTTACCTACAAAATATTGCGTACCAAAAAATACATAGGTGAAGTACCTATATAGCTTGCAAAAAATCTACGCATCCGTTCCCACGATCCACCCAACTTCTAAGTTTCACATAAATAGTCACGTTCTACTAACAAAAGGTACTTATTCTGAAGTGATTCTTGTTTCAAACTGGAGTACTTTTTAAAATTGAAGTAAGTACTTAGATTAGTACTTCAATGAAGAGGACGGTTCTGCGCTGAGGGATAGTTTCCGTTTGGAGTAAGTGTCGTGTGAAACCGCAACCCTGGTTGTGAATTGGATAAGAGCATTATATTTAACTAGTGTTCTACGGGTTAAGCTGTGTTTCTATTAAATCTGTAAGAAAATCTTGGTAAATATACTCAGTTGTTTACGACAGCTTTTGCTTGCTTATCTTGCTTTTTATTATTAACATAGTATGATTAGTGGTTCGAGATTAACTTTACTAACGAATTAAATCTTTCATACATTGAAATAAAGATAACGGCACTTCTTATATATATGTACGAGTTAAAGAAGGTAAAATAAAATCGTATACTATGCACGAAAGAAAGAATCTTGTTCTTGCAACATAGCTAAGAGCACTCTCCATCATGTCACATTTCAAACACATTCAAATTTGGTCCAATTTTTTGAGAGCTACGATGCCAAACAAACGCAAGCATGATTGATATATGTACTCTCTTTAACTGAATTCATACTTTACCTCTTCTTTTTAATAAAAATGCATGTTTGAGAAAACCATCCTCTACTTTCGGATACTTTCACAATCAATTCGCCGTCAATCACATCAACGAGCGCAATTACGGGTCGTGACAAACATTTAACCAGAAATATCATTCGGCATTATTTCCTCCAATCAAAGTTCAGTCTAAATTCGCATAATGTATTATTTAGTGAGCCAACAGCGAGGCCTTAGGGCTCTGCGGGTGGTCCCAATTACAGGCTTCCACGTGCTCTTGTGTAACCCTAATTATTACCACTTCAAGTAAAGGCGACCATACAAAACATGTTAGACAAAAAGTCAAAAGAATTTGTGTGCGTTCTATGAAATATAATGATGAGATACCGATGGGGAATTCTTAAATTGGCTCCGCTGTGTGGTAGTCACGGCATTTATAATGAATGTTCATTATTAGAGCTTTACTAGTTCCACCGCTTCGATTTATACTTAGTGCTTTATTGGAAACGGCGAGTTAACGTACTGAATTTGCAATAGGTTTCTATAAATATGTCAATTTCTTTGCACAAAAAGAACTATATTTTTGTACCTATGGCTTAATATGCGTAGATATAACTAAACGACTTTGCAATAGCATCCTAAAGCTTTAAAAAGATTGGCCTACACAATAGTCTTTGTCTACCGTATGCCAACATTGGGATTGCCTCGGGAAAACTTCAATCAAACCTATACTTACTACTCACTAGTGGTTACATACAATAATATCTAGAACACAATACGTACCCTGTCAATATGAATATGATAATACATACGTAATTTTTAAAATTAAGTTATAAAAGTGACGGTTTCCATGTATGTGGCTGGGTGCTTAAAACAGCGAAAAGCATTTACTTACAATTACTGGTACCTACGTAGTTTGTTACTTGGATTTACCTATATCCCGTTTAAGAGGATCAGGATTAACACTGGGCACAGCTTGTATTTTATAAATTAACTTATTTTATTTCGACTCTCCTTAAAATATTCCAAAATTAACCTAATTCAAAATTTTCATGAAACATCCGTATAAATATACTTAAAACAGACCCCACAATCGTATACGAACGCGTAATTCAGGTGGACATATTGTTTGTTTGTATACTTGCAATAAATGTTGGCAGACCACCGCAGGCGAAGACATGACGGTCCACGCCTCTCGTCGAGGCACGAACATTGCCGTTTATGTCTCTATTAAAAGCAAGGAACGGTGCTTTACATCCACTAGTGAATGTTAAACTGCAATTTTAAGAATTGAAACGGAGATAAAATGACGTACTAATTCCCATAGGTTGTGCTTTGCTTGTTGCTAAATCTAGTATTAAGTTTCTGAGGATAGATATTTGTATTCTTCAACTTAAAAGTTTCTGAATTGATTTGATTTTATTTGACACAGATTTCACACAATCACAGGATCATTTTGTCCCAATGAGGATCGGCAAATATGAGTTTCAAGAGACAATTAGAACAATTAGACATTTGCTGACTATAAATTCAGCAAATTATTAGAATCGAAATATTTTAAGACTTAACTGTCATCGACCTTCGAGCAATACACGTGAATGTTTACACGTCAAAGTTTGCTGTTAAACTTGTCCAAATCCAAACTATGCATAACTTTCGATACATGTAACATACATAACTTTAATATCACTGTAACTAGTACATACAAGTAACGGTATCAAATATTGTAATGTCCAAATCTCGTGGGTGGCCGCGTGCACTCTCGTGGCTCAGTAATAGTCGCTGATGATGCTCTCTAGTAATTATGGCTCAACCTCAAATAGTACAACTTACAGCATCATTTCGAACACCGTGTGTGGCTGGAGTCATCATTGTGACGTCTCTCATCAATGTTAATGTTTAGAACGTTTTGTTTAAAAAAGGAATCTTGGAAAAACGGAAATTAGTTTAGGAGTTACAACGTTTTGTTGTCTAACATGGCTAAACTAAGCTTGAAAAAGTTCAAAAAGACCTATCAGGCAGCGCAGGTTTTCAATTCTTTTTGTACTTACAAATTTAATGTAGGACCAGACGAAACTACTACTTAGTTAATTTAAATTAGACGTAGTTAATTATACCACGGATCATAAAAGATTATAAGTACTTACCTAATATTTTACCCAATTATTTTCAATGCTGACTGTACATCAGAAATATTTAACGGTAAGATCTCTGCAACTCTAATCTCGACGATCAAAGCTCGTGCTAAGATGCCAACATGTCATGATAGTTAATCTGAACGGATGTGGCGCGTGTTCAGTTAGCCTTTAGATTACAGGACCTGTCAGTAGCTACTCATCTTGGGAGGAATAACTGCTAAGGAATAGGTTTAACTATATTTTTATTGATGATGTTAGTTATAGGCGAAGAACCCTTATTGCAATAAAATACTTCCATTCTACTTTTTAATTTGATTTAAGTAGGAACTTTGGACAATATGGAAAAGCTGAAATGATGATGATTATGACAAATTTCTTAAAATATTAGCAAAGACATTCTATGTGTAATTAGTATAAAACACAATAAAAATTGGACAATAAACGTTTTATTCATTTATCAATCTTTTTTTATTACAACAGAATTACATACAATACAAACAGATTTTATACAAACCATTTATTGTAGTGTTGTTTTTTAATTGTAAAGATACTTTCCCCACAATTCTCAGCTATCAGAACACAGAACAATAAACATGAGACGTGGTCAGTCGCAGTTTACACATAAAATATTGTTTCGAAATGTCGAGCCGTAGATAAAGCTGAGAGTGGCTCACGACACGACACGATACTCCGGTTTTCTGAATCAACTACATTTTATATTTTCGTAACTTTACATATCATATGTATGAATATAAATGTTGTTGTTTCAAAAAAAGATGTACCTACAGTAAACTGTAGATCTGTTGCTGACTCTGAAATGGTAGCAGAAAAAGGAGACAATTATCAACGATTAGGTAATTTAAATCTTTTAATTATTCAGTAGGTCTTTTTTTTATAATCATTCACTACATATCGTTATAGTAACTGACCCCTAACTAAGCATGGAGCTTGTATCTAGCTAGGGTATCAGAAACTACGCACACACTCATTCACACACATTATTTAAACCAGTATACACTAGCGTCGCCTAAAGTAGATAAGTACTGAAAAGTCTAACAGTTGGTATAATCAAACAAGCCAAGCAAGCTCTACGAAGCACCCAACTTGGAGTGGTCTAATTGCGAAAATGTAATAGTTTTGTTAGATTTCGTAAGTATCCTTATTTTAGTGGTTCTTATTTCTTTTGTAACTTTAAGACAGTCGGCTAATTTACTAAAAGCTTAATATTCATAAAACATATGCCGACAAAATCTTCTAAAAAACAACAATTGCATGTACCCTTACTAGGATTAAACCGAATGGAAATCTTTATAAATTGCTACTTGCTGTCACTAATCCGTACTTAAAAGTATTTTATAATATTTCCTGTTTGTTCGGAAAAGAAAGAAAAGATTACGTTTTGTCACAAGTAAGTAAATAGAACTCAAAATACTTTGGATTATTTTGGAGTAAATACTAAAAGTACTTGAAGTATTAAGACACAATTGTTATTTTTGATAATTACCAAGGTTTAGCCGCTTGAGGAAGTATTTAACTTTGTATTGGAGATGATCTTTTTGAAGTTTAAAGTATTGAGCTTATAATGGCGATGCAAGTGGTTGTGTGGCTACTAAGTCGGACTGCCGAATTGAAGGTGGAGAATTTGATTTTCATGGAAGAAAGTGTTTCTTTGATTCATAAATGGATAATGCTATCTGAATCTGAGTATTATGGTACAGTTTTTAATACTCTACCATGACACAAGCCTGTGTTTAATGGAGTTATATTGCGCTTTAGTAGAAAAGATAGTCTCTCCTTACCGGGGATACAATCTCCTAGCAAAATTTCATTATGAACCGTTCAAATGTGTAGTCGGGAATAAGTACAAAGAAACTTTCGCGGTATTTCTTTACAATCATTTCAAGATCTCAAAAACAGGTAGCCCAAACCGTATCCCGAAAACGAACCATGCCTAGTTTTATTATTCACATCTTCGTCTATAACCTTCAATAATAGTAAACTTTATCACCTAATTCCAAAGAAACTATAATTGTTTTTTTTATTGAATCTGTTCGTGTTCTTAAATTATTATTGGTGCGGGTGCCATTAATTTTGAATTTATAGTTGTGGAAACAATATTTTTGTTACAGCAATTTAGAGATTGAGACATCATTGTAAGGCGAACGGTGCCGAAGTAAATCATTGACTTTTTATAAAGGAATCATCGCCTCCGCTTGTCACCGTTAAGGCGGGCGGCGACTTCAAAGCGGAACGTGTCTTTGTGGAGCCGACGGGCGCGCGCGCCGATGATGGCTACATTAAAAAGGTTCGAGTATTGAACTATGATTTCGTTGTAACATTTGATTGGTCGAAGATTATTTTGACGTTTTCGTAATTGCTTGAAAGGGTGAATAATAATTTAATAATTTGATTTAAGTAGGAACTTTGGACAATATGGAAAAGCTGAAATGATGATGATTATGACAAATTTCTTAAAATATTAGCAAAGACATTCTATGTGTAATTAGTATAAAACACAATAAAAATTGGACAATAAACGTTTTATTCATTTATCAATCTTTTTTTATTACAACAGAATTACATACAATACAAACAGATTTTATACAAACCATTTATTGTAGTGTTGTTTTTTAATTGTAAAGATACTTTCCCCACAATTCTCAGCTATCAGAACACAGAACAATAAACATGAGACGTGGTCAGTCGCAGTTTACACATAAAATATTGTTTCGAAATGTCGAGCCGTAGATAAAGCTGAGAGTGGCTCACGACACGACACGATACTCCGGTTTTCTGAATCAACTACATTTTATATTTTCGTAACTTTACATATCATATGTATGAATATAAATGTTGTTGTTTCAAAAAAAGATGTACCTACAGTAAACTGTAGATCTGTTGCTGACTCTGAAATGGTAGCAGAAAAAGGAGACAATTATCAACGATTAGGTAATTTAAATCTTTTAATTATTCAGTAGGTCTTTTTTTTATAATCATTCACTACATATCGTTATAGTAACTGACCCCTAACTAAGCATGGAGCTTGTATCTAGCTAGGGTATCAGAAACTACGCACACACTCATTCACACACATTATTTAAACCAGTATACACTAGCGTCGCCTAAAGTAGATAAGTACTGAAAAGTCTAACAGTTGGTATAATCAAACAAGCCAAGCAAGCTCTACGAAGCACCCAACTTGGAGTGGTCTAATTGCGAAAATGTAATAGTTTTGTTAGATTTCGTAAGTATCCTTATTTTAGTGGTTCTTATTTCTTTTGTAACTTTAAGACAGTCGGCTAATTTACTAAAAGCTTAATATTCATAAAACATATGCCGACAAAATCTTCTAAAAAACAACAATTGCATGTACCCTTACTAGGATTAAACCGAATGGAAATCTTTATAAATTGCTACTTGCTGTCACTAATCCGTACTTAAAAGTATTTTATAATATTTCCTGTTTGTTCGGAAAAGAAAGAAAAGATTACGTTTTGTCACAAGTAAGTAAATAGAACTCAAAATACTTTGGATTATTTTGGAGTAAATACTAAAAGTACTTGAAGTATTAAGACACAATTGTTATTTTTGATAATTACCAAGGTTTAGCCGCTTGAGGAAGTATTTAACTTTGTATTGGAGATGATCTTTTTGAAGTTTAAAGTATTGAGCTTATAATGGCGATGCAAGTGGTTGTGTGGCTACTAAGTCGGACTGCCGAATTGAAGGTGGAGAATTTGATTTTCATGGAAGAAAGTGTTTCTTTGATTCATAAATGGATAATGCTATCTGAATCTGAGTATTATGGTACAGTTTTTAATACTCTACCATGACACAAGCCTGTGTTTAATGGAGTTATATTGCGCTTTAGTAGAAAAGATAGTCTCTCCTTACCGGGGATACAATCTCCTAGCAAAATTTCATTATGAACCGTTCAAATGTGTAGTCGGGAATAAGTACAAAGAAACTTTCGCGGTATTTCTTTACAATCATTTCAAGATCTCAAAAACAGGTAGCCCAAACCGTATCCCGAAAACGAACCATGCCTAGTTTTATTATTCACATCTTCGTCTATAACCTTCAATAATAGTAAACTTTATCACCTAATTCCAAAGAAACTATAATTGTTTTTTTTATTGAATCTGTTCGTGTTCTTAAATTATTATTGGTGCGGGTGCCATTAATTTTGAATTTATAGTTGTGGAAACAATATTTTTGTTACAGCAATTTAGAGATTGAGACATCATTGTAAGGCGAACGGTGCCGAAGTAAATCATTGACTTTTTATAAAGGAATCATCGCCTCCGCTTGTCACCGTTAAGGCGGGCGGCGACTTCAAAGCGGAACGTGTCTTTGTGGAGCCGACGGGCGCGCGCGCCGATGATGGCTACATTAAAAAGGTTCGAGTATTGAACTATGATTTCGTTGTAACATTTGATTGGTCGAAGATTATTTTGACGTTTTCGTAATTGCTTGAAAGGGTGAATAATAATTTAATAATTTATCTAAATGTACCTTTTTGTATTGTTTTGTTTTAATTTTGTTTGATTTGATTTGTGGTTATGATTTGGTTTTGAAAAGTGATTCAAGGGACTCAGGGATATTAGCGACTTAAAAGTTCAACACTATGAAATAGAATCCAAAATAAACCATGAAGTGCAGTAGAGAAAAAATTGGCCTATAAAACTCCACCTAGAGTCTCTTTTTTTTAGTCTCTCTCACACTAACGATCTTTTGGTGTCACCACGATTACCAAACAAGTTTTGGTATTCTCATATAAGACATGACCTAGGAGTCAAACTCCTGATCTTTGGGAACAAACCTTTACTTGTCAACAGACAAGAAGATGTCACAAAGGTTTCACTGGAAGTGGAACTTACAGAACTCTAACTGAAACGAGTAGTAGGACGTTGTTAGAGGCAGACAAATGAACCGTTTATGTTATAAGTCATTGATTATGTGATTCTTTGACAATGTATACTGTTGACATTTTGAACCGTTTATGTTTTATACCTACTATTGATATTGAAGTTTTCTGAATAATTTAACTGTCGATTAAACTTTAAGTTGATATTTTGCTTGTTGATATTAAGTATCCCACCCACTAGTGATGATGATGTACCACTAGACTGTCAGACACCTAGGTCTTAAAAGGAAAATCTTTCCTAAACATGAATTCAGCAGTCATTATTTAGTTGATTTATATTCTTAGAAACTGCAAGCCTCCAATACAGTCGATACATCATTCTGAGAACACGAACACATCCTGTGCGTTGTAGAAAAAGCGGAGGCTGAGCTGTGAGCTCGCGGCCGACTCGCCGCCGCCGATAGAGTCATTATCTTCCATTATTCTACTGTAGTTCTCAAAGTTTTGCGCTGGTTATTAACTTATTTAATCTGGATTCGCATATGCAAGTTTATTTTTTATAAGTATGTTTATTAATACGATTATTTAATCTGGATTCGCTTTTGCGAAAGTGTTGACTGACCGACCGTTTATACTTTGGTTATTATTTATGAATATAAGTTATTCAATAATTATGTCTATATGAATTCGTTTCAACTACGAAAACGTTGGGAGATCTCGATATGGGATGGAGTATGTTGTGACAAGGCTAAAGACAGGCACAGTTTGAAAGAAATCGGGGAGAACTTTAGCCAAAATATATAAAAGGGGAGAGGTTGGTAGCAACGACATACATTTGCTTTTTTTCGAAGTAAAATTCTCTGATATTAATCGAAAACTTAAAGTTAACAATAGGAAGGACACATCAGTAATAAAAAAATTACGAATATCGGTAAAACTAAATGTACGAATATTGGCCTTTCCAGCTTAATAAAAAAGAGGAAATAAAATATAACAATAAAGTTTGAGTACCTGCGTCCATCCGTAGGCTGATTAACTCGTCGGGATTGAAGGAGAGCGGGCGGGGTCGCGGGGCGAGGCAATGCTGTACTGGACCATAATATTATATCATTTTCTCCACAGCTTTTTGTTACTTATTTATATTTTTATACTTATTTATATTTCCTTTAGGTTGAAGGTAATTTTGAGTCTTTGGATATAGGATTAAAATGTAATAAAACACATTAATTGTAAGGATGCTGATAGCCTTTTAGGTGAAAAATATATTAAAATTTGTAGTGTCAAAGGCTATCCCGCTTTCTCGTAAATAACAAATTAATTATTGTTTGAATAAATAAAAACTAATTTTAATGGTAAGTTTATATTCCCTTGCAGTTGATAATAAAAAAAAATGATTTCCAAGCTTATTATTATACTCGTAATAAAACTGTGTTCCTGTAGCATTTCCAGAGTAGATATGTTATTATTATGTACAGTCTCGGAATGAAAAGGTTCGTCAATTTTCAAATTGATTCGTATAATGTGTCGCGAAAACATATTACCTTTTGAAACTATGTTACAGAATAGACTCGGGTTAGGGAAAATAATGTTCTACTGCTCGATAATAAAGTTCAAAATTATTCAGATCAGTGTTGTTTGACAGGAATATCTTGTCAACAAGATTTTTGATAAACTAAAACCTTCTTGCTGGTTCATCCTGCCATTATTATTTCTGTTAAACTATTGTCAATCGGTCAATGTCATCATGGTATAATATCAAAGAGGTTTTTATATGCCGCGCGCACAAGGCAGTGTTTAAAAAGGATAGAAAAATGAAGCAAAACCTTATTCGATAGCAAACGTCATTCTATTTATTTCAATGTTAGCAACACTGTTTCTTACATTGGTATGTTGGCATAATTGTTTCTTGCAATACTAGTGCAAGTGAAAACCAACTCTAAGGTGACGAACCTTTTCATTCCGTGACTGTACATAAAAACTTCTTTTAAATTACTCAATCTATTGATGACATACGTTGTGGCGGGAAACGACTTTATTTTATACTACGAGTAACTAAGGATCAAGTGATTATTCCTTTACTTTTTCGGTTAAGAACATGGACGTACGTAATATGGAGAGAATCTTGGTCGTGATCCTTATTCTATGGTCAAGAAGGTACGTCATACGCATACAGTAAATAAAGATCAAGTGATTATTCCTTCACTATTTCGGTCAAAAAGCCATAGAGACATACATCAGATTCCAAGCCACAACACCTTAAAATAGAACCAGACAATAACCAAATATGGTAATTCAAAAGCACACCATTAAGATGGCAATTTAATATAATAGGATCGGAATACAATGAAGATTGTTCCTGTAATGATGATCTTTTGAGAGCTAATTAAAATACAATTGTAATTTAAGTTAGACGTTGCTGCGTGGGTGGACAAACTACATCCCACGAGACACGTGTGCCGGATGTTACGGGATTGTGATAATGTCAACTGATGGACAGCGGGATATGAATGGGATTAGGAGATGTAGTGGGGTTTGGTTTAAGGTATGACCGTTATTTTTAATTGGTGGAAGAAGTTTTTTTTGGAGAGCTTGGATTGCAATCAATAAACTTCTAGGTCTATTTTTGTAGGGTTTTGAAGAGAATTTGTATCAATTCATGAAATAGTAGTACTAGCAGGGCCGGATTTAAACTCAATGCCGCTCCTGGGCACCAGAAAAAAGTCCGCCCTATTACTAGAATTTTACTTTTCACTTTTAAAATTTTTCCGCCCTAAAACATTTGCCGCCCTGGGCACTTGCCCCGACTGCCCCTAGTGTAAATCCACCGCTGAGTACTAGGTAGGTACTTACTTAGTTTTCGAAATCCTAAACAGGTACTCAACTTAGTTTAATTAGGGGTTAGTTGACACATGAACTCAATATACCAACAATCTTAAAATGTAAGCTTTTTAAAAGTTATCTCAATCTACCACTGTAAACAACATACCTATCACATTTTCTCTTCTACCATCAAATTACGCTCTCTACATTACCAAAAGCCAATTAATTAAAAATGACTACTAAAAACACGTAATAAACGCAATTTGTAATTACCACGCGGGGCCATTGGCATCACGTATTGCTTCGGCTGTTCTAAAGAAAAAGGTTGAATAAAAAAAGGCGCGACCCGACGCGTAAGTAACAACTTCATCGCAGATAACGAGGTGGAACCAGTTTGCTGGAGTTGCACCAACATTATCGCCTTCACTAATCAAAGGAACCTTTAACAAAAACGAATAAATAGTTTAGTTAGGCACACAACAAAACCTAGCTAGAATAACTGGTGTTACAGCCTGTAGCGAACTCTTGGACCTAGATAAGTTTACTTAAACCGTCTATTCTTTTGTAGATGTTGCTACCAACTTGGATTTAGAATCAACAGATTGGCGTAATTTTATAAGATTAATATTAATCCTTACTATAATAAATTTACAAAAATATTACAACGATTTTCAGGCAGTAATACCTAAATATCTTAAAAAAAAAATAGAAATGCAATAGGCCAACTAATTTACGCATAAAGTAGCATTTTATTTTCTTAGTACTGACTTCGAATTAAGTATTACTTCGAAGTCCAATCGAAGTGCAATAAATAATTTATACGTAGGTACGTCATTATCAGTAGAGGCGATAAATGATCTTAAAATTATGCCCTCAGATGGAAAGACATTTTACGTTGGTCGTAAAAAAGACAGTTACTATTGAACTTACTTTATTGCTTAATCAACGTATACAAGCAGTATTAAGCGGTAAATCTTTAGTGATAAAGTTGTAATTTGAATGCAATAAGCGTAAAATTTCGAAAGTTGAGTTTAGCCCTTAGGTAGGCGCGGGACAACAGTAATAGTTATAATAAACTTTTTATTTTATATGTATTAGACGTATGTAAAATATTATAAGCGGCGAAAAGTGTTCGTTTGTTAGTTTATCTTTCATTGTGTAAAGTTGAAACACATGGCGTATGGTAGTTTTGGCATTACAGTACCTGAGAGTATAATAAACATAACTGTGATAAAACTTTCTATAAGTCCTAAGTAAACTACTACGGAATACATCAAATTCAATTAGGATACAATCTAATTAACAGTATAAACATCATTGCAGTTTAATTCTGTCCACTGCTGGCCATAAGCCTTTCCCAGGCTTTACTCTAGCTCGGTCTATAGATAATCTCATCCATCTGCTGTCAGCAACATTGCGGATGTCATCACCCCACCATTCACATATTATTGTCATTAACGCCGAAGTGTAGCTAGTAGAAAAAACTTTCATTTTAACAAGAACTTGCCACCAACATAACCACTCATTTTTTCTCAGTTATTTATTTATGTTAAACTTTTGAATAAATTCAAATAAATTGTTGAGGTTTGTATGAATAAAGTAATATCCTGTCTGGGAGGAGCTATTGTGTTCGTTTATCAGAGTTCCAGTAACACTCTAGACTTTGGAGGCTTGGTAGCAAATGTGCAGGGGCGGAATTAGGGACAGATTGGGAAGGAACCAGGATTAAATTGTTTATTTAAGGGAAGTGACCCAAAACTCTTTGAGTACGAAAATATTGTGCATAGGATTGATGGTCATTTTACGCCCGCATCAGTTGGTTGTGATTCACAACAGACACGGCTCCAAGTAACAGTTTAGAATGGAACCAGGGAACCAGGATTAACATAATGTACCTACATAATTTGTTTACGGATCATGATCATTATTGCGTATGGCACTAATTCTATGGATCAGATTTCTACAAGCTGGTTATTTAGCCAGCATAAGGAAAACTTAAAACTCACGCAGATTATTCAAAAAGTGAATAATAAGCTTTGATTGACTTTTGAGCAATTAGTAACGTGAATAATATGAGGCTATTCAAAACAACAGGTGTAGCATATTCCTTATTTAAACTTAGCTAACATCAACTTATGAATATAGACCATTTATTTTCGATCACTCGTCCAAGATATTATGTAAAAGGTTTAAGTACTTTGAGCTTCGCCCTGGGGGCTTGGGACCGGCCTCCTAAAGCCAACACTGAATTAAATGTTTGGTTGGATGTAGTTACAGAGATTGACAACCTTTGCATTCAATGTTTTTTGGTCTCTATTTGGTTTGATCTTTGACGAATGCAGTTTTTTAATATTGAAATTGAACTCTAGTACCTAGTTCTAATTTTATGCCCATAGGTATTTTCTAAACAATTATTGGAGTCATATTTTTTATACGTACAGAAAAAAAAACATTCATTATAAATAATTTTCAGAGATTCGCTGTATGCAGAAGTCAGACCTTTGGCTTGGTACATGCTAAGTACTACACTGCTGAAGCCATAAATTATTATCAATACCCATTGATTGAGTAAAGATACAAGAAATTAACTTCTTTCTTGCGTGTTGACTCAGGTCACGGATCTTAAAATACAACATTCTCAGGCCTATGAACATATTATTAAACAATTTAATTTCCAAATGTTGTCCACCCCATTATTCGTTCTTCTCTATACATCCAGCTGCGATATCTTCATTTGGCGGTCGGCAGGTGTCACGTGGCTCTTAAATATTTCATCTCTTTCTAACAACAGGCTAATACGTATATATGTCTCACGAGCTTTCGTTCACGGCTCTGTAAGAAAGCTTTAGTAACGTTTGTAACTTTTATTTTTATTTCTTTTTAAGGTTGAAGGCTTTATTTATTTGTATCGAGTCTTCGAGATACAAATTAAATGTTAGTTCTTAACCTTGGTTAAGAAAACAAGTAAGTGCTTAGGGATCTGGATTTAAGTGTCCTACTTAATCCTGGTATTGAAGACAATAAATAAGAAACAGATTTTTTTTACTTTGAAATGTGATTGCACCGATTTTAGCTGAATCCTTCGACTAGTTTCAGCTACCTAGCTTCTACTGTAGGTACTTACGTTATTGAACTCCGATTGTTAGTCTAACTACGCACCATATTCCTCCACTTCCATACTTTTATACCACGTTTCTGTACTGTTATAATATACATTTTCTACCTGCACTTTTAAAACTGAACCATAACGAACAAATACAGATTTAGCGACTCACTGAGAAAAACAAAGAGACACTTGGTAAAACGGGAGCTGTCATTCATACAATACTAAAATAATATCTATGAAAACAGCAACCTTCAAAAATAACCCCTATTTTCAACGCACTAAGGATTATGGAAGGATTTCATAAGGTTATAACTAAAGTGTGTTATGGATTACGTTTCGTTTACACAATGATGAGTAAATATTTGTCGAGTGTTGAGTAGAATCAACAGTAATGTTGGTTATTTAGAACTTAGCGGATTATCTTATTCAGTCACCGGAAACTGCTCCTTGTAAAAAAATATTATGAGAAGGGATCCTGAAGTGACATTTGTCTAGTTCAAAATATTTATTTAGTTTATCATTTGACATGGATATTTAACCTACAAAGTCTGTTTTGTTTTGCAGTTAAAATTAATATGATTCTCCGATCCTCTCTTCTGGTTACTCTACGAGTATGTGTCTGTACTCTTAGGGCCTATTTCACGACTTTCAAGTAAAGTTACTCACCAAGTAAAGTAAAGTAGTTTTGTCTCTTTCTTACTTTATATCAAGTGACAAAGACAAAACATGTGAGTAGCTACTCTACTCGGAATGTTTCTTGAATATGGTGAAACAGGCCCTAAGAATAGGCCCTTAATTTGCGTTAAAAGATGCAAAGATTTAATGAAAATTCTTTTAAAATTAGACTGAAAATTATAAAGTGAGGAAGGGGTGGATCAAGAATAAGCTAAATGAGATGAGTCAAGTAAAAGATAAGGTTGATGTCATGTCGAATAAGGAAGTGAAAGAGGCTGCTTTGGATAAACGCAGATGGTAGGAGTTGCATTGCACCTGTTACACCGACAAGAGCGATGAAACTGCAACACTACCTCAGTTTTATTTTAAACAATTCGTTACTAAATTCGAACAAATACGTTAGTAAATTAAGCCCGCATGCAATTTAAGATGCAATGCATTTAAATTACTAGGTATTTCTATATAATCTTATAGGTACTCGTAAAAAAACGTTTAAATCACAGACCAACATAAATAAAAACATTATAGACAGACAAGTACCATATAAAGATTAGAATCTATTGAAAAATAAACTACAAATTGTTACAACTTTTTTCGTAGTTGAGAACAGGTCGATGAAATCAATCATATTGACTTGGTGAGTTGTTGGATTCTGTGAATAATGGTTGTTTTTGAGAGCCAAGTTGTTACTTATAATTACTTAATTAAAATGATGTTTGAAATTGTCCATGTATTTGTACTTATGTGTTAGTTTCTATGCCCATAAAAATTGCTCTAGTTTAAAAAAATATTTGGGTAGGTACTTAAGTAGGTACTTATATTAATAAATACTTATGTACTTTTCCGTAAAACTAATAAAGAAATCAAAAAGAAAGAATTTGAGTATACCCGCAATTTTAGTAAATTATTTATGAATAAAGTTATACATTACTAAGATGTTTCTTAGAATATGATATTACTTTGAAATCAACATTTTTATTTTACAACTTTTATACTCACAACTTAATATTTTTATGCGTTAAAACATGTCATCCTATATCTCGTTTCAGATATCAACTAATAAATTAAATCTAATTTAAATCCTTCGGTTTTGGAACTAATAAAATATTCGAGAGGTGATAAAATCTAAATTCAGAGAACTGGTTAAAAAAATAACGTTTGCTACGCTCGTAACTGGCACCTGGTGAATTATTAACTTGATTATTTATATTCTATTTAAATACTAGCAGCACCCCGCGGTTTTACCCTCATATCCCGCTCCCGTGAGAATTCGGGAATATAATTATTCTAAAAACCTTCCTCTTGAATCACTCTATCTATGAAAAAACCGCTTCAAAATCGGTTGCGTAGTTTTAAAGATTTAAGCATAGGGACGGACGGACAGACAATGACAGCGACTTTGTTTTATAAGTACTTACTTAGTGATATAACTAGTTGTATCTTCCTTCACATAAAAACGTTTAAAAACAAGCTACCATCTAATTATATTAAAGTTCTGAATCGTAAAGTTGTTTGTCAGTTTTTTAAGCAAAAGTTCGTTAAATCAATTCTTAACGACCTCGAGGTATCTGTCTGTAATTGACTTAATTGTGTTTTTATGCCAATAAATATTGTGTTTGTTACTGCAGATCGTCAAGTAAATTTGCATTTATCTTGACAAAAGGGGTCATATAGGCTCCAGGATTACCCAGAGCTATAACAGTATTGTATAGTCGAAACGGGAATTAACATCACGGTAAAAACACGACGCATGTTAAATCAAACTTTACAATCTAAGAACTTTCTTAGACGATATTAAATGTGTACACATGAAGAATCACAACATACAATTTATTAAATTGTAACACCTTATCAAAACCCATTGAAAATTATAAGTCTATCCAAAAAACCCCAAAATTACCAATAATTGTGACACATCCCGAGTGTTACAATCACATCAAATAGCACGTTACAAACAGACAAGATGCCAACAGGAAACAAAAAGCGTGAGAATAATATAAATTAACAACGGCCTGCTGGAGAAAAAGTCGGTTCTCGATAATTGAGACGTCAATTTTTTCAACCATTCGCCTCGGACCGCTTTGAATATTTATAACTTAAGAGGACCGTAATTTTAAGTTCACTTCTCGTTATCTTCAAGACTTTATCTCGGCTCATTTTGAATTGTAGACTCTACATTCTATGTTGGGATTTGATTAGATTAACGCTGTGATTATGTGGCACGTTTGCTTGTTTTTCAATACGGAAATGATTATTCGAATGTAACGTCTCTTAATTGTGCAGCTTTTATTTCTTGTTTGTATTTGCTAGTTACGGCGAGTATTTTAAAGACAAATATACCTATTTTTCTTTGTATTTTTTCTTGCTCTGCGTAGGTTTTTTCTAATGCATCTACATTATAATAATGTCGTATCTATGTAACGTGCTTTATACCTATTCTAAACTTATTCTTATTAAGCACCTTTTTGATTCATGTCATGACATTAAGCTTTACATCTTAGCAGAACGCAGGTAGACTTTACTTCTATAGATTTTTTTCATCTATCATACAGCGTTCCCTTATTACTGCCTTGTATAAGTGACGTTTATTAGAAAAAAATCCTTTAGAAAATCCTCTTGGACAATTAAGACGTCAATCATTCTTTCTATGTGTAGATTTTGTAAAGATTTCATGGGTTTTGTTCCACCATGAACATGCTGTGTTCTTTTGGACGTGTGAGCTGTGAATCTTATGCTTTATGTCACAAATGATCCGTAAAATTATGGCTGCTTCTTTATGTGAATGTGCCTTTATTCAGTAAGAACCTAGTTGTAGTTTGTATGCATAGACATTTGTGTTTAATTGTGACTGTAATTATTATTTTAATTGCCTTATTTGTACATGGTGAAGTTTTTATGCTAGCGTAGTTGGTAAAAAAAATCGACTATTTACCTTCTACAACTTTTTTGTACTTATTCCTAGGCATTTTTAGGGTTCCGTACCCAAAGGGTGAAAACGGGACCATATTATTGAGACTTCGCTCTCCATCCGTCCCTCCGTCCGTCACCAGGCTGTACGTATCTCAAGAACGGTAATAGCTAGACAGTTGAAATATCAGATACCTATCTTTTGGCCTGTTCACAGCATTTTCAGATTAACGCTAAGAAAATGAATAAAGTTAATTTAAAAAAATAGGAAACCGACTTCAGCACTTAAAAGTAAGAAAATAATATAAAATAAACGATATTATTAATACATATTTACAATTTATAATTAGTAACTTTTGGAGTCAGTGCCAGCCCAGGATAGTTTTTTTTCCTTATAAGATAGCACGAGACGCGCCTATAATATTAATGAAGGCTTTGGCTGTCACCGACTTCAAAAGTAACTTATTATAAATTGTAAATATGTATTAATAATATCGTTTATTTTATATTATTTTCTTACTTTTAAGTGCTGAAGTCGGTTTCTTATTTTTTTAAATTAACTTTATTTTAAAATTTTTAGTGGGATGCAAGTCTCCTTCTACAAAATACGCTTAAATTTTCTTCCAGAAGAGCTTTTGACTCATGGATCACTTGAATCCTTTTTTTGTGGGAGAACGTTTAGAAGAAGTTTTTTTAGAAGTTTCCTCTGTCCAGGGGAATGACGGGGTATGTCGGACTCCGCGCCGCAAAGATAAAGCGGCGACGCGCTTACCGACTAAAACTCCTTGGTGTGCCACCTCTGCGCTTATGGCCGAAACCGGAAGAAACGCGACTGCACGCTACTACGATCCCGGATAGCGCCTTTACCTTTTTAAGGGTTTCTCCTCCGAGCTAGAATGTAGTTCTAGGCGACAGATGTTGAGTTACCCCCTTCCGAAAGTACCGCGCGCCACCTCGAGGCCTATATGACGGCAGTGGATCTCCCCCGGGGAGAAAAAATAAAAAATATTTTTAAAAAATGTTGTAGGTTCGGGTTTATTTCAGTGTGTGTTAACGAATTAAAAACAGATCATTTTTATATCTAAAACCCATGAATTGTGAACAGCATTTGATTTAAATACGAAAGAATACAGACAAAAAAATTTCATCCAGAAATTCTTATGGTATCAAGAATATCGCGAGCAAAACCACGGGTCACAGGTAGTTTTACTTTTAATAATGTCAATCGACACCCCAGCCTACATTGTTGCGGGTTTTTTCTCGATTTTTCCTGGATCCCATCATCAGATCCTGATTTCCTTGACATGGGACCACTTCGCGAATATCCGCTTTCTAATGAAACAAGAATTTTAAAATGCTCCATTCATGATTACAAAGAAATCGCGTAACAAACACACAAAAAAAAAATATACACGTCGAATAGAGAACCTCCTCCTGTTTTTTTGGAAGTCGGTTAAAAATATAAATCTTAAAGGAGATAAAAAGTAAAACCCTTCAACTCAAAAAATAATAATCATTCACTACATCATCTCACTATAGTAACTGACCCCTAACTAAGCTCGAAGCTTGTATCTAGGGTATCAGAAACTAAGCACACACTCATTCACACTCACCCAGACCGAGACAAACATTTGTGGTTTACACAAATATTCACCCCGCACGGGAATCCAACCCGCAACCTTACGGATGGCAGTCCGGCATGATGACCACTCTGCCATCGAGGTCGTCGATGAAAAGAAAACAATAGTTTTCTTTTCTGTTCAAACTTTTGAAAATTTCTATATTTCTATGTTAATGTGCAAAGCGGAAATAGAAGAAAACAAGCGAAGGATTTAGTTAAAAATAACTTCCAAGTTTGGTTTGAATATGCCACAGTCAGGGCCAGATTTAGGGGAGGGCTACAGCCCCAAGGTCTCCATAAAAGAGGGAACCCACAATAGATTTCGGAAAAATCTAACAAAAGGGAACATTCAATTGGACATTTCCCAAAGTACCACAGAAAAGTTGCCAAGATTCAACTCCCAAATTGCCAAGTTCAATTTCTAAGTTGCCAAGTTCAACTTCCAAGTTCCCAAGTTCAACTTCCAAGATACCAAGTTCAACTTCCAAGTTGCCAAGTTCAACTTCCAAGATACCAAGTTCAACTTCCAAGTTGCCAAGTTCAACTTCCAAGATGCCAAGTTCAACTTCCAAGATGCCAAGTTCTATTTCCAAGATGCCAAGTTGCCAAGTTCAACTTCCAAGTTGCCAAGTTCAACTCCAAGTTGTCCTCTCAAGTTCAAGCGCATCCACCGCTACTTCAGCAGCTGACGGTAGGTTTACTTTATTGGTCATATGAGACAATATCAGCCGGCTTACTATGACTTTTCAATTTGTAACACTACCTTCCGGACTACAGATAAAAAACCTAGTAGTTTGGCTACACTAACGAAGTTAAGGCTAAAACTTTATTTTCGCTGAAAAATCATAAAATTGGCATAACTGTCAAACTATGGACTGAAAATCGCAGAACATCCCCATGTATGTTCTGCGATTTTCAGTCCAGATTAAAACGACAGGTATTGCTTCGGTTGATCTACCTCTCAATTTACACCGTGTGGTTAATACATAAGATAGCTACGGTACGGAAGAGTGGTATAACGCATGTGTATAACGAGTGTGAGAGTATTTATTTTATTTATATTTCAATTACAACGGTAAAAACCAGTAATTATAGTTTTCATTATCGAAATAAATCTCACAATTCTGTTTAATTTGAAAACAAACTATGCATAAGAATAAGTGGTCTTGGAGGAATGAGATTCTGTACATCAGAACTACGCTTCCATCAATTCTCTCTTAAATGTCAGTGTCAATGTCCAATACGTGTTACGTCATTCATCAGTCACATAGAAAGTAGTGATGGGAGCATGATTGCTTATATTTTTGGTTGATTTATCCGGAGACTTGTATTATAATTTAATCGAACAACTTTACCATTTTCTTATTACTTAAATCCACATAATAGTTGTATAATTTGAATATATTCATTGTAACTACTAATCAATTTGACTTTGTCAATAAAACTTATTTAGTTACAGACTGGGTAAATTTACTATTACAGCAGTATAGCATATTAGTTTAATATAGCTGTTTGTATAAATTAACTAAGGAGTTTTTATAATCACAGGTAACACATTTTTGGTAACCATTATCGATATTGTGAAATCCTACCTAATTATTAAGCTATAATCGGAATATTTTAATAATCGAATGATTGTTACGTTTAGCAATTACGATCGCCTTTCTTTGTATGAACCCTACCCTAGATGAAACAAATGTGTCAAACTGACAGATTTATGTTCTATGTCTACAATAAAAAATATTACGAAAAATAAAATAAATTAGAACAAACGTGAGCTAAATACAGTTTCACACAATTAGGGTTTACAGGATAAACCTAAACGGGAAGTTTCGACCGTGTGAATATTCAACAAGTGATTTATGTACACCTGACGTTTCAATAGGTACGTATTTCGTTACTGTTTTACAGCTACAGAGATGTTTTGATAACAAATTAATGCTTTGGACGAGTCTACGCTATTGTTCTTCCCAAATAAATATTTAGGTCAATCATAACAATAACAAGTTATTTTGTCAATCTCTTTAAACTTTCGTTTACTTTCGTTCCATGGTTATGGTCGTGTTGAGGTCATACCAAACACCTACGACAAGGATTTCACTTAGAATGTTTAATTAAACACACGTGTTAATTTTTTTTGTGTCCTTTTCGTTGGTATTTGTTCTTGTGCCCTCTAACTTTGACACTTAAAAGGTTATTTTCGGTTACTTACTTGCCTCAACTTTCACTTTCAGATCGTTGTTATGCTGTAGATGTAAGGTAGAGAACAACATTGAAGGAAGTAATTGTAGTGAGATATGAGTGCAGGAGGGCCACAAGCCATGAACAACTTACCGCCCGGGGTCAATCCTGACAACAACCTGTTGCCGGGAGGACCCATCATAAATCCAGCAGGAAACAGAAATAGGAACAACAATCAGAACCCATTATTCAATGTAAGGGAAAGATTGTTCCATGCATTGTTTTTTAAATTTGCAGTGGCCTACGCTCGAACCTTTCCAAGACCAGTTCGAAGATTCTTTGAATTTCTTGTCCTTTTAAAAGCACTTGTTGCCTTTTTTGTACTTGCATACATACACATAGTGTTCTCGAGATCTCCAACTACATGTTTGAATCAAGTTAAAGATTCGTGGCCTAGAGACGGGATCTTGAGGGTGGAGATACTGAGGAATCCCACACCGGAATATTCAATAGAACAAAGTTATGCTAAGGAACGTAAATTGAAAAAGGATGAAGAGGAATTAGATCATATGCTCGGGTTATTGGCAAAAGAAGGGTGAGTTATACAATACATAAGTTTGTAGTAAAACATATGTTATAAATGGTAAAAGTAATTGAATGTACCCTTTGTAAAACATCTCTCTGACTATATCATATCATTATAATCAATAGGCCTTACTGCTATGATGTACAATATAATTAAATAAATGGTAAATGAAACTGGTCAGCAAATAGTGTATTAACTGTGTTCCCAACTTTCGAGTGTTTCCCTGTATCTACTAACTAGCAGTACCACACGGTTTTACCTGCCTAGTTCCCCTTACAGTCAAAATACGCGTATAATATATAGCCTACTAGTTGTACCTCGGGGTTTCACCCGCGTAGATCCCAATCACGACGTCACTTTCGCATTTATAATATTAGTAAGGATGTCCCTCAGCGATAATATAGCCTTTCATTGATGAAAGAATTTTTGAAATTGGTTCAGTAGTTTTTGACTTAAATTGTAACCAACAAACAATCAAATCTTTCATCTTTATAATTAAATATGTATTATCATAGATGAAAAAATATAATAATGTCTGTAACCATGACTTTGTGAATTCAAAATTACATCATGATTAATACTTTACTTTAAATTTTAAAACTGCAAACTCATTTTCACATTTATAATATTAGGACATGAATGAAAACTTATATTTTGAATAGTATTCATAAGTTAAACTAGTTCATAAAGTTGCTGTTAATTCACACCATTGTTAAATCTAAAATAATTGTAATTTTGTTAAATAATACCTTTTGAATTAAATACAGGAGATGAAATTAATAATCTGTTTTTGGCTTAATAGTCTATCAAACTCTGTCCGTCTTACCATAAATCGATGTTTAAACACTCTTTAGACCACTCTTCAGTCAAACACGATTTTGGCATTTTAGACCGTGTTTAAATTTTTCTTACCACAAATCGTTGTTTTGCTCTTGTCTTGAGAAAAATGGTTTTACTCATAGAATAAGGATCACGATACTGTTTCTCTCTGGTTTTAATAAAATACGTATGGCAATACATAAACGCGTTACGTTATATGCAGGACAAGTTGAGTACAACATAAACAAATGTATCTCAAATGTTGATAATAATTATTGAATTAAGTTGTTAATTGATATAATTTATTTTTAAAAGTATTATTGTCTATAAATATAATTGTTGATTGAAGAAACAGTGAACTAATTACTTGATATTTTCATTCTCAAAGATCGTTTAATCCGTAAAGGAACGTTTTTTGAATTGACTGTTGATCGACGTTGTCTGACTGACTTATGTCATGTGTGACTATTCAATCGACGTTGTGTTTAATTTTATATTTTCGTACAATTTTAAATAGTTAAAACTTGCAGAGTAGCAATTAATGGATTTGTACCGTTGCGTTGCGTTTGTACCGAAAACATGAGCAGTCGTGTCGTGCCGCAACAACTGCCTCAATGTTCGGCAGAATAATCATTTTGTCACTACTATCAACAAAGGCGAGTAACGTGAGCTACCCAACAAGCCTCATCTGGTGCGTACTATTGAGGTTAAGAGCGTAGCTGCACCGAAGAAACAGCGAACAGCAGTCAGTGCAGCAGAGAAAGGCGACGTGGATGGCTTCACCCTGTTGGAGAGGAAACGTCGACCGTATCCGTCCCGTAACCGACGTGGTATCGCCCCTGCTACAGCAACAGAGGTCACCTTACGTGTTGTGGAGCCTACCTGCACCGTATCGTTTACTTCAAGTACCTACGAAGTACACGGACATGTTCCTCATATATTTGAATGATTTTATATGTGCGCGTGGTTTGAGAGGCCTTACCTTACCGTAACACAGTTTGTAACTAGCACGGGAGGTAGGGTCTCGAGAGGGGTCTCTCTTAGAATATAATGTACTTATTGTCTAAATAAATAAATTGAATTCAATGACACAATGCAATTCTTTCATTAGAATATAATTACATTAATACGTTTCGAATAGTTTTTTTACATCTTTTCATATTCTCGCCGTTTTGGAGTTTGTGCACTAGCGCCATCAAGCGCCACCTTGTAGTAACAATATAGCAAAGAGGTTGAATAACAAACTAAAGAGGTCATAATATCATAATCGATATAAAATCACGTTGACGTTTCAAATCAGCTGATACAAATTCAGGCGGCCATTTTAGAAATAGCTTTAAACAAGGGCATCAGAGTTTTTAGGTAGACTGTCATTTCAAACACTGCCTAAACCAATTTTAGAGGTAGACATCGATTTATGGTACAATTTTTTGTAAAACTCGTTTTAAAATGTGTTTTAAATTTAGACTTCGTTTTGTGGTAAGACCGTGTATATTTAATAATTAAAAAGAATAGTTAATAACATTTTTGATGGATATCTGAATTGCAATAATAATCAAAAATACTTAAAAATCTTTTAACTTTCACTTTTTTTAATTTAAATAAATAGCTTTTTAGCATTAAAATTTTGAAAATATAATTTTTAATTGGTGTGCAATTTTGTTTGAACTTTTTATTTTTTAATCTGAGAAATTCACTTTCAAACAACTTAGTCATATTGATAGTTGTTCCTTGCATTTAACTCCTTTGATGTTAGTCACATTCTAAAACATTGCTTAAAAACCTTTTCGATTAATTACACTAATATTATAAATGCGAAAGTTTGTTTGTATGTTTGTTACTCATTTATGGCTGTATAGATTTGGATAAAAATTTTGTACTCATATACTTTATTGGCTGGATTAGCACAGGACTTTTTGTTGCGAAATTTCCAGCAGATAGGGAATTACGAGGGTAAACCTAAGGTGTAAAAGCTAGTTTATTTAAATCAAATAAATCAAATCAAATAACCTGGTAAGCATTTGACACCTTGTCAATCAAATCTGTCACATTAGTCTTTGACAGTATTCAGAAATATACTTAGATCAGATTGTAAAACCTGGTTTAGTGCTAAACCAGACTAAAAATGCAACGCAAATAAGGCAGCTTAAGTCTAACAAATCGTGAATGAAAACGCTAATTGCACAATCTTTTATAAGTAAACACTGTTAAATTAATAACAAAAATGTAGCTTTTAGTTAAGTTCTTCTATCTTTTAGTTTATTTATAATCGTCCAAAACAAGAGAGCAAATATTTTATAGTCCAAGGTCTTTGCTATTTATAACCGACATCATTATGATACAAACTAAACAAACAGTTACCTTTTACCTACTCTATAAGTATGTCATTAAATACAAATTATGCAATATATTTAATGCGTATTTAATACACAGTTTTGTATTAAACTTTCCATTATTATGAAGATTGTTATTAAATATTATGAAATTATAATTTAAATATAATAAATAGTTAATTTTTTTAGGAGACAACAGCCACTGCTCCCTAATTCTACACTAATTTATAAATCTGAAAACTTGCTTTGCTTTATATCTATATGGATACAATAATCTTTGAAACTACTGAAAAGATTTTGAAATTTTTATCATATATAATTTGCATTACTGCTTGTTATCCTATTATAAATCTTATCCAAAACATTATATAGTCCTAAAGAAGTCATAAAGAAAGTCAACTACCTAAATCTCTCAAAGATACTTCCTAAGAAACAACCTTCAACTATCTATAACTATTCCTAATTCAAGTTACAGAGTCGTCAACATAGAATCATCAACACCATCGGACGATACGGAGGAAGATGATTACATTAGAGACGGTACAGACTACGGCAACATTACAAGAATACATGAAGATATTGAAGAGATGTTATCACCTGAACACGTTGTAGAGACAACATATTCTGATAAACTTGAAGAGACGGGAGAGGTTGATGTCAATGTTACGATAGTCAGCGGTGCTGATATGGAACCTTCAGCGTCTATATGGGAAGGGTTGATGGAGTTTGTCAATGAAATTGATCCTAATGCTGTAAATGTTGAGGTATGTTTGATTGTGTTTTTGCAATTGGTATTTTTCAATATAGTTGATATATGTATTTATGTTCGACTGATACTAGCAGTGTATTTCTGAAACCAGGCTTATTCAAGTATGTTATGGCTCGATAAGTCAAGGTTTTAAAACCAAAGCTCAAAACAAAACGTAGGTATTATTAAGGCAACAGGTAAATACATTAAACTGTGATATGAATTCCTATCCTAAATTATCAAGATTAACCTAATTTTTGAGGGTGGGAAGTGGAGTATAATCTTATGTTCCAGTAATTGGAAAATTATTTGTACTATTGTGTATATGCTTGTCTAATATGTATATTTAACAAAAGCGCTTTTTTTTTCAGGAACCACCTGAAGAATCGGCTACTAATGAATCATCAAAAGGTAATACCAATACCAATAATACCAATAAAATACCAATAATTAATATCATTATTTACTACAGATTAGTGTTGAGCTCATGTCAAATACGGCTTCTTTGACGTCACAAGTTTGACGTCACTGGTTAAAGGTTACGCTACACAATAGTGTTACAGTATTAGGAATGTGAAATTTGAATATTTAATTTATTGGGTTTTTAAATTTGTCGAATTTTGATTGTTGTAAATATGTTTAGTTTTATGAGGCACTAGCAGCGCCCCGCGGTTTCACCCGCGTAGTACCCGTTCCCGTGGGAATTTCGGGATAAAAAGTATCCTATGTTCTTTCCCGGACCATAAGCTACCCCTGTACCAAATTTCAAGTCAATCGGTCCAGTAGTTTAGCCGTGAAAAGGTAACAGACAGACAGACAGACAGACAGACAGAGTTACTTTCGCATTTATAATATTAGTTAGGATTTATTTTTGTGTTAAGATTTTTAATATTATAAACAGTTATTGTGCACTAAAGTATGGCACAAATTCTGTGTAGACTGATATCGACCCATATTATATGGAGCCTAATTTCGGGCTAGTGGCTTTTGTATGACAGAGCAATGAACGCGTGCATACATCGTCACATTTATCTTTATAATGTTTCTAACTAAACCAGAGCTCTTTTCACTTTTATTTTAGGATTCTATTGGTCTTTACTTATAGACATATCAACAAATAGTATGGACGTACTTACATCGTACAAGTCAGTCGATCGGTCTTTTTGCGAGGTTTTCGAACTTTTATATATTTTATTTATGAAATGTATTTTTACCTTTTGCAGAAGAAGACTACATCCTAGAATATTCCCTAGAATACGGTTTCTTACGTCTATCTCCCAGCGCGCGCCTCCGTCTCAAGATTCCAGTGAAGATAGTCACCTTAGACCCGCAGAAAGACGAATGTTTCGGAGATCCTTTCTCGCGATTCGTGTTGGACGAGTTTCTGGGTTATGACGATTTGCTAATGGCCTCGATAAAGACGTTGGCAGAGAATGAAGATAATAAGGGGTATTTGAGGTATGTTTGAATTTAAGATTGGTATTAGATAAGGAGGCCGCCTTAGATAGGGGCAGATGGAGGGAGTTGCACCTGTTACACCGACAAGAGCAACAGCTCTTAAGTTGATGGTGATTAGATATTTTGATAAGCTAAGAGGTAGAGTAGTCAATATGTCGGACACTCTAACAAATAGCTGCGGGTTCGATTCTCGTACGGGGTAAATATTTATGTGATTTGTGATAAAATGTTTATATCTCTGTCCGGATATGAACGTAGTTTCAATATCATAGACCTAGGCAACAAACGAAGTTAGGGATCAGTGTGTATTGTGTAATAAGTTGAGTGATTATTTATTAGATTGATTGAAGTTATAAAACAAGGACTACAGATAAATAAAACAATAAATCCTTGTCCATCATAGAGGAAAGAACCCTTAAAAATGATTTGGCCAAACAATCCTATTCACGGTAACTATACAGAAAACAATTACATTAAAGTAAACAATTAACTTGATTCTCCGTTTCCAGAAATGTGATCACCGGTGAACACTACCGGTTCGTGTCGATGCAGACCGCGCGCAGTTCATATATCGCTGCCTTCTTCATCATGCTTGTCTTTGTAAGTAAAACAATTTTATATTAAACAGTAGTTTCTTATACCCTAGATACAGGCAATGACGGAAAAATAAGTTTCTGGTGCCCCTTCTGGTGTTTCCTGGTGCCCCCCTCCCAGACGTGGTGCCTTAGGCAATTGCTTAATTTGATTAATGGTTAATCCGTGACTGAGTACAGTTAATAAACCTAGTTACTGTGCCATAATCTATAAACTGACAACCAAAAGATGCGATTATAACGACGCTGTCACCGGCACAGAAAAGATTATGGCACAGTAGGGGTCAGTTACTATAATGATGAATTATATTATAATTATTATATTCATAGGTTATTCGGCTCCTTCCGAATTTCAATTTAGAGAAAATATCGCAAAAAATCAATAGTTTGAGCAAATGAACGGCGCAAAATTTGACGTTTTAGCTAAGAACTAAAGTTTTTAAGATTGTACAAAATGAACCAAGAAAAGGTTTATTTATATTAGTTAGTTTTTTTATATTGTTTTTTTAGAAAGTAATCATTTTGTGTTGTTACCATTTTTGGCATTCTGTGGTAAAAACATTATATAC
The DNA here is from genome assembly GCA_958496195.1 of Timandra comae. Lineage (NCBI taxonomy): Eukaryota > Metazoa > Arthropoda > Insecta > Lepidoptera > Geometridae > Timandra > Timandra comae. Next base: position 4,428,960 of record OY292369.1, read on the forward strand.
CACAGATTATCTTATTGGTGCCTACGTAGATCTATATTTGTGGTACCTACATATTGGTATTCGTCACAACGCCATCTAGTAGCGAGTAGCGAAACTTCTGCACGAAATCTCAAATGGTTATCCTGTTGGGTGAATTTTTACAGGAACAAACTGTGATTTCAAAGTTCTGCTGTACAATTGTAGGTGGCGCTAGTAAGCTAATCATGCAAGTATAGTGTTGATGTATTACTGTAGATGGAGCTTATTTTTCATGAAAATAAATTGAGTATTTTTGAAATTGGTTATTTTGGTTGATGTTTTTTTTCGATTACTGTTTTTCAACTGCACAAACATTTGTGCATTCTCGGTTTTTTTTATAACTTAACTTTTTGTAGGTATGTTTGGACGGAGAGAATCGCATGTGCCAACTAATGAACCAACTTTAAATTTTTCTTTCGATTGATAGCCATTAAAATTACATATTTTATCATCTTAGACACTCAGGTGGCATTGGCGATATGTGGGATAATATTCATGTAAATAGTTATGCCTCATGGTTCGTGTAAAATCATAACAAAAACTATGAACAAAGTAATAGTTATAGTAAAATAAACCTTTATTACTTAAGATTTATTCAACTAAATAATAATTATCAAACACTTTAAAACTATCATCAATAATAGAACGTCGGTATCAAAGAGTATAACCACAACACACAGTATAACATATCAATTAATAGGTATTGCGCCTTACCCTGCGTAAGACCTATTACAATCACATATTATCATCAAACATTTTAATACTATCATCAATAATAGAACGCGGTATCAAAGAGTATGATGATGATGATGATGATGATGTATTCCATGCCGATTTCGGCCACGGCGACCGTCTTCTGTACAATAGGGTTATGGGTTACTGGTTGGATGCGTCCTCACATGACTAAGGTACCCAATTTTAGCAGTAAGAAAAAAAGAACAGCAAGCTACCAATCGCTTAGAGTGGCGGCGAAAGGTTCACAGTAAAGTCCATGATTTTGAAAATCAACGGAGGCGCGATCTTGACTTAAACAGGGAACACATTAAAAGTAAACCGCCTTCCAAAGAGTATAGACCACAACACGCAGTATAACATATCAATTAATAGGTATTGCTTGCCTTTCCCTGCGAGCGCGCCACTAAAATCTGCTCCTCCCCAAGTTACAGTTATTGCTCTTTTACAGCCCTTTCAAACTTTATTACGGTACCAAATTCCACCTCTGACGTTGGCCCAGTCTCGGCAAACCTATGTTTCTGTATGTTGTACAAAATGCTGTAGATTGTAGATGCTACTTTCATTTAGCCGTGATTTTTGTTTGTACGTTTATACATGACTTGTGGATTATTACGTTTAGTTTCATTTAAACACAACTTTGCTTTAATATGAGTTTAAAATGTATAAAAGGTTTTATTAATTTTATGAAAAGCGACAGATTTTTGTGGTAAAAAAGTTGGTTACCTATGAACATTGTTGAATCATTATTATTACAGTATTGTAATGAAATATAAGGTTCTCGCCTCTATCATTTTCTTATGGTTTACAAGGCTTTATCTCAGTCAGGATGTGTCTATACGTAGTGTCTGATTTCTTTGAAACCGATAAATTAATCAATCACGTTGGTTGCTTTATGATGATCATGATTTATAGGTATTATGATTTTTTAAGGCTATATTACTAATATCAGTTTAATTAATATCTAAACTTGTATACCAATTAACAAATACAATCGGATATTCATTACTAATTAGATACCGAGAATCACCAAGTTGTTGAATTGCATGTCACAGACACACCCAATATAATGTTTCCAGTGTATTAATTCTATACTCGTGTGTCAGTAGTGCGAGAAATTGCATTAATCAATTGTCAAACGTGTTAGGTATTGTATCCATGTGTGTATATATTACTAGTAGCTCCCCGCGGTTTCACCCGCGTAGTTCCCGTTCCCGTGGGATTACGGGGATAAAATATAGCCTATGTCACGCACTGATAAATTAGCTTTCCATTAGTGAAAGAATTTTTGAAATCGGTCCAGTATTTTCGGAGCCTATTCATTACAAACAAACAAACAAATCTTTCCTCTTTATAATATTAGTATAGATGTACATAGGGTGTGATGTTATGGCAATTAATGGAAGTGCTGAAATTTCGAGTACTTTATGCTATCACAAAAACACATATACTTAATCATAATCATTCACTACATCATCTCATTATAGTAACTGACCCCTAAGTTCGAAACTTGTATCTAGGGTATCGGAAACTACGCACACACTCATTTACACACTCACCCAGACCGAGACAAACATTTGTGGGTCACACAAATATTCACCCCGCACGGGAATCGGACCCGTAATCTTACGGATGGCAGTCCGGCATGTGACCACTCAGCCATCGTCGTCAAAATTATATTTAGATAGTTGCAGTGATTTTTTGTTCATATCTCACGTCGCTAGTGTGAAAGAAAATATTGGAAAATATACGGAAAAATTAGAGCCGTACAGACTGGCCGCTAGAAGAACATATTCTAATAATACACTAAAAAATTTAATATTGTGCCACACCACAATCTTTTCTATGCCGGTGACAGCGTCGCTGTAATCGCATCTTTGGGTTGTCAGATGATTGTCAATGTAATGAAAGATTGTGACATAGGAAATGACATTATAGTCAAAATGTCAATAGTAGCTTCCAATTTTGGCCACCATCGATACAGAAAAGATTGTGGCACTAAAGATTATGTCCTATTGATTTTTCTAATAAAAATTGAATTTATATCACGTTTTCATTTTCATTAGCTCAATACCGCGCGCGTGAAGCCATGAGCTAGCTAGTAACGAATAAGCTTATCTAAACTAATATTATAAAGAGGAAAGATTTGATTGTTTGTTTGTAACGAATAGGCTCAGAAACTACTGGTCCGATTTCAAAAATTCTTTCGCTATTGGAAAGCCGCATTATCCCGGCGTGTCATAGGCTATATTATATTTACGCGGGTGAAACCGCGGGGCGCTGCTATACATTATAATTTGTTCGGTATTTGATATGCTGTCAAAGTTCAAAGAGAATTGCGGCACACCGCATACTGTCCATCTATTATCCGATAGCATTTTACGGCATTCACACCAACTAAACAAAACATATAGAAATATTGATGAATATTTCAAATTATTTTATGAATAGAATTTTGTGTATTCAATTTATTTTGTAGTTACTGGTTTCATTTTATGTAGTCAGATACATATTATTATGTTAGTAATAATTATAGGTTTTAGCTATTTGATTTGTATGTTACCTTAGATTAGGAATATAAAATGATGTACATAAGTAATATGAAATGTAGTGGAGATTATTGCTAATTATACTTGAAAATAGGTGAAAGCTGGTCAAGAAGTTTAAATAATTATGACTCCCAACAAATAAAACTATACCTAATGAGTACTTAGGTGGATACTTCGTCACCATTCACCAAGTTTGTCTAGAAAGATCTTTACCCGAACTAAGATTACTTCCTAACTCTAATTCGTTTCAAATCCAATATAAGACAGAACTTAGTTCAAATTATTTTTTCGGAGTACTTCAGTTACTTCATGTGTGTGTAAACTGTATAATGGTTATATAATTACATATACGATTACAAATTACATATATATACAAAACAAGTAATACATAGTAAAGTAAAATTTACATATACAAATAAGTAACTAAGTAATCTTAATAGTAAAGTCTAAGGGCGTATTTCACCATCTTCAAGTAACGTTCCGAGTACCTATTTACATGTTTTGTCTTTGTCATTTGATATAAAGTAAGAAAGAGACAAAACTAACTTTACTTGGTGAGTAACTTTACTTGAAGGTCCTGAAATAGGCCCTATGTCAAATTAACATAGACACAAGTACCAAAATTAACATACACATACATAATCTTACCCAACCAGTAATTTACCCCAAAAATTATGTTTACGTATACAAATTAACTAGCGTATGAAGTTCGACGGTTCGATGCCGAAGTTATTAGTTATTACATGTGTAGTGCTTCGGCAAGGTGAAACTGAAACGCTAAACAATTCGATACACAAACTTATTGTAACAATGAGCCGTTTCTCTGTACCGCGTACGTTTGATCGATCACCCGGGGGTCCATAATACAAGAAGCCAAAGTGTTAAACGTTATATATATTTCCTTTTCGTAGTAAATTGCTCATATTTGTTGTAAATTGAAATATTTTGTATGGTTTTGGTATGTTTTTTTTTATTATTCATTCAAATATGTTTTTGAATTGATTCTTTTTAACCCCCGACGCAAAAAGAGGGGTGTTATAAGTTTGACGTGTCTGTGTGTGTGTGTATCTGTCTGTCTGTCTGTCTGTGGCATCATAGCTCCCGAACGGATGAACCGATTTCAATTTAGTTTTTTGTATTAAAGGGGACTTACGTGCGAGTGTTCTTAGACATATTTGATGAAAATCGGTTGACCCGTTTAAAAGTTATGGGGGTTTGAAAGTAATTGTGTTGGGGGTTTTTTAAATTTTTAATTTAATGTTATTATACTATATCATGTAGGTTTTTTTTATTACATGCTTCGTGCTCTATGATAGAGTTTTCTTTAAAAATGTCTAGGAAAATCTTTACTAAAACCCGCGCACGGACTATTGGCCTCTACGCCGAATGTTCCGTGCTCTGTAGGCACAGTTTAACATGAATTAAAGTAACTTCAAGTCCTACGAGTACATTCATATTATAATCGGTTTCGCTTAATAACGTATTAATAACCGTTTCATTACAAAATGTTACACAGTTTCTTTCAACATCAATCCAAAACACCGTAACTAACTATATTAAAGAGAAAGAACCAAAAAAACTAAAGAAAAACGTTCAATATTAACGTTAACCCTCCACAAACGATCGATGAGGTGGCCTTAGTTTACGGTGCCTGTTAAAACTAACACTAACGGTGGGTTTACTCACGGCCCATTGGTCGGTCGTGCAGGCCTGCATCGCTTCGGCGGGTGCCACGCTATGGTGAAAATAGTGTGGTCTACAATGTATACACTTAAAAGTAATCTATATCTATATACTACTAGCTGCGCCCCGCGGTTTCACACGCGTAGTTCCCGTGGGAATTTCGGGATGAAAAATAGATGTTGGCCGATTCTCAGACCTACTGAATATGGTCACAAAATTTCATGAGAATCGGTCAAGCCGTTTCGGAGGAGTATGGCAACGAAAACTGTGACACGAGAATTTTATATATTAGATTTATACAAAACTCTTCCGTTACTGAGTGATGTACTGACTGACTGACAGACAACGCACAGCCGAAACTACTGGTCGTAGAGAGCTAAAATTTGGCATGTGTGTTTGTTGGGGGGAGTAGGCTATCACTAAGAGAGGATTTTTGGAAATTCCCTAGGAAGAGAAAAGGGGGAAATCCCAAATTTCGTCGAAGTCATTATTCCACGCGGACGAAGTTTAGGGCAAAAGCTAGTAAGTGATTTAAGTACACCTAAAAGTAGTAACTGGTATAAGTAGGTTTTGTGACAAGATTTTCTTAGCTATTTTTCGTGGTCAAGGCCAAATGTAAAAACGCAAATGCGTGCATATAACACAGAGGAAAGATTATTTTATGTACAGTGACGGAATGAAAAGGTTCGACACTTTAAAGTCGGTTTTCACTTGCATTAGTACTGCAAATACTGATCTAAATAATTTTCAACTTTATTAACAAGCAGTTGAACATTATTTTTAACTCGAATCTATTCTGTAACATAGTTTTTAAAGGTAATATTATACATTAAACGATTCAGTTTAAAAATTGCCGAACCTTTTCATTCCGAGAGTGTTAGTTCCTCTTATTAAAAATACCTTAGATAACAAATTTCTAACTTAAAATTTTAGTGGTAGCATCGCAATTTGTTACCATTACACTAACCAAATTTCAAATGAGGCTACAAAAAGATTTCACAACACAAAAAGGTATTGTATCTATTTTAAGACCATTTGTGCTAATACATAAAACTACCACAAACAACAGCCGTCCCCGTGACTTTGCTATCAATCTTTTCGCCACATCATTTGCTCCCCGCGCCCGCTTCGTCTCGATTGAATTTCATTAGCGAAACGCTTAGTGCAGATTAAATCCATTTAACTAAGAGTTCGACCCTTATACTGAATGTTACCTCACGGTATGCACTGATTCGATATGTGAAATGCTATCGGAACGTTTGATTGTTCTGGTTTTAGTATGTTTTTGTTGTTGGAAAGAAAAAAAATATGTTAAGAATGTTGGAATAGATATAACTAAGGCTAGACTACAATGAAAAAGTGTGCCGCAACGTAGGTATAGCATAAGAATAGGAAGCTAAGGAAGGATAGTGCTTTGCTATCATATCACAGTGTAAATAAAATTCGAGTTATACTGAGAAAAAATACATAGAGATCATTTAGGTAATCTTTTGTTACTTTAGTTTGAGAGATCTTTGCTTTGCCCTGTGTGATGTTTCGTGTATAAAAGGGACAAAGGATCAAATGATACCACAACATTTTTCTGTCTTCTGATTCACCGTAGTTTTTTTTTAGTAAATTCTAAATATGTTTTTTTTGTTCCAGACTGTCTCAATATCAATGCTACTTCGCTACGCTCACCATCAGATCTTCGTATTCATTGGTAAGTGTTATTATATTTAAACATTTCATATTTTTCCTCACGTTAAACTTATTTTACCAAAGTAGGCTTACACGGTAATTGCTTCGCTTTTCTTTTGAGACACCCTGATTGCTTTAACAAAAATGGTTTCCGAGAATTGTGTGGGAGTCGTTTATTTATTTATCATTGTGTGTTACGCGCGCAGTAAAAAATAAATCCGCTACAATTAGGAGATGTTGAAATGAATTGTATAATAAAAAACGTCGGGTCGTGAGATCCGGCTCAGCGGAGGACTCTTTGTAATAACAATAATTGCGAATATCGCCCGCGGTCCCACCCCGACCAAAAAAAAAAACAGCCGTCCGGATTTACCTAGCGTTTTCCCCACTTTGATCTGTCGGCAATTAGCCAGATACAGATAATTAGTTTTTTTTCGCGTTCCACCTCTCCCACCGGGCTTAGTGTTTCACTCGATACGCCAATTGTTTTCAATTTCATTTTTTCTAATCCCTTTTTCCTGTGAAAATTTAAAAAATGAACGTTATTTATTTTCCAAGTCGTTCTTATTGAGTTCCGGACTGAAGATTTCTGATGAACAGCTTTGTGTTGTTATTTTACGAAGTTGAAAACAACATAATAACTGTTTGACGAGTATTGAACTGTACTAATTAAGCTGATTATCTCGGATATCCGCTGTTGTTCGCTCCGTTATCCGGAGCTCCCGGTATCACGTGTCAATTATTACTTGTTATTGTTTCTTTATTAATAAATAAGTATATTTTATACACATAAAATAAAGTTTGTTTTGGTCTGAGTGTGTGTAGTTTCTGATTTACTACATACAGGTATTATCCTAGTTAGGCGTCAGCCCCCGTATCATGACTGTGCGTGATATAAAATATCGACACCACGAAATAATATCGATTTCGCGAGCATGACCAAATGTATTATGGCGTGCCACGATATGATAAAATTAAATATGGCGGCCATATTTATTATATTTTGACAGTAGGATGTCAATAAATCGCTGTATCTATCGCGTTTTCGAAGTCATAGCCCGGCAGTTTCTATATGAAAATGTGATTACTTGTATAAAAGTCGTGTTTGTACACCAGTTACCATAACTCAAGAACAGCTGGACCGATTTAAGTATACTTAGTGTTCCTTAAACAATTTCTTTAAAGGTATTTAGCATACGTTTTATATCAAAATTCCCACAGGGTTGAATAAAAGAAATCAGGCAGGTGAAACCTCGAGACACTGCTAGTTACATAGTATATTATTTATTAGCCATTTACCAAAAATAATGTACAAAAGATATCATCATTTGACGTATCAATTACTTGTTTTTCTCTAACTAATTAGTTCTTAGTAACAATGGAGATCACAATGTTTTGTCCAGGTAAGGTAACACCTCGTGTATAGTGTTACTAATGGCCACATTGTTTACTTGTTGTGTATGAGCGCTTCATAAACGTCACCTACGCTATTATTTAGTCTACCATATTTTTCTATTAATAATAGGTGAAAATTGTGTTAGAAATACGTTGCCGCTCTAATGGCTGAAAGAATTTAAATAAAATTGGTGTATGCATAATGCTTATAGCCATATATTGTCCAGATTAGCGCATACGACTTTCTAAATCAAGGTTTTTATAGGAAATTATTTCTGTCAAAAATCTACTTTTAAGAAAGTTTCTAGGATATTATTATGAGTAGATTAAAATCTGCTTTATTTTCGCTCACTTATAAATCGGTAACTGTGAGAAAAATAGTTTTTTCATATTTTCATCGGAGCTGAGCTTAGTCAGGTACTAATTTTTAATATAAAAAACAGCTAGTTTATTTTAAATCCGTTAAACTCAAAACGTTGCTATGACTACAAATATTCTCTAAGCTCGTTTGTAGAAAGGATTAGAATTTTTCTTCGTTTTTCATCTCTAAAACTTTAAATCGTTAAGCAGTTTATTCACTAGCTTTAGAGAGGAAACTGTTGGTAAATGAGCGCTATTTCACTTATTCAAATGTTCCTAGATTAAAATATTATTTAACATTGAAACATTTTTTTTTTCGCGGTAGGGTAGTCTTTTTCCAAACCACTTTTTCCTTAGTGACATCATATGGGTGTGAAAAAGGTTTTTACCCGGGTTTTTAACCATTTAAATAAAAAGTATTTGCCACCAATATCTGTCCGCGTATCAATTCTGAATGACTTCACCTATTTGGTAAAGGTATGTTGAAAATTTTGGAAAATCTACGGAAAATTACTCGTGTATGAGGGCCGGGAAGGAGCCGGGGCGGCTAGTATATTGAAACTTATTTATTTATTAAGATACTCGTACATTAGTCTCACAAAACCTCAAAAAAGAAAATAAAATGTATTTTATGGATTTTCTTTTGCCCACTGGTTTATACACAGTAAAGATTAAGAAAAAAAATCAGGATTTACTTGAGATTTAGCTGATCTATTATATGATAAATAGACTACATTTTAAAATACATTTCATCTCAAAATTAAAACTACAATAAAATACAGCTTATTTAAAAATTCCACTCACGATATTAAATTTGAGCCCGAATATATCGCAAATACCTTTTATCAATATTCTTTGTCGATAGTATTATGTAAAATATTCTTACAAATATATTTACGTGGTCTATTTGATATATATTTCATGTTTGATGCAATTGTTATGGAATATTCTGGATGTTTGTCGAGCGTTTAGGGGATTATTGGTGTATTGTCTGTTTACCTTTGTAGGATCATTTTCTATTCTTGTGTACCTTACCTTACAGACAGGGTATTTCGTAGGGATTATTTTCGTAATAGTTGTGTCTCGTGGATTTGGTCGTGTCGATATAGTTTTTTAGATATCGCAGTTTTTTTTAATAAAATTACTTTTGCATGCAGATATGTTTAATAAAAACTCTTTTTCATGTTTATTTTTTTTTCAAATAATGTAGGGTAAATAGTTTTCTTTGTCTTTTTGTTGGTATAAAATAAATGTAAGGATTATGATACTAACGCGCAAAGTCAAAAGAAAATACAAATCTGTTGTGTTTCCAATCATAAATAGTTTTTTTGGCCACTACTTGCGTGTAATGACAACCATATAGCATATAAAGAAATAAAATTAATACGATTCACTAAAAACTTTAAGCCAAATCTCAATCTCAATCTTGCTTTTGGATCTGTATTCATTCATTTTACACTTTTTTTGACTACACCGCGAACTATTATTGGACGTTTCCCTACATGCGTCATATAGGATATGGGTTTCATATATTACCACCCACCTATGTGAGTGAAGAAATTTTCCTTAGTGACGCACCGTGTAAGGTAACATAGGGCTACAATAGTCTATTTATGGTATTGGTTATGGACGGCGTCATGGATATTTTTATGAAGAAATTTGAAGTAAGTAATGTTGTATATTGTCTGCAGGACAATAGACAACATTTCTTCCCACATGAAAACCTTTTTAGGGTTCCGTACCCCAGGGGTAAAAACGGAACCAAACCATATTACAGACTCCGCTATGTCTGTATCTCTGTCCGAGTGGTTTTTATCCGTTTTTTGGAGCTGATGCGCGAGTTTGATTCTTATGTCTTGTCGGTATAACAGCAACTCTCAACTACAATTGCACCTGCTTTTGTCCAAAGCAGCCTTTTATACGACACTACAGCATCCTTATCTTTTATTTGACTCATCATTTTCTTAGCGTGTCGACACCAAACAGATCAATAATAAAGGGAATAATGATATTTGACTCATGTAGCCTATTCTAGGCCGAGCCGTACTTCTTCTTCCTTCTAATTTTTCCTCCCAGATATAAATCTGTCATGTCGTATAAGAACGTATATGTAAAACCTTACCTGTATTAAATTCAAAAGAAAACCAGTGTTACTACTCTTTGTTATGTTCCTTCCTTAGCGTTTGCCAACGCCTTCTTTCCCACAAAAGTGTTTGAAAAATATACTTGAAAATCCGCTTGAAGTATTTCCTTTATGAAATATTTCAAACATCAAAATATAAGGATAATGTTTAATATAGGAAAACCGTGTCCTTTTTAGGAACTAACATATAAATGGAACTTATTTTTTTCACCCAATAATCTTCGGCTTGATTAACCAATCCTAACTAATATTATAAATGCAAAAGTAACTCTGTCTGTTACATTTTCATGGCTAAACTACTGAACCGATTGACTTAAAATTTGGTACAGGGGTAGCTTATGGTCCGGGAAAGAACATAGGCTACGTTTTATCCCGAAATTCCCACGGGATCGGGAACTACGCGGGTGAAACCGCGGGGCACAGCAAGTCTAATATATGTATTGTATCATTGGTCAATAGAGTTGTTTACGCCAACAATTTCTTAGGCCCAAAAACTTGTCCAATATTAGTTCAAAAAATGGACTTGTTTACTGTAATGATAGTATGATAGTAAATCTAATCTAATATACTCGATTTGTGTCTTCACATACCTCCTGATTATAAGACATGATTTCGGTTTTCGCTATCTTTGCCCGAGTAAAGCTTTCTTAATACTTGATATGTTCAGGTAGATTATCGTAATAGACCTATAGAAATGCCACAAAGACCACTAAACATTATATTATCTGAAAAACAAAAGTTTTAGGTATATATATTATACAGGGTGTCCGGGCATCGATGTCGGATACTTTAAGGGGGTAAAATATGGTATTTTTTATCGACAAATCACGATTCCAATTTTCTCTAGCTACCTCCATTACAAAATGGCAGCCATTTTGTTTTTTTCAACTCGACGCGCGGGTGCTTGTACTGATTTAGTCATTGGTATCCATGTAAACGTCTTAGGAAGATGAAAGATGTCTCATTTGAAAGTAAATAATGTAGGGTATTATTGAATGTAAGATTTTATTTTATTTATTTATTTATTTTTTATTTTTATTTATTTGGGAAACAAACAGTTATTAGTAAGTCTTAATAATTAAGTAATAAAATTAAACAGAAACCAGCGAAGTTTCCACTATTAAAATTAGACAATAAAAAAAAAAGAGCATGTGAAATTTTACAAACAAAAATACAATCAACTTACAGAAAAGAAAGGTGCAGTATTTAACAAATGTTAATAGAAAACAATTAAAATTTTAACAAACACTTATTAATAATAAATAATATATTAAAAAAAAAACAAATAACATTTATGAAAAAGTTGGATTAGTCATTAGTTACTAAGTACAGGAGGTGTTGTCACTTTTTGCTTTAATTGTTTACGAAATATTTCCAAACTTGAATTAAATAAATCTAATTCTGAGAATTTGTTGTTGTAGGTGTTGCAAACTCTATTTAAAAATATATTCTTGCAATAATTGGTATTGCATATGGGAATGAAAAAAGTTCTTTTTATACGCGCTGATAAACGTGGGCAATTGAAGTTTATATTTTCTAAAAGATATTGGGAATCAATACTGTTTGACAATAATTTATGAAGAAAAATTTGATCTCTTATCAACCTACGGTCCAGTAGATTTATAATATTACTTGTATCAAAAGAACGAAAACGGTATTGCAAGTGTTTAATGAACTTATTGTGAATCTTTTCGATCTCTTGACAGTGAACTGTATATTGTGGGTTCCAGACGGTTGAAGCGTATTCCAGAATTGAACGAACGAAGCTATTATATAATAAAATTAATGTGTTAGGGTTTTTGAAATCCTTGCTGACTCTAAGAACAAAACCAAGCATTCTATAGGCCTTAGAAGTTATATTCTCAATGTGACTAATAAAACTTAATTTTTGATCTAAGTAAACACCAAGATCTCTAATTTGAGTAACCTTCTCTAACGCGATATTATTAAAGTTATAATTAAAAATCAAAGGATTTTTTTTACGTGTGAAAGAGACAACATTACATTTGCTTATGTTTAGGAAGATAGAGTTTGATTTACAATAGTTTAATAGTCTATTGAGATCGTTTTGTAAGAGCTCACAATCTTGAATAGAGTTAATTTTTTTGAAAATTTTGGTATCATCAGCGTAAATTAAGCAGTTGGAATGGTGGAAATTATAAACTACATCATTAATAAAAGCTAAAAATAACAAGGGACCAAGATGGGATCCTTGGGGCACTCCAGAAGAGATTGGAAGAAATGATGAACAGTATCCCTTAATAGTAACTGCCTGACTACGATCCCTAACGTACGATTCCAACCATCTTAACAAATCGCCGTGAATACCAAAGGTTGAGAGTTTGGAAATTAACAAAGAATGCGAGATTTTGTCAAAGGCTTTAGAGTAGTCCGTGTAAACTACATCCAACTGAAAACCATGGTCCATCACATCAGCAACTCTATGAGTAAATTCACATAAATTAGTTTCAGTTGAACGTTTACTAATAAAACCATGCTGCTCTACAACTATCAAAGGGCGCAAAACTGGGGAAAGGGTATCGTAGACAATTTTTTCAAACATTTTAGCTATGGAACATAGTTTTGAAATTGGTCTATAGTTTTGAATATCATGTTTATTGCCCGTTTTATAAATCGGAACCACAAAAGATTGTTTCCATATCTTAGGAAGACAACCCGTGTTAAGTGAAAGTTTAAACAATATATAGATAGGAACACTAAGTGCTTTATGGTACTTGTTAAGAAAATATGGTGGTAAGTTGTCAGGACCAGTGCCTTTATTAATGTTAATTTTTTGTAAATATTTATCTACTATAGGAATAGACAGTTCAATTGTGTTTGAACTAGTTGAATTATTGTCAGCATTCGAGTAATTATGACTACTACAATTATTGGGAGGCTCGAAGACAGAATGAAAATACGAATTAAATAAATTAGAGATTGATTGAGCGTCTGAACTAGTTTGATCCTTATAAAACATGGTATCAGGAAATTCATCAGATTTCTTTTTTGATTTAACATATGACCAGAAATATTTAGAGTTTTCATTAATCATTGATTCAATTTTATTAAGATAATAATTATAGCAATTTTTTTCAACAATATTTTGTCTATCCCTAAGCTTTTCAAATATCTCTTTATTTTTTTTGTTACCATATATTTTCCATTTTTTATGATATTTCAATTTTTCATTTATTAATTTAATAAGAGGCTTTGTATACCAGAGAGGATACTTATTAGATGTTTTGAATACCTTTTTAGGGATGTGAGCGTCTATAATTGTATTGATAGTCTGATAAAAAATTGTTGACGCATCATCAATATTTTTAGTATGTAAAATAGAATTTGAATGACCATTAAGCTACTTTTATCTTTGTTTTTGATAGTACAGCATATTTAATTAGGGTATCTATGATAGTTCAAAAGGTTAGACAGTTTGAATATGACCCTTAGCCATACAGTCCCACGGACGAGTAATCCTGAGAATGCGAGGCGATTTTCACGGTTAAGGGTCATATTCAAACCTCCGTAACTTTTCAACTATCATACATAGGGCTATAAAATGCATGGCTTATTTTTGAGTAAATATCCTGTACTATGAATAAACAACAAAAAAAAATTTGCCTAATGGGTCAGTTTTTAAGAAAAAGACAAATAATCTAAAAAATATACGAAAACACATAATGGTTTTTGTTTTTATCATCCTCTTTTGTTATTTTATGATAAAGATATGGCATAAAATGTAGCATTTTTTGATCAATTACCTTCACTTAGACGGACTAAATAATAGTCCAAGTCAGATAATCCCAACAACGCAATCCCATGGGCGAGCACGTCGAGCACTCCTCGCAATACAAGACGATTTTCTTGGCTAAGGATCATATTCAAACCATCGTAACTTTAGATCTATCATACATAAGGCTATAAGATGTATGATTTTTTTTTTAAGTAAATATTCTGTACTATCAAAAAACAAGATGAAAAACGTAGGATAATGGATCAAATTTTTACAAAAATTAAAAAAATGCAGAAAAAATCTGTAAAAAAATATTGATTTTTATTTTTGTAATGATTTTTTGTTATTTTATAATTAAGATATGGAATAAAATCTTACATTCAATAATACCCTACATTATTTACTTTCAAATGAGACATCTTTCATCTTCCTAAGACGTTTACATGGATACCAATGACTAAATCAGTACAAGCACCCGCGCGTTGAGTTGAAAAAAACAAAATGGCTGCCATTTTGTAATGGAGGTAGCTAGAGAAAATTGGAATCGTGATTTGTCGATAAAAAATACCATATTTTACCCCCTTAAAGTATCCGACACCGATGCCCGGACACCCTGTATATGTAAACGGAATGGCATTAGCAAATATCCACGGGAAGGCCCAAAAATCGAGGTTTACTATAAAAAAAGTCTTGCAAAAGAAGGGTTTACGTTATGCCAAAAAGCGATAGCTTACATAATAACAGCATCTAGTTAAGCCAAGCTTACCATTTCCATGAATACAAATGCACCTATTTAATTACAACCAACCCTAATGACTGTTGCAATGAAGCCACAGTGCACATGACCCGTTTGTCATCGCGATCGTACTGCAAGCTTTCATTATTAAATAGTCGTTTATACCTGATCAAGTGCTGAGCTGATACTGACGGTAAAGCGACTATAAATATACACGGTCTTTGTGAATGACAGATTATTAACTACGTTTGTTGCGCTGTGTGATATGATAATGTAGGTTGGTAGGTTTTTGGATAGCCTTTTAAACGGATGCATTTATAAAAGCGTGTAAGCAGGTTTTGTTGAGGTATCTTATACGTGCGTTCTTTCTACTGAATGTTTTCTTGGGTTAAGAGGTGCGTGTTTGTTATTTTCCAATGTATGTTATGCGGTTGATTGCACTGATCTTGTCTCTCTTGATTTCTGGGTTGTACAATGCATGTTTCGTGCAAGCTTAGGTTTCAGATCAACAACACACATTGAGCAAACTCGGCTTTACCTAAAATACTGACGTTACGTCAAAGCTGGTTGAGATGTTTGGAAAAATAGTATAAAGATTTATAATTTTCGAGACTTATGAAGTCTATGGTCGTGGTATTTCAGTTTTACGAGTTGATTTCCAAGTATTCAATTATCATAAACTAGCGGCGCCCAGCGGTTTCACCCGCGTAGTTCCCGTTCCCGTAGGAATATAGGGATAAAATGATAAAAACCTTCCCACTAAATCACTCTATCTATTAAAACAAACCGCATCAAAATCCGTTGCGTAGTTTTAAAGATCTAAGCATACATAGGGACAGAGAAAGCGACTTTGTTTTATACTATGTAGTGATGTAACGTTCTATTTTTAGAATAATTGGCTCTTACAAATTTAAGTAGAAACATGTATTTTTTATTTATCTTATTAATGAATTTAAATAGAATTGTTATTTTGAGTAAGAACTACTTATGTTAAAGAGCTTAGGTACAAAAACTTAAACAATTCAAATTGGGTACCAAATATAGAATGTTATAAAACATACATTCTTATTATTTTTAACCATTTGGTTACCTGATTTATAGAACTAAGTATAACATATTTTATTATTAAACGAAACGTACGTCATTCTATATAAGTATGTGAAACAACGGGATGTTAGTACGTACTTATTTAAGTCGAATCCCTCGACTAGTTTCAGCCACGTCTGGTGGCCATCATTAGGAGGATGAGTGCAGAGCGAGACGCCGTCGGCGCGGGCGTATCGCAAACATCCCGTTGTTTTACATACTTAGATAAAACATAGTTTTTTCAATGTTCTGGTCCTGTTTTATCACGTTCTCCATCATTCTTTCTCTAAAACCCAAACAAAAAAAAAATACTAAACAATTTGCATAACTAAATACAGAATTAACATCCATGCAATAACAACAAAACGCTCAACAGAAAAACACTTCCATTTTTTGCCATTTTTTCATCTTCCTTTGGGTGTTTATAATTCTTAAAAAGCTTAAATGTTTTCTTTAAGCTGTACTGTTAATGGATGAAAACAAAGCTTTCTACCATTTGTTTAATGAATTTTAGTATGAATATAATGAATGGAAATAGATGATTGTGGTCGATGGTAATTAGCCGTAATGAGAACGGTGTTCGGTTTGTTTGTCAATGTTATGATATTATTTTCATATGTATACATGTATTGTAGGTAGGTATCGTTGCTTTTAACTTTAGTTAATTAGTTGGAATTCATTATGTTATAGTATACGGGTTGAGTTTTTCAAGTGAGCATGGTTTGCTTTGAAGGTGCCTGGTTCGAACCCCACCAGTCCCGCCACGTACCAATGTGTTTTCAATTTACGAATTCATATGTACGTTAATTTCGACGCTCTTACGGTGAAGGAAAACATCGTGAGGAAACCTGCACACACCTGGGAAGAAATTCTAGGGTTGTGTGTGAAGTCGACCAACCCGCACTTGGCCAGCGTGGTTGACTAAGGCCTAATCACCCTAATTCAGGGTAGGCTCGAGCCCCTCGGTGGGGACATTATATGAGCTGATGATGATGATGGTTTGCTTTTGAAAGTATATCGAGTAAATTGCATTTAATTACACAAATAAAACTACATTATGGTTTTGATTTCTTTGATTTACACGAACACTACAAACGTTAGAAAATTTAAAACAAAATATAATCACGATAAAAATCCGTTAAAGTAGTTTTACATTATCACCTCATTTATCTAAAACTACTCTTGTTCATATTATTTATCCTTTCTTTGAGTAAATCTAAGTACAAATACATCAATACTCCTCAATTTTGCTTAGAAATTACGAAAAACAAATCATACCTTTAGAAAATTAACAGAATTGTTTACTCAAACAAAAATAAAGATAAAAATGGAAAACAACATTCCCCAAAAAAATAAAGCTTAATTAATGTTTTTTCCTGTTATTCCACTTACCTCCCCGGGATACCTTCAATAGAAATATCGGCGAAAAGGAATAATCCGAGTAAATTATCTTAACGATATAACAAGTAACGCAAACGAGTGGAGCTATAATCTTCATCTACACTAATTTATAAAGAGGAAAGATTTGATCGTTTATGTAACGAATAAGCTCCGAAACTATTGAACCGATTTCAAAAATTCTTTCACTAATAGATAGCTAATTTATCAGTACGTGACATAGGCTATATTTTATCCCCGTTTTACCACGGGAACAGGAACTACGCGGGTGAAACCGCGGGGAGCTACTAGTGAGATATAACTATAATGGCGACGTGATGACGTATAATTTCGTATTGCTGTTTCCACACGGTTTCTCCGAGTCGAGAGTATAACGTTTCACTGAGCAAATTGCTTCGATCCTTTGCCGATGAACTTGTGATTGCCGATGTATGCTTGCTGTGTAGTGTGTGCTACGTAATAAGTTCGGTGAATTTTTCATTAAAGCGTCTAGGTTTTGTCTTGATAATATCAAAATATATATGTAATAGGTGTATTTATTAGAGTATTTAGATGATATAGCTTCAAATTGTTGTTTTATATCGCGTTTTACGAAAAATCTAAATTTATATGTACTAATGTTATTAAAATACAGAGTTGGTTTGAACGCGCTCAACTTAGGAACTACATATCATGATTTTGCATCAAACATTATTTTTATTTAGGAAGTATATCGACCTTTGAAATTCCATGTTACGAGTCGGGTGTTTTCTTTAAAGCAATGGTTCCTGTATCTGGCTAGAAAGATGTTGTTTGAAAATACAATGGTGCAGTTTTAGTTTACATCAAAATTGTGCTCGAGACTCCTTTGTCTTTATATTCTAGAATACTTTCTTTCTACTTTCGGGTTTTTCTTAGTTAAGTGGTTTATATACTGTTGGGTTCGACCAACCAGTTTTCCTGGTAATTTTCTAAAAATTCCAAAACCAATCGTTCAAGTAAACATCTAAAAATTCCCCGCGCCCAATTGGAAAGAGAAATCTTTTAAAAAATACATTAATAAAAATATTGATAAAGTAAATACAATGTTGTGCTAATTTGCATTTTCTTGTATAAGGCGATTTGTTGGCGTAATTTTCCAATTATCGGCTATTGAATTGAGAGTAATTTTCTCCAAGAATAAAAATGTTTCGTTACACGGTAATGAAGGGAAAATAAAAAGAAAATCGTTATAAAAGCATGTTAAAAGTAAGCGGATTACTGCAAAATATTGTTTTACCTTTAAAACATTGTACATCCAATGTTATT
The DNA here is from genome assembly GCA_958496195.1 of Timandra comae. Taxonomy (NCBI): domain Eukaryota; kingdom Metazoa; phylum Arthropoda; class Insecta; order Lepidoptera; family Geometridae; genus Timandra; species Timandra comae. The sequence continues at coordinate 4,447,763 of OY292369.1, forward strand.
GTTAAAGTATTCTTCAATTCAATAGTTTATTACAAGTGGCATTGAGAAGAATATTATTATTATTTCATTCACTTTCAGTTTTCCATATATTTATGAATTAAATACTAAATATAAGTCGTGTTTATAAAGTAGATATGGCAAGACTATACACTTTTATTACTATTAACGTCACTAAAGATCGCGAGGCATTTTTGACAAACTAAAAATATCAAAATATCATCCCAGCGGATTGAACGTTCATTATGAAGTTAATACTGGCTGTTGTTTCTCGTATTTCTAAATAATTAGAGGGCCGGAGCGGGCTCACCTCCGCTTGCAGCACTAACGACCATTTCGAGGACGGTTTAATGCCAATTACCTGCTCTCAGCATTGTTCATAGCGTCAAGTACACTCGCTTACTGAAACACTCATACCGCTACATCGACAGGGATTTAAAACCCAGCTTACTTTTAACAACGAAATCCTCTTATAAATTAATTGCTATTCTAAACTCTGATGCTTTTTAATAAAGCTTTTTACTTTCCAAAAACGTATTTTTAATATCTGATCTGAATCTGCCTTACGTTAATATGAATCGGGGCATTAAATCGTAGGAAATACGGAACGAGACGCGAAACGGGGAAAGCGACGGTGAAATTAATTTCATATGATGAATGATGAACGATGACGATGCAATTTACAATATATTTTTCACAGATATCGCTGGAGGTAAATCTATTTTGACACCTTTGAGACCTTTGGATCGACCTTTTTTGTTTCTGTTTGATTTAAATTGTTTTTGTTATCGTTATATTTATGGAATGGTAAATCAACATTCCTAATCTCTAATTCTGTGAAGAAAATATCTTTACTTTTGTAACTATTCGAAACTAGTACTGGCTCATGTCATTTTCTTACGTTTGGAACGAAAATTTAATTAAACGTTTCGTCTTTGTCCAGTACAGTGACATGACCAACTTGCCAAGCCGTAGTAAGCCGTTGCCGAAGTGAAAAATAATTATTAACTTGCATTATCGCTTAACATGATCCATATTCAGGGTAGGCTCAAGTTGGGATATGAGCTTTACATTATTTATGTTTCTATTCCTAACAAAACAATCACAAATAATCAATCTTAAAAGACGTCACAATACTGCATCCATTCAACTATAAAAAACTTATAACAATTCGGTTTAACACCCCGACACTTGATATGAAAAGGGCATTACGGAAACTGAGAGCCTATTTCCGATATGGATACTATGCGGAGATTATCCTGACGTAAGCAAACATTCGGCCGATTCGTCCTTACGTGCGGGGAAACACGTGAACGTTGAAATATGCTAACGAAAAGACGATAAGACCTTTATCTTATTACCGATCTCTTCTCTCATACCGGCTCGGGTCTGACATGGCGGGTTACTTTAAACTAAATCCTGTTTATTTTCTGGACCGGGTTTTTTCACAGCCTTTCGAGACGAGTCCAACTTCATTATCTGCTTCCAAACATTTGTTTATTCAATTGAGTTTTTTCAGTTGTTTTAAAATAAAATGCTTTTAAGGCTGTAACGCTTTAGGCTGTAAGGCTTTTAACGGCCAAAAACTGTAGCCGTTCTGTTCTCGCAAATTCATTATCCTGTGTATTCTAGTATATAAAATTCATTTTTGGTAGTAAAATAACAGTTCATGACATAAAAATCAGAATAATACAGACGAGGTTACCCGTCGAGACGCTACACTAGACCGACCGTATATTTTTAAAAGGATTCCCGTTGTCCGATCGTAAAGAATGATCCAACGTGTACGACGACACCATTACTTCTTGTGGTGCATGAAAAATTCATATAGCCAGTCGTTTGATCGCGTTAGCGCGGTCTGGATGCGGCGACGTCGACGCAAGCGCATCTCTTGGGACCTCTAAGCTACACCGCATCGTGCGATGCTCGTTTTAGACTATTACGTCATAATCATAAATTCTAATTTACGGCGTTCTATGGTTATGGGTATGCTAAACTGTATTATTTTACAACTCATTCACATTAAATCATATTGTTACAGTGGATCTGCTACAAATGCTAGAATTCAACGTAACCGTGTCCTTCCCCGCTGCACCGCTCCTCACCGTCATTTTGGCATTAGTTGGTAAGTTGTTTTACTTAGCTATCATATAAATTTCAAACTTGAGAAGATCATTAAGAAAGATACCAACTTTAAGAGCTATTTCAGTGAAGTGCTCTCATTTCGTACTTATGGTATTATAAGTGAATGAGAGTGTTTGACGCGTACTTTCCAACTCCTCAGTATTCAGACATGAGGCGTTTCATGTCTGCCACAACACGTCTTTACGAACCGCAAAGGTATTATACGGTCGTTTTGCTTCTGTGGAATTTTGACGAGAATTGTATAAGTTAAGAAGATTTTCGTATAACAAGCATTAAATATTTTGAGGAACTAGTTGTTGTATGGTAGTGCAATTTGCAGGGTGGTTTGTAACCCGTAGTTTCATAGCGCAATATGAGTTTGATTGTAACTTATTTCAAGCGAAGTTTACACCAATTTGCAGTATGAATGTTAGTGGGTGTGGTTATATGCATACACGATGTAATTGAACCGGGCCGTGCGCCATCTTGGATCGCTGCTGCATTTCGTCCGGTTTTTCAATGCATCTCTTTTCCTCATTTTAGTTTGTTCCATGTATAGTGTGAATTTTGTGTGTCGAGTGTCTTGATGGCAACGTTAGTAGGTCGGTCGATTCAACAAGTAAGTCGGGAGCGGCGCCTGTTGCGCGCCAGAGGGGAGGCGGGGCGCCTGTTGCGCCCCGTAGACGCCACCGCCGCCCACTCCTCTGCTTCCTCCACATAATGGAGATACTTTTGACCCACTTCCACACATATTTTTCGCCGGTTTTCTCTGTTACACTTGCACCAGAGGGTATGCAGTGCCCGAGTGCGACAGCATCGCGAACCAACTTCGTTTCCTCGACCTACTTTACATCGCAGCACTCCTACGTAACATAGTACACTATTACGGAACGGTATTACATACCTGGAAAGTCTTTTGAAGGATTTCAGTGGGAGTAGAGCAATTTCTCTGAATTTTCAACGATGTTGTTATACCTGTTCGTTTGAGCTCGTTACGGGAGCTAATTAATTAGCTTCTTATAATTTCTTGTACATCTTCTGGCATAATGAAATGAAGTTGAAGAGTAATGTTGTAGGTTTTATGAAAACCTAAACTTTAATCTCAAGGAAATCTTAATGAAAAATGAGCAATAAAAATGTTGTTTGTTTATATTTATCATTTTAAACTTCTTTAGTATCATATTTAATGAAGCCTTTTTGACCAAGAGGAGTCGTACTCGTAATATCTTTCTTCTTCATGGAGTCTGTTGTACACAATCGTAGTAAAAAGAAGTGATTTTGAAGAGCGCATTTTCGGTAGGGGCCATTGTCCTAAAATGGCACTCGAAAACTAGGCTAATTGACAGCTGTCACTACTCCCAGTGACATGCTGTCTTGCGTCTATTATCTAATGAGTCTCGTTTATAAAGACTGAATGTTGCGTAGACTACCTATATCTGATGGTCTCTTTTGTTTTCGATAATATCACCTTAATGGCTTGCGCCTATTGTGTGCCATTTTTGAAATCTATTGTTACGTTGGTAATCCATTATATCTTTTACATGTCAATGGTTGAACGGCAGATATTCTTCTATACTGATATGAGCAACGAAAAACCTTTCTTTGTATATAATAACGATAATTCAAGAAAGCTATTATTTTATCCTTTTGTTCCCGAGCAATGATTGAAAACATAACTAGATTGAATACACAGAAACATTTTCGACAAGTATTCCAAATTGCTCGTAAAATTAACAATTAAGTTTATTGTAGAGTTCTCTCTGTTCTTTTAGGCAGTTCCAGGGCCAAATTTCATTCAATAATAAACATAGGCGAAGGCTTCGTTACGTACTTGGTAAACAATAACAAAAGCAAGCTGAATTATCCCCGGGTACCCACAGAAAGTTATAACAAAAGATTTATTTGCACAATAATTATATAATATTATTTATTCAAACCTTCCACAGACTCTACCTGTATTTCTAAATCACGGTTTATTCATTTTATAGCTGTGCCCTTCATTTATTCGTAGCTCGTGTTATCTTATATGCTATTTATTGGTCGTACCGTGATATTAGCCTTCCTTGATAAAACTTCAACCCTAAACTATTTTTATTTCAATTCGATCCTGTAGTATCTGAGATAAGCACGAACAGCACACTCTTCCGCTTTACAATATAAGCATAGATGCACGTGTAAATCCAATATTCCACGTATTATTTATATCATCGTTAAATAAACATTTCTCATCAATAAAATAGAACTAATCAGCTCACGGTAGTAAAGTCACAACGATTTTGTTGAAAGTTGTAAACCAAATTGCAGTTAGTCTGACTCAATTATTGTTAGGTACCGGCACAGAAATTCTAATCTTGAAGTTGAGCACGTGTGCGCCCGCATTGCATATCCCCTGATTAATATCGTCGGTGGAGTCTGCTTCGTACGGCTTCAGACAACTTTCAAATTTAACCACTACATATTGCACCGCACCCCTACTTTCAGTGAAATCTGTTTGCTGTTTGTTGTATGCGAACACTACTTCATCCACGTCACACTACTGACACTTTGATTTGGAATTCTGAGTGTTAAGGTGTTGCGATTCATGTGGAAAACTTATTAGCTCAGTCTCGATGTAACACTGTAAACAACCATTTTGTTTACTCGCAAGACGCGACGGGCGAAATTCATGCTTCAGACTTTATCTTCACTTTGTAATTGTTATGAATAAAACTTGAACTACACGAAACTTGTTATTGCGAAGAATGCTTAACGTATTTTTCTTGAGTCATAAAAAGAGACTACTTTTCCGGGGGAAGTTTTAATATGACGCTAGTAAATTGATAAGCTGACAAGATTCAATGAACTGCAAACGGCGGACATTCCTTTTCGTCGTCACGAACGTATTTATATCTCGAAAAATATGTCATCTTTTTAATTTGTTATCTCCTCGAAGTTCCTTTGAGTAGTAATTTCGGGGAGGCTTACGCTTTTTAAATTTCAATCTAGCGACGAAGATGGTATCGTGCGCCGTCGTCTGCCCCGCCACTCGTGAACTCTGAAAAATGACTGCCGAAGGGATTATTTTCAATCCGTTCCCGGCAGCCACCGAGAGGTTCGGCATATTTAATAAGGTCTATTATCTAACATCGCTGGCCTCGCTCTCATGGACATTTCAATTATAAACGTTCAGATTGGGAGTTTACAAGAAATCCTTTTGGGATACTTACTATGTTTATGATATAAGAATTTATTTCAATATTTAAATTACACTTATGTGTCATTTCTTTTGTATTATAGTATTTGAAATGAAAGCCACCAGTTATAGGTCACCAAAAACTAATAATATCACAGGTGAAGCGCCACAAATAGGTCTATTTCACTTGATTCGTGTTTAATATGAGTATGCGTGGCATCGCGTCGGCAGCGAGCACGTCCCGACTCGCATTCTGAATACTAATAGATGCGCCGGACTGCGTCACCCGAAATTGGATTCACATCGCCACTGCACCCCGTATTAACACCAGAAATTCCAAAACAATGCCCAATCAAATGTACGCCCGACTCCCAGCTAGCTTTCAACGTTGAATTTGAATAAACAATATATTTTTTAATTATTTTGTACGGGTTATCCATACGTACCGAATTTCGTCGAATTTCTCGACTCGGAGGTGTTCATCAAGAGGATGAGTGAGACGCTCTCGCGATAGTGTCTCGCATAAAGAAAAATATTAATATAAATATTGATGACGTCATTCGATATATGAACCCGATGTATCGATATTGATGGAGGTCGTCCCAATATCGATTGTCAGGTATTGCATAATGAGGTTCATGGATTGTGCGTGATGAATTATAATCGGCTCGGGGTGATAATCCCTTTTGCATCGAGTATAAACAAACAATGGATATCATTCGTGATAATTTATGTGTATAATTTACATTAAGTAATACCTTATTAAAACCATATGTTTGGTATTTAATTGTTGATGTTAGTGGTAAATATGAATTATCAAAAAAATTCATTCCTTTTTAATTGGCTTCATTTCTTAATAATAGCGAATTTATTATTTTTGTGCTATTACATTTTTTATCTATTAAATAGTAACTATAACGCAAAAGTGCATGTAAAAGAAAAAGCTTTACATGACATTTTCATAAACAGACAATAATACCGTTTAAACAAATTCAATAATACAAAAATACCGTATTATCAGCCTCAAACCGTTTAAAACTTTTCATATGGGTATTAATTCAGTATACGCCCGTTGGTTTCGCATTTGTCGGGGAAATCTCTTTAAGCTCCGTAGTATCGTACGTATGACAATAGGCTCGCGCTCCGGACTCCGGGACACGACGGGAATATCCCTTTCTGACCCCCCATTTAGGTGTTTTGCCCCTACAAATGGGGATTTAATTTGCCGTATCCGTAACTACAATGGGACGTTAATTTGTTTGCAAGCGCGGTTGTCCGATGCAGCGATACAGGGTCACAATTATTATTTAATTTCAATGTTTCGTTATGAAATGTATACGTTCTTAATTGAATGGTATTGTTTGAAGTATCTTTGTTGTAATTACTTATACAAATGTAGAGAGGTAAGCTATTTTGGTTCTTATTGTTAGGGGATAGAATAGGGTTTTGTTTTTAGACTAAGTTTCTGAGAAAATTCTCACGCTTTGATCGATATACTTTATTAATGTTAATGATAAAGTTACTAGGATTTTTTGGGTTAAAATATGTATACAGCTTGCTTAAAAAACCATTTGCGCTTAAACTGTAAAAAGTCCAAACATAAGAGTATTTTCACTACCAACCTAAAATTAACTGTAACAAGTACATCCTACAACATTAAAACCACATAACTCTTAACTCGATATTCTTATAAAAACGCGTCTAACATTATAATTTGCGGTGTAGGCTGAAACAATAGAGGTGGGATGACAGTGCGTCCATACGAGACGCCGATGACGTCGCATTAAAATGAAATCCATACGGAGTTGATTGATGATAGCGGCAAACAGTAGGTACGCCGCGCCCGGCTCATTCAATTCACTGTCATCGCTTTCATACACGTAGGTTGTCTATAGCCAGTTTGATAGTCTACCTTATTAAAAAAAGTGTGAGTAAGTACTGATAGGTATTTATTTAAGTATTTTATTAGTTCAAAAGAGTCTCTACATATGAGAATTTGAAAGTAAAACGCTAAACTAAAGGAGGTTAAGACTACATTCACAACGCGCCGTGTTCTATATCTGTCCTATTCCCAAACATTGAGGGAGACATTGGTCGCAATTATTCTTTGCCAAACTAGCACGAGTATCAGAACAATAAGGTTAGGCGTATGCTGAGACGCAGGCGACGCAGGCCGCATGCACGTCTGACGCAAATATGTGTCTGTCCTGCTCTCTCTCAAAAAAACGCGTCTCAGCATACGTCTGGCCTAATTGTTTAGAATAGAAAACACCAGACTAAGACAAACAATAATATTCATGCAAAAATTTTTTGCCTTAAGCGGGAATATAACCCGTTAACTTTAGCACAGCAGGTAGGGTCACTACCATCGATCAATTTAGTATAAAATATCACGTACTACATTAAAGCATAACCACACCACACCGTTGCAATTAATATACCAAGCGTCGCCCAGTGACCTACGTAAAGTATACAACGGTATCGTATGACGTCCATGGAAATAATGACGTAATCAGTACACGTCATGAGAGGGATACCTGATCCTGGTGTGCATTTGTCACACAGCAACCTCTGACAGCGATGCATTCTGGTACACTCAGCGGTGAAAGCGCTTTATCATTAACATCGCTGTAAATGTAGAGGACAAATAAGTGTTTGTTTGGTAAAGGTCATAGGTAGTTTAGTAAAAACAGCATTACATATAATTAATGAAGTAAATGTGCGCGTTTTTATCCATGTAGTGGCTTTTAGAATGTCTCCTCGGTAGGGACATGTATGTGTAAGTAAATTTCAAGTTTCTATAATTTTGTTTTGATATACGAGTACGTACTCTTTGAAGTTAAGAACAATAAATAAAACGAATTTGAACAATCTCATGATTACATCTAAAGGGAGAAAAGAATAAAAATTACAATTTTCTTGTTACAAAACGAAATTGAATTCACTTTTCCAATTTGTTTCTTTGACAGTTAATATAAACAATAGTGCCGGCTTATTGTAGGAAGTTTTCTTTGTGTTGAATTTAATTTTTACCGCACCGTGAAGCTATGTGATTATCTCAATAATTTGTGTCGGGGCCTCTGGTTGGTTCGCATCGCCGCCAGCTACCGTCGTTACTGGCATGCACTTGCAGTTTAGCCAGTGTCCAACACACCGGCTAAATTAGCCAGAGTGCTTTTTTATTGCATTTAAAGCTTACCACCACACGACGAATGCAATTCAACAAGTTATTTCTCTATTTCATCTCGAAAATTGATTATTTCAATCATCATATTTTGTTAAACATTTTTAGAAGTTTGTTTTCGGTAATGTAATAAAGAAATAATATAATATCAATATAGAGCTCTAATACCACTTAAGAATGTAATATATATTTCTCTGTGTTATAAGAGGTGGAGAATATCTATCGGAGCGAGTCTGAACAAGTTTGTAATAAGAGTTAGTGTCTCGATGGTGGAAACAACTCAACGTCCCGAGTTTTAAGAAGTTTCGCATCGTTTGTTTGATTCTTCTGTCGTCCTCGGTTGATACTCGGCCCGGAGTGCGACTAATACTTTTATTATTTCCTTATTCACTCGACGCAATCAAGTTTCTAACTCTCCGTAGGTAACTATTTACCGTTTTATTGGAAACGTGTATTTTCCCATTATTCGAAACGACAATATCATCCGATGGCACTTCACGTTTCATGCAAATATTTATCGTGGATATTGCATTTCCGATGTTGATATGTGTATGTGTTCGTACGCATTTTCGAGGAACCAATAATCCAATTTATGACAAGATGTAATATCTACGTTGAAATATGAAGCCATTGAGTTTCTCTGTTTTAAATGAAATTTCGATTGGTTATCGATTGATCGGGATACGTTACGATGTTATTATAATTTATCAAGTTAATTGATATTGCTTCTATTTTTGGCAAATAGGATATGACTTGCCTAAAAATAGACCAAAAAGAAGGAGAATTAAGACGGGCACGTTTTAAGTTATCAAGATATTGAAACTTTAACATTACAATACCTAAATCTAATGCTTCCCTGTTATTAATCCCTCGCCCTTAGGTATCTGCGCCAGACGATGTTCTCCTTTATCTCGGATAAAGCGGAAACTTTGCCTTTGCACTCTTTCTCTGCATCTAATTGAGAAAACTTTATTTTTATTCACGATGCAGTTTTAGAGATTAGGCGCGAAAGTTAAATTACAATGTCATAAACCGTGTGTGTCTGGACAAAGAAAATTTAGAAGATGTTTTTGTTTGGTAGTTAAACTACTTATATTTAGTCGTAGCATTTCGACTACGGCGTAGTCAGTAGCTACGGGCGTAGTAAACTTGCCGCGTAGGCATGCTACAAAATCTTATGAGAACATTATAGATTTAACATAACTTTTTATTAGAACTTTTAATCGATGTATTTACTCTTACTAATAAATCTCTTAAAAGCCTCCACAATCAAAGAACTAATCATCCAAATGTTTTAAAACCTCGATACGGAAAGGTTGCAAACACATTAAGGATTGTAGGTAATGCGAGTATTCCCGTAGTGAGGTGTAAACCCCGGGATAGCGTCGGACTTAATCTTACTAAGTGAATTACTCGCGTCCATCGCAGCTCCCTGGGCGGTCGCACTGTGGCAATACTCCTAGAACGTAATGGACACCTGATCGCCACACTCGTCTCTGTATATACTTTATTTGTTTAGTTTTACTAATATATTTATGCTGTTTGTATGTATACAATAGTAATTGTTCTTCTACACTAATATTGTAAAGAGGAAAGATTTGTTTGTTTGTTTGTAAGGAATAATAGGCTCAGAAACTACTGAACCGATTTAAAAAAAAAATCACTAAGGAAAGATAATTTATCAGTGCGTGACATAGGCTATATTTCATCCCCGTATTCCCACGGGAACGGGATCTACGCGGGTGAAACCGCAGGGCGCTACTAGTAATTTTATAAAATCCTTTGTGATTTTGTCGCAATTTTTCACCAAAAGGAATGTGCTTTCCGAAGCACGGTAACACGTATTCCGTATCTTAAGAATTAGTCCTTCAAAATAGCTTTAACGATTCGAATGAAAGTTTGTGGCATCTGGGTAAGGTCTCATATCTTTTTCAAATATAAATCATCATCATTCAAGTGACGTCAGATTACGATATAAACCACGTTACACAAGTACCCACCCATATAACGATATCATCCGATATGGTATTGCACTAGTACCCATGTAACGATATCATACGATATGGTTATCAGAAGATAAAACGATCTCTGATGCGATGCGTTTGAAACGAATAGATATAGCCTAGTTTAGACGTAATGTCTAGATATAACTGGCACTTAGTTACTTTCGTAGTATACCTTAAAGTTATTGGTTTACTCTAATTTGTAAAGTTTTCAAATTACTTTTAGTCAGGTTTGTCTTAGTCTTAATGTTTAAATTTATGTTTTAATTTCGTGGTTATGGAATAGAAATGTAAAGTAAATATTAAAAACGAATTTGAAGTAGTTATTTTTAATTTTCTCGTGAATCTAATATTATTTTATTTATTTAATTTAAGTAATTATATAATAAGTTAATTTTGTATACCATAAATTCGTTTATTTTAATTACTCTGTTTTAAGTTTGGCTTAGTTTAGAACTTAATATCAACGTTGCTTGTATAGTTATTTGTGGTTATTGTACACATATCAATACTTCTATAAGGAGGTGAAGAAGGCCGCATTAGATAGGGGCAGATAGAGGGAGTTGCACCTGTTACACCGACAAGAGCAACAGCTCTGAAGTTGATGATAATCAATACTCCTGAACCGTTTACAATTGATTGACAATATCTACTCTACATTGTATTTATCATTACCAGTTTACAATTTATTGACGATATCCACATTACTTAGTATCTCATATCATTAGGTATACTTTTACCGTCTACACGTTCACCATAACGTTGATTGTCTTGTTTCAGACTGTTGCGTTTAATTACTCAGTAAGCTAACTTACCTTTATCCCCCAGCGAAAAATCTCACGTTATAACATCGAAGCGAGTTTCCGATTAAAACGTCCGTTCGTCGGCCGACAAGGCAATAACCGGGACTTTATGATAAAGTTAATTAGATAGAACATTCCCCCGAGCGAGTATACAGATGAGAACCACTTGAAATATAAAAGGCGAAGGAAATAGGATAACAAAAAATCAACAGAAACAGTGTAGACGGGACATTATTGCATCCGCGAACAGTCGAGTGTGAAGATACCGGTTACTACCGTGTTGTGTGTTTGTTTGTCGATTTGATGCGGTAATGCAGTACGGGGTTCTTGTTGTCTGTGTCTTATAACTGGTCTTAGAGAATATTTTTGGATTTTTCCGAGTTTTATTCACATGTGGCAACTGACTTTGGATTTTCTCGTTTATTGATATATAGAGAAATTGTGTAAACATAATTATAATCTTAATCTTCTTAACATCCGTGTACATATGGTGTACTGGCCTGTTAAGATACCACTGCGTATTGGTACTGAAGCCTAAGTCATATTTGATTCAGAAATTAACTCCTGGATCTGCGACTTAAAAGGAGAGTTCACAAGCCACTACACCGTTGACGCTTCGTCGTAGTGCAAATATTTTTTATCTTTTAAATAGAACTCAAAAGTCTTTCAACTATAATACCCTACACCAAGCTTATAAAATTGTCCTAAATATTGCGTTCAAAGGGCATGTTAAACCGTGTAAAGTGGTCTTGTCGTATTGAACAATTAAACCAGTTTGTGTAAATTGGGTACATCCGGCGCGCACCGGATGCCGCCCCGGGCCTGTGATGTCGACGTACAAGTTTTGATTATATGAAGCTTCCACTCAACTGGGGAGTATGGAAAAATGTGATTTTTAAAGAATATACTAAAAATTTCTACTGTTTTTGTTTTGGGTTTTGTTGTGTAAATAAATACAAGAATAGTATTATTATATATTTAAGATAAATCTAAAAATACCTATATGTTCAACATCAAAATTTTCACCTCAATTTCGTTCATGAAAATCTTCAGTTTCTTTCTTGAAAATATTCAGTTTCGGGAGGTGTAGTAAAATCGATACTAAAAGTGTTTCATTTTCAGAGATATAGGTAAAAATAAAAGAAGACAAATTATAGGTAAAGTTAAATATACTCGTAATACAAAAGATACTTAATATTGTTGATATAGAAACTTTATCCAAAAACCAACTAAGAAAATTGACAATAAAAGCGCGATCATACATACAGAAAGATGTACCTGCTTATGATTTTAATCCTGACAGTTGTGACATTAGAAGAACGAAAGAAAAGTTCAGAAAAAACACCGATTTTATTATGACCATAAACACAAGTGAGTATCCATCGTGGTTTTAAATCGAATCGCGCAATATTGCCGTCGCACCGTTCCCTGGCGGTTTCTACTTGTTTTTCATTTCGCAATGCATACACTGTACACAATTCTTGCATCAAACTAATATGAACTTTGTTATTGTCACAATCGTTTCATATTTTTAGCTTTATGGTAGAAAGGTGGAGTTTTTACGGTTCAAGTCTCTTTCTGTCTGAGGTGTTGGTTTGGATTGAATTTAAATGTGTTTCAATGGGAAGGTTTTGAAAGACATGCCAAGCTGTTGTTGCCGGTTAATGTACTATTTTATCAAAAACCTTCTCTAAAATTTTTACATCGGGATGACCCACCAAGAGTCCATAAAATCATAAATGTCTCTCTAGATTAGGCTAAGAATCTAGTAAGTTTCCTAAAATCATTTATTTATTCATTTCTCAAAATCTTACAATCTATATAAAATATCTCTGTATAAAAATGAGTTACCAGTCAAACTTAGTTCTTACCTTATTTTTTTTTAGAAAACATTCAATCCAAACAAGCATGCTTAAACCCCGTCTCAATACTTACAGTCTTACATGCATCCACCATTGAAAACTCTGAATGCGAAAGTATTCCCCTACATTTGTCACGGTATCTGTTTTCAAGTAGAATGGTGTTCAATTGCACGTGTGCTTCGTGCTGTCTTCGATATCGATGTACTCTCAACGTATATAGTACAACGATACGTCATATTTGTAACTTATTTGTCCATTTTGATGGAAACTGTCGCCCGTGATCGATTGTACACCATAACGGTGTATGCAAATCGTATCTTTGATGAATTGAGATGGTGAAGATTGAAATTGCATTTTTGTTTTTAGTATTTTTTACTTTTAATATATCAAAGTAAAATTAGTGTGTTAAAGTAGTTATGTGCGCAGGGCAATGTAATAGGGACTGATGAATTATAAAAGAACATGTTTTTTGTCTTCGCAATCGAATGATGATTTTATTCACAGATCTAATTAAAGCTACGTTCAACATTAGTTTGCCGAACTACAGTTTCGTACATATCATTATTGGTAGAGCGTTTAAAATATTACATAAAAAATTATGAATACACGTCTGCATAAAATTTAAAAAATACGCTACAAAATGTCCTCCGTGTTCGCCACTTCACTGCGCTTTCGTTTAAAAAAGTTGGAAAGTGTGATGTATATTGAATTAGCTGTGAATTTTGCGGTTTTTTTCGTGGGGCGCGAGAGTAAGGGAGACAAAAAGGCGTGCCGTCGGCGCCCGTCCGGCGGTGAATCAATTACGTTGCGTTGACGCGGTGGACGGTAATTCGATCTCTGGGCAAATGTTGATTCGACCGCGCAGGGCTCGGATAGTGCCGCCATGACCCAATGTCGGGTGTGCCCCACTCGGCCCCGTCATACACTTTACAAATTACACCTTGTTACCTAACGCATTACGCAACCTACACCGGTAATTGGGTCACTATTTTAATTGGCATTTCAAACTTAATACGAAACGCGATGATACGTTTTTGATTAGTTACACGGGTTTACGTATCTCGATTTTAGTCGAGTGATTTGACTCTAATCAGTATGCACTGTATTTTAAAAAACTGAAACGTTCTCAAAATATTGTCTTGTATCAATACGTGGATATTTTTTCCTAATTAATCCTCTTAACATAAAGCAAAGATTTATTTATAAATATTGTCCAATTATCGTATTCGGAAAATTAGAAGAAATCCGATCGTTTTTCCATCGGTTTTTATACTAAGCGTTAAATCGGGTTATTGAAATTACACCCTTCAACAGTTTATAACGACCGTCTCTTCCGAAGGGTGCTGAGATTACTCCAATGTTCTGAGAAATCAACTAATTACAATCTCAACATTTTGTTTCAGCTTTATTCTCAAATTAGACGCTTATCATTTAGACAATCATCCTCTTATTAATAAACAATAGAGAGCAACATAATATACCATTTATGTTTGCTTTTTCGTACTTTTGAATTTTGCTTTGAATGAAAGAGAAATAATGAGTATTAACTTTTGAAGTAACCGAAAAAAGTGACAAGAAACTCAACATGTTTTCCCAAGAATAGATTACTAGCAGCGCCCCGCGGTTTCACCCGCGTAAATATAATATAGCTTATGACACTCCGGGATAATGTGGCTTTCCAATAGTGAAAGAATTTTTGAAATCGGACCAGTACTTTCGGAGCCTATTCGTTACAAACAAACATATAAACAATCAAATATTTCCTCTTTATAATATTAGTTTAGATATTTCAATTTAAATAAATATAAAATACATTTTTTTCTATACTAAAACCAGAAGCTCTAACACACCATCGAAGCAACATTATAATATCCAATAGATAGGAAGGTCTTCACGAATATCCATCGCAGTAATCTCGCTGCAATGGACTACAATAGGCTTTATTAGCCTGCATGCGCCTCATGTGATACAAATTGGCGATGAGACCCAGTCTGCGGTTTCAGTTCAAACTCGCCGTATGATGGTACACTTTGAATATACGAATATATCAGTTGTTTGGTATAACGTGTCTATACGGATTTTGGTGATTGCTTCTGTTGCGTCACTGGTTACTAAGATGGGATGCGGGGATGAGAGCAAATGATGTTAGGATTTGGATAGATACTAAGATTGGACGATGCAGCTAAAGGGCTAATTTGGTGGTAATGAATACAGGGTGTTCTTTTTTCAAAATTATCCGGGTCGGTTCCTGGCTTGGTGCTTGAATTTTAAAAATCTTATGATTCTAATTGTTCACTGTTCCTTATAGTTTCGGATTTCGACAACGCCCATTTCAATAACCGTGAAAATCAAATAAAAAGTTTATGTGTTATCAAAATACATATCTCAAATGCCTTATATTACATTGCAATTATATGAAAACTATATTTTAAAAAATAATATCGATAAGCGCTAAATATTAAAAAAAAAACGTTAAAATTTTGCGATGAACATTTTAAATTTTGTGCTGCCAATTTTACATTGAATTTACCCAATACTTTTAAGCACACTTCATCGGTAATTAAAATGCTCCACCACTGACCTACTAGTACATACGAGAGAACAGTTTGTTTTTATAAAATATTTTAAGCTTTTAATGGCCCTAGACCCGGATCCCTTTAGATCCGAACCACTCTATGACTTAGTTCAATACTTATATGACACTTGTCTCTTTATTCTAAAGATTACCTTTATACAATAGCAAGATGTTAACTTGTATGTGTGTCCGAATCAAAAGTTATGATATCTTAATTATTGACGTTATTATGACGGCATACATAGATCAATAGCTGGTTTACCTTAAAAAAAAAACTAAAGTTTGTCGTGCAATTTGTTTTCGTGTGTCCCAACCTAGCCACTTCGGACGATATGCATTAATAAATTAATCAACTTGTCACCTGTAATTAAATGAAGTCATGAAATTTGCCACAGAGCGCTCTACTAAATAAACATTTTTTAATTAGCGTCTCTAAAGAAATCGATCTATTAAGAAGTAGTATTAAAGCCACCGAGACGTAAAAGGAAATTTGTTGTAAAAGCTATTAATTACAGTGTACAGGTCACGCTAAGGTTTAATTTTATGGGTTCAAGTCATTGAATCATTCCCTTAGGATCTGGATCATTAAGTGGGTAAATGGTTAATGAAAATAGAATGAGCACTAAACATCGAAGCGGAATTTCGCCAGTCACCTAGCCGTCGTTAAATGTTGTTATCGTCGCGATTAAGTAACAAAATAAGTCGGCTGAAGGGGCTGGAGGGTGTGTGGCGGGGCGCGCGGGCGTGCCGCGTCGCGAATAATAATCTCAGTTTACGACGGCACCCGAGTGAATCAATAAAAACACTAATAATGCACAGACGTAATCCGGCTCGTGCAACGTCGCGATTACAGCACTAACGAGCTCGTAAAGACGGATCTCCGATGCAAGGCTTAGCCGAAACATAAGCGCTGCGGGACGGCGCGGGCGCCCGCGACTCGCCAGCCTTCCACAAACAGAATAATCTCCGTTCTCGATACTCTGTAATCAACGCTTCACTATGAAATCTCTATACTGGTACTCAACCTGCATGACGTAATAGTGTTTCATGCCTTACAAGTAGAACTTCGCGGTTTTACCCGACACGAAATTAATTCCGTAGAAGATTGTTTTGATAGAACAGACTGTCAGACTTCGCGATTATATTTATTATTTTCATGGTGGTTATCAAGTGTAAAGCAAACGAAAAAACTTTCTTTGAGCGTCATAATACTGATATTAATATAATTTTCGCCAGAAGATGATGTAGATACGTTTACCAAGTTAATTTAATTATTCTGCAGCAATAAACGCTAAACAAAGCATGCACGGCAAAGCTACACTATCCAATTTTTGTGTGTCGGAACACTAAGTCCATTATTCTCAATTTGCGACGAGTTGAGAAGGCGCACCGCGCGGCGGGTGTCTTCCTTGATTAAACCAGGAGATGTGGAGGAGAGTTACAATTTGTGTGCATTCCTTTAACATCCGACACCTAAGGAGATGTATGTGTGAATACAATTGTGTGATACGGACTTGGAGATTGGTTCACTTTTGTCATGTTGGCATGTGTTTATCTTGTAGTTTCGGTTTTAATATTCAGTACAATTTATACATTCTAGTAGCGCCCGCGGTTTTACTTACTTAAATTCTAAAGTGCGAATTTTGATATAACAGTATCCAATGTTTTACTCCTGGTTATAAGGAACATTTTATTCATTTTATATTGTGTTCACCTTTTAAAGGTTTTTAATCCAGTCCCTTTTCACTGAACACTCAACAAATATCTTTCCATTGCGTATTTCCTCACAAAACTTCAACCACATCTGTGTCACGGTTAAATTAACAAAAAAATATAAATAAACCGTATTGTTTCCAATACCTAACATATTATTATGCAAGGATGTCACCTGGTCTGTCGGTCCCAGTTCCCTGGGACGAGGTTCCCGGGGACCTCCTGCAGGCGCCTGTCACACACATACACGCCCAATCCCGGCCAATGATAGCAGTTTCTATCATATTTACATTTATTTTTGTATGTCAGTTTTATATTTGTTTGAAAGGTAATTTTGAGAAAATGGTCTAATAATGTTCAAGTTTAGGAACAATATTATATTTTGATGTATCGGGGGTTTAAACTGGTATAATAATAAATGTAGTAAACTTATTTTACTATTAATATCTAGCCCATGACCCTCTAAAACTCATATTGTAACTCATGCTCTAAACACATCACTCGTCAAACTAGCATACACCGTAAAAGAAGAATATACTAACAAACATTTCACATTTAAAAACTGAAAAATGAATATTAAAACAGATATTCCATTGTATAACAAACTGTTTATTCCGAACATCAACGGCAGATGTTTTCATCAGTCGACAATAGATAGAATGTTGTTTTATATCAATGGCTTACATCGATTCGCGAGTACTGGTGGCGCGTGCCTGTCGCCGATCTTCGGCGATCTCCGGCCCAACAGTTCGGAATTAAAATTAATAGCGGAAGGTCCGACCCGTCCCTAGTAATTTGTTTACTCGTCTCGCTCTGGATTATGTCGCATGCTCCGCTGAATAGGTAACTAACGGTGACTTTCATAAGCACCAGCTTTTATGCTCCCGCCGATTGTTTTAACTTGCTTACTTTGACAAATTAAATGGTCTTTTTGATGGTTGTTGTCTCTGTGTTTTTGGATTTGCAGGTTGGAAAAATGTTGTGGAAGTGTTCGGTGGTGTTAAAAATAATACTGTTATTTTGTATTTGAATTTGTAGATTTGTTGGGAATGAGGCTAAAATAGAGAAAAAATGCTCTAAGGATTTTGTTAATGATGGCATTTTACCACTATTTACTGGTTTCAGTTACAGTACTTGTAACAGTATTAGTTTCCATATTTAATGCCTTGTTATTACGTTGCATTTCCTTAAACCCCTTATCCGATAGTCCTCCATATTCTCATCTTAAATGCAACCGCTTCAATTGAATTATGATATACGAGCACCCGACACCCGGCACGGTCAATCTGAGTTATGTTAAATGGATTCAAATACTTGTTCCTAGTTGTTATGTGCCTATTTAATGTTATGTCAGTTTAAGCTAGCATAAATTGTTTCTTTATAAAGACCGGCTTGGACATTTGCTATTTTATTTCATAAAATTTTAATTCCATTCAATAATAGTTATTACTTAGGATTTCCGTACAAAGCTGTTACAGCCTCCGATTTGTAAAATTGTGGATGACTGTACCCACGTTCTATATACTTTTTCTATTACGTCTGCCATCGCAATTATAAAAGACAAATATTTTCCATACCTACATAACCAGACATGTATTTATAACCCTTTAAAATATTAGGCTCCTTTATCATCTCCATGGTGAACAGTTCCTTACTCCAAGAAGAGTACTTCGTCCAGTGGTAGATACATCGGTATCGTGTTTATTGTATCAGTGTCGGGGCTCATCAAAATGCAAATACGGCCCGGCCTCGCCCCGCCGGACAGTTGTCCACGCTCTGTATTGAGTTATAATCCCCGCTGTTTCCGAATACACACTCCCTGTGCACCTACCTATCTCCAACTACTGTTTCGTACAGCACAATTCCACTTATTTCGACTTTAAAATGGGAAAAATATTCTGAGAAATAAATATATGATTTGTAAATCGTCTGCGATGAATGCTCTCTTATTAGTGACATTTTATTGCTCTCGTTATTCAAGTCACATCAATAACAATCTTTTTCAACGAAATGACGAATAATTGGCGTCAATACACCGCCCGCACAGTTAAGCTTCTTATAAATTGAAAATTGCACACTAGAAAAGCATGAGACGATACGTTTTCGCGTCTGCATGTCGCCATTTAATAAGCTCGCTAGGAGGTCTCGTATTTCGGTCGTTAGCGAGTAATTGTCGGCACCTAATTAGTCCGACACCCGAGCGTCGAGTCTCTAGTGTCGGAATCACACATGACCTGCGATATTTAACGCGACGGTGTCACTACTGCGATACGGTTAATATACTCGGTCTGGGTTCCAAGTTAAA